>CM032415.1:7208637-7808637 GCA_019049465.1 Dryas iulia moderata | reverse complement strand
TCGTTTTATGCTAATTTCCTACTAATAATACAAGAAAACTTACCAAAGAAGTCTTCATAATTTACAAATATGCATCTTACCAATCTTGAATATCATAAAACTATTATATTTCTATTCCTTTGCATTTAAATAATAATTTTACTAATTACATATATGCTTCCTTGTGTTGAATTCATATTATTTGCATTTTAATTTCAATAATTTCCTAAGCGTCCTTTTATTGCGTCATCCTTCCGCCAAGCTCTTTTGTTTTTTTTCTTTTCCTTTTGTTTCTCATTAACTATAACCTGCCAGTATGGCATTCAACCTACATAATATTTATAAAAATATTAATTACTTTTTTATTAATTATTTAAATATATTAAATAAAATAATATTTTTTTATTATTATTAAATTAAATTAAATTATATTATTCAGTAAAAATATTTTATAAATATTCCTACGTATATTTATGTACAGTATGGATTGTTACATTCAACCCCCTAAATTCTATGAAGTTTATCGGAATAGAATTTACAAAATCTTTTTATTAAATTAGATTAAAATATATTATTCAGTAAAATATCTTATACATATTCCTACGTATATTTTAGTATAGTATGGATTGTTACAAGCTACTTTTCATTTTTATTCCGTTTCCTTATATTGCATGCATTAGGCGGTTTCGGAACGTAAAGAAATTATTTGTATAAAGTAATCATAGTTATTTACAATAGAAATAAAAAACAAAATTAAAAATTTTGAAAAAACCCACGACGGCTTAATTGTAATTAAAAAAGGATCAAACCTTCTCATAGGTTTTCATGTTGTTAAAATAGGTTTGGCTGATTTTGACACAGAATTTATATTAGAGATTGCAACTGGCAGCCCCCGACGAAGTCTTCCCCATCATCTCGTTACATATATTCTTTTAGGCGGGGAATTTCTAGTTATTTTATCCTTTTTCAATTACAATTAAACCGTCGTGGGTTTTTTCAAAATTTATAATTTTGTTTTTTATTTTAAACTTTGTAAAGTGAATAGATACACATTATGTATTATTACATATATTAGTATGTATGTATGTATGTATAAATTTTATGAAATAGTTTAAACAAATAATAAAATAATATTTAATTAATATTTTCATAAAATGCAACGCTGGCTGTATTAGTTGCGGACCGACTATAGTTTATGATTTTTAAAAATGAAATAGAAAGGAAGGATGGCGGGAGCGTGGCGTCGTAAAAGTGACGCTCTGAAAATTAATGATATTAAATTGCAAATATTAAAAATTGAATATAAGGAAATGGATATTTAATAAATAAATTTAACATATTAAAAGTGATCGAAATATAATAATTTTATAATATTCAAGTTTGGTGAGATGCATATTTGTTAATTATGAAGAATTTCTTGGTGAGTTCTTATTTTACATTAATAATATAAAAATAACAAAAGCGAATATTGAAATGAATATTTAAATAATAATAACTAAGTAATATAATAGTATTAAAGGCAATAAATATTTAAATATTAGTTCTATGACAAAGAAAACGTATAATTTGCAGTACAAATTAATTAAACCAATTGGTGTATGGCTTCGCCATTTTAAAATAGTGTTGTATGAACACTATGGTTTACATTTTCCTAAATATTATAAACTTATAAATTAACTTAATATTGCGAGTGTAAATAACATTTATTAAATTAAAATAAATGAGGCTTTGGATGATTAAATATTTTATGGCAAATATTCTCTTACGAATGTGTGAAATTTAAAATAATATAAATATGTACCTACTACATGTATAGGGGCGATACATGTAGTGCAAATAATAATAATAAGATATTAATATATATAATGCGTTTGATAGCTGGGTATTTTATGGCAATAATTGGCACGATCTCAAACGAATGTGTAAATCTTAAAATAACAAATATATAGGAACTACATGTATAGGGGCGATGCATGTACTGTCTCTTGACTGTCTGGGTTCAGGGAGCTTATAGCTTACTGATAAGCGATGTCAGTGCCACAGCCAATGTAGCTTAGTATCACCTAGGCTGACATGTTTGGTAAAGTGAACGGCTATAGCGACGTTGGATTGTTGTATCTTGTCTGATGCTGTGTTGCGTAAGCGATGCTTGGACAAAGTCGGATATTGTTATAACGTGTGACATACGACGATCGTGGGTTCAGGTAGCTTATAGCTTACTGATAAGCGATGTCTGTGACACAACCAATGTAGCTTAGCATCACCGATGCTGACATGTTTGGTAAAGTGAACGGTTATAGCGACGTTGGATTGTTGTATCTTGTCTGATGCTGTCTTGTGTTGCGTAAACGATGCTTGGACAAAGTCGGATATTGGTATAACGTGTGACATGCGACTGTCGTGGGTTCAGGTAGCTTATAGCTTACTAATAAGCGATGTCTGTAACACAACCAATGTACCTTAGTATCACCGAGGCTGACATGTTTGGTAAAGTGAACGGCTATAGCAAAGTTGGATTGTAGTACCTTGTCTGATGCTGTCTTGTGTTGCGTAAGCGATGCTTGCACAAAGTCGAATATTGGTATAACGTGTGACATGCGACTGTCGTGGGTTCAAGGAGTTTATAGCAACCTGATAAGGGATGTCGGAGACATTCACTGATTTTAAGTGGCGGTTTTGACAAACGACTGCAACGCGGGTGCTGTGCGGTTATTTAACTTAATCGGCCACCGTGTGGTTGTGCGTTGGAACTGATATGCGAACCAGTGACATTGGTCTCACAAACCAGAGACGTATATCGGCTTCACAACCCGACGAATAATATTGGTCTCACAAACCAGTAACGTATATCGGCTTCACAACCCGACGAATTCATTGGTCTCACAAACCAGTGACGTATATCGGCCTCACAAACCGACGAATTACATTGGTCTCACAAACCAATGTACAATAAATTAAATATATATAATAAGCGTAACAAGTACCTTTGAGAAAGATCACACACAAACTTAACAAACATGACGTGACAGCTAACTAATAATTGATCGTTTGCTAAGGCATCGTAAGTATGATATACGTGAAATGTTTCATTGTGTCTCGGAGGGTTCAATATGATCGGTCAGGTCTGTAATCGGACGGAACTCACGGCAAGTGGCGGGGCACGGCAAGTTCTCTTAATATAGCTATCTTGCATAGTTGTAAGTGAGAGATAAATGATACGATCCTAGGGCTTTTCCTCGGACGAGCTCTGGGTGATTGCAACGGATAGTTTGTGTTAGATACTTGCATGTTTAGAACCCTTCTGATGGCTAATTTACATACAAAATGAGTCAATACCTTTCTGATGGCAATTATAATTAAAAAAGATTACCTTCTTTATATGTATTTAATATATTGGCTTATTATATGTATTTAATATATTACACATAGAATTTTTAACACTGTTACCTCTGAATCTCAAAAAGCACTTGAGTTACTTACAAACATAACAATAAAGGTCCTAACCACAAGACGTATCATGAGCCAAGGCGTGATTTGATTAATATATTTTCAAACATTTCAGGTATGATGAAAGGGGGAAATCAGTTACAATGCAACTCCAAAAGAAATTATAAACCCTATGCTTGCTGATTATCAAATGCTTATTGCAGTGCCTCCTGGCTGATTGTCACCGTAACATTTCCGCGAAACTTAAATCGAACTAAATCAGTGAAAATCACAAAACCCAGTAGTAGTTTTTAATTGGAACAAACTAATGTATACTGGAACGCCCCGTGGTAGTTCGCGATATGGCATATAAAAACACGCAGCAATTAATCCTGAACCTATCACAGAAAACCGCATCTAAATATGTTTCACACAAAAAATACAAGCAAATGCTTACCGCAGCGTTCTCTAACACTAAAACTCTGCCCAATCGGACTAGTAGTTGTGGTTTTGGATTAAATATTACAAACAAATGTTTACTGCAGCGCCCCCTGGTGAGTTAACACGATAAAACATATCCAAGAACATGCACTAATTAAACTTGAGCTTATCATTGAAAGTACATCCAAATCGAATTCGTCATTTTAACTTTGCATAAACAATATTTTACTGCAGCGCCCCCTGGTGACTTGTCACCGTAAGATAAATTTAAAAACATGCACTAAGCAATGCGGAATCTAATACTGAAAACTTTTTCCAATCGTACTAGTCGTTTTGGTTTTACACAAAAAAGAAGCAGCTACTTACTGCAGCGCCCCCTAGAGAGACATACATGAAAATATGCAGTAAGTAAACATACATAACACATATATGAAAATATGGAGTAAGTAAACTTGAATCTATTATTGAAAGCTGCATTCAAATCAGACTTGTAGTTTTAGTTTTGCAAAAACAAATGTACTTACTGCAGCGCTCCCTGGTGAGTGGTCACCATAATACATATACTAAAAGATGCACCAATTAAACCTAAACCTGTCGTTGAAAGTTTCGTCTAAATTGGACTAGTAGTTTTTACTGTGCATAAACAAATGTTTACTGCAGCGCCCGCTGGTGAATTTTCGCCGTATCAAAAGAATAAAAATAAAATATGCATTAAGCAAAGTTGAATCTAGTTCTGAAAATTCTATCCGATTGGATTGGTAATTTCGGATTTAGACAAATAAATACAAGCGAAATGTTGGTTTTACACAAAAAGATACAAACAAATGCTTACTGCCTGGTGAGTGGTCACCGTAACACATATATGAATAAACGCACCAATTAATCCTTAACCTTTCGCTGAAGAAGTTGCATCTAAATCGGACTAGTAGTTTTTGCTCTGGATAAACAAATGTTTAATACAGCGCCATCTACACAGCGTTAGAACAGTGTTTTATAAGTAACATAATTTGGTCCAGAAATAATTGAACAACAGACTTTTAATCCATCTTTACGATATTTTATTATCCTGTAATATAATATAAACCTACGTATATCATATTGCTATGTAAATATATAACAAAACTCTAATGAAAATGTTAAAAAGAAATATTTAAAATAAATACAAGATTCAAGGAAAAAATCACTACATGCAGGAGACCTATTACATCCGTAAATGGTAAAAACAAATTTCTTCAGACTTAAGGTTCAATGAATTTTTTCTTAGGGATATCTGTAGCTGTATTAAATCAAAGCTATGATATCATGCTATCCATCATACAGCTAAGAGAGAGATAATGTTTAGCTTCAAAAAAGGTTGCATGAACGTAATCAGTCGATTAAACTGTTTAAAATAGCCTTAGAAATGATACCCTCTTCGGACAATTATAAAGTAGTGATCATAGCAGGCAAAGAGCTACAAGAGAACATGAGAAACAATGTAAAATTAAATTCCTGAAGTTGTTGTTGGAGAGAATATGGACATGTCAAACACATCCTTTTTATTATGATTTAGAATAGGATTGGGCTGAAGAGAGAAGGGATATAATTAGCACTATTTATTTTATATGCGGAAGGAAAAAATATTGTATCAATACGAAGTTCGCCGGGCCCGCTGGTTCCATATAAAGCTTAGTGTAACTATGACTATGACTAATTAACGCAAGGGAAACGTTAAACGTAACTAGGATAGGAGAAGACATACAATTTTACAGGTTACAATAGCGTATTAAATTAGAGACATATTCTATGTTCAGAGCTGCATACATTAAAATATAACACGTATGTGAATGACAAATCACACTTTCCGTTTTAAAGTTGACTAGATTCACCATACGTTGAGGTTAGCTTAAAGCTCAAGCGTATCACGTGTACGTACGTATCATGTGCGTATCATTACACCAGGGAGGTGCTATATTAAATTCAATTAGAGCTAAGAGGCCTGGCGACTCGAAACTCATAGTGCGCAACTACAGACCAATGCATCAGTTTTCGGTTTTAACCGCTATGACACGCTTTCGGGTGACCCAATATATTAACTTCAAACATAAAAACTTCAAAGCACTATCAATAATGCATCAGCTTTTCCACCATTCCTCGTGCCACTGCCACCTGAAAGCAATGTCGAAGCGTTCCGAACAATTAAGTACCTCTGCTGCTTTTCTGTTCAAATAAAGAAGTATAAATCTAAAACTTACCTCGGCACTCAATGTTACCGCTGTCAGTCTTTTGGGCAATCAGCAAATTATTGTAACTTGCAACCACGTTGTGTTAAATGTACTGAGCCCCATGCAACAATAAATTGTCCTAAGAAAAATTGTGATTCTTCTCGCCAATGCTGCACTGTAGCGAGCCTCATCCAGCAAACTACAGACATTACCAGAAGAAAAATATCTGAAATGATTAAAATTCTATCAACCATTAAAGCGATTAAAAAACATTTCCATAATAATCATACCTTAATAGATAAGGTAATTTTGATACTTAATCACTTTGTGCACTTTGTTTAGTTGTACAAACCAACGTCGTTTCTTATTTTGGAATGCTGACGGTATTGGAACTAAACTCGATAAATTATCTAGCTTGTTAAAAGAATTAACAATAACTTTATGTGAAACGAGATTGACTTGTAAGTGCTCTTTAGATATATACCTGGATATTGTATAAGACAGAAACAGTACTGTTTATCAGATCCGATATTCCTCATAACGAACTTACAATGTATTTTATACAACAAATTGAATGTACCCATTCAGCTTGTCAAACTTATCCAGTCATACCTATCAGGCCGATCCTTCTCTTTTCACATAGGTGACGTCAAATTCATCTCCCGAAATATCCCAGCAAGAGTTCCCCAAGGCTCTATTTTGGGGCCTCAATTTTATTTTTGTTAAATAATTGAAATAAATGTTACTGTCCGACAGTTAAAAGCGACTGGTAATTCGTAAATTAATAATATCAATATTTAATTATGTAAAAATATAGTTTTAAAGTAGCCGTGTTTAGCAACACGGCCTATAAAGAAATATATGTTTTTTTGTTAATATGTTATTATTGTATAACATAACTTTTTGTACTTTTATTTCAATAAAAAACATTTAAAAATCAATAATTAATGATAACCCACCTAATTTTGGTTTTGCAAACTTCAGTTATGATAAACATACGATACGGCCCAATTTTAACATTCTTCATACTAAATTCAGGGCTCATCAAATGTTTCACCACATATAATGCTTTCAGTCTATTTTTCGATCCATTTCATGAAGACTGGATATTGTTCCTTTAGTTCGAATCCTCCTTAGTTGAATTGAATCCTTAGTTGAATTTTGACGCATCTTAGGTCTTCTGGGAAGGATTATTAGAGGTAAGTTTTAAAAATAAGTAGAATAACGATTTTGTAGTTTTAGTAATAGGAGAGTGTCTAAATAATATTGCGAAATATCAATAATACTTTAACCCCGTATGAGATAACATAATCGTGTCTGGGGGTACCCGACACTATAGTGTTCAAGGTTACCCGATAGATATCGACTGAAATTTTTAAACGTAACTTTGAAAATATACAATATTTGTTATAACGACTATTATAATCTTTAAATATATTAAATTTTCCAAAACTCAAAACAAAAGCAAGTGTGAACTCTTAAGTATTGTACCAAATAATCTATACTAATAAATAAAATTTAAGTGTCTGTTTGTAATATTAAAATAACAACTTTTTAATGATTGCATATGCATATACACGATACATATACCGAAATAAGCTTTTAAAAAAAAATGTCTGTCTGT
The DNA here is from genome assembly GCA_019049465.1 of Dryas iulia moderata. Classification (NCBI taxonomy): domain Eukaryota; kingdom Metazoa; phylum Arthropoda; class Insecta; order Lepidoptera; family Nymphalidae; genus Dryas; species Dryas iulia. Next base: position 7,800,963 of record CM032415.1, on the reverse strand, counting down.
CTGTCTGTCTGTTTGTTTTGGGTAATCTCTGGAACGGCTAGGTGTGTTAGTTTGTTTGTTCATGTTTCACAGCAAAGAAGCAATGTAATGTCACAGTTTTCTTGCTAATGCAATGCTAAAACAGTCGAAAAAGTATTGATCAGTTTGCTGCTTTGACATAAGTAATAATTCTAAAAGTTTTCTTACATTTTTATTAGTTTACTCATAACTACACGACATTGCCCACATGAACTACAAAACTACAAGCTTTTCGTATTTTCAACCTCCCAAGGTTTGATTTTTTGTAAAAAGGTGATGTCACCTTAAATCATCAACTACCTTCCTAAGAAAATTCGTTGTAATCGGTCTTGTGGATTAGATTTGTCATACAAACTTTCAACTCTTTAGGGCTTCGTTCTTGAAAAAATTTTTGTGTGACCCTAGAAATCTAGTGTCATCTATTTTTATTTTAAATTTCATCCAAATAAGCTTTCACATTTCTAATATATGTATGGTTAAGCATTTTAGCCACTTTATCACCAAGCAAAAGGTTCTTCTCTGGTCCTCTTTTCGACCTGATTTGCATATAATGTGTTTGGAGGTAGAAATCAACACTTAACTTGGCTTAAACAGAATCAACTAGACCGATTTTACAAATATAATTTAAATTATTTAATTCTTGGTGTATTCTATACATACTTTACATTTTTCACAGGAATGTAACAACAACAAAAAAAAAGATTTTTATAAGATTTATATTAGAGTCAACAGTAAGTAAGTAAGTATATAGTAAGCTAGATTCGTACAGTATGAACTCATTCAAACTTTGCTTGCGACCGCAACGAGTTGCATTGTATCAAGATCAGAAGTAATCAAATCTCTTCATATTTTAATCAAATCTTTAATTACTTTATCAGTATGTCCTACTTCCTTTCTTTATACATATATGTAACTCCTTACAGATATGTGCTATATAGTTCCATATATAATAGATTTTTCTTCCTTATAGAATTTGTTTACGGATTTTCGTGTCAAAATACTCCGTTCTAATATTTAGTATAAGATCATGAAATAAAAATATCATGTGTTGAGTAGCGGAACTCAGCGCCGCATTTTGTCTTAGGTACTAGGGCGAAATGAAAATAATTTATAAATAATCACTCCCGCAAGTGAAAATCGAATCCGAAGCCAATTGTGTTAACATTCAGACGATGTCTCATTACGCCACGGACCCTCAATGTTATGGTATATGTATAATTTTATAATATGAAAAGTAATCTATCTCTATATGTATACAATTATGAATCAAAAGTATAAGTAAAATATTTATAATTTTGTATTTTTTTATTTAATATTATCATTTATAATAAATATTGTTTTCACTAAGCTGAAACAGAAAGGGCAATAGAGATGCAGACAAATTCTCTTTTCTGACCCTTTCATACTACGTGGATAGTAAACTGTTTGTTGCAGACAAATCGCGGTGTTGAGTTCCATGACTCAACGCACAATGTCTCAGTATGCAGTCGCGAAATAGAGAATTGAATGTCTAATTAACATTAGGTTCTCCTTTCTACTTTCATACTATGCGGGAAAAAGGTATGTATATAGGTATGTTATATTGTAGCTATATACTTGTAAGTTAAGCTAAGGTTTGTGTCGTAATTAGTCTGAAGATATAAATAACAAAAGTCTTATCTAATAAAAGCTATACCACGAAATGGTGGACGTAGTACTATAATATATACCTATGTTTATATATCTAAGATTTATTAATTACAACAGCGAAAGAAATCTTATATTAACGACTAATTATTTCTAAATGTTGATATCTAATATTCAACAGCCATTTAAGTTGTAAAGGAATTTAATTAATCGCTTTAACAACACAAAAGGGATCATATTGATCTTGATCCTTTGTTGGGCCCATTGTTTTAGTTCTCAATAATATATTAGGGAATTTGGTAAGTAAGATATTTCCTTTAATTCTATATATAGACTATTATTTTATCTATTTCAAGAAAATTGAAAAATAAACATGTTAACAAAGTTTTTAAGCCGCTTTCTGGCGTGTCTCACATAGCAGGGTAGTCAGAGAAAAACTAGTGTCAAGGTAGTCTATTCTTCATTTTCCATTTTCAGACCAGAACATTACGCTTTTTCACGCATCGCATGGCAGTCAGAGAGCCTAATATCTAGATACTCCTTTTTTCACTATCTGCCTGAAATCAAAACATTGCTTATTGAGTGGCGGAACTCAACGCTGCTCTTTGTTTTAGATACCAGATCGGAAGATATGAATATAAATAATATATAATCTTTTCGCTGAGTGGGAATCGATCCCACTATTATTGCATTTACAGTAATAACACTGTCCCAGTGTGTCACGGTGGCTTCATGGATTTTCTGTTTCTGCTCATTCACAATTATAATAGTAATCAAATTTTAAAATACTGTACATTTTGTAATCTAATATTAAAATAAACTGTCACTCAATACTTCACCTGCGTGGACTTAACGATCTTTTCAATGTCTTTTTTCTGTTTACAATCTGTTTTTTTGTGTAGATTAGTAGATTGTAAAAGGTATATTTCCATTTTTCACTATCCTTATAGGAATTTCAACAAAACTTTTATAAATGCTATCTCCCGCTCTCGAACAAATCTACATGTGAAACTTAAGATTTGTATGCTCAATATATATTTTATTTTATTTATTCATCATTGTATTCATGTTGCTTCTTAAAAAATATGAAAAAAAATATGAATTTAACATATAAATTTATAAATATTCTAAGTTCAAGGCTTTTATACGTAAAATATATATTATATGCTGAATTGTAATAATCTTCAAAGCGCCTTCCATATTGTTGCAGATCAGGCAAACGTTAAATATAATCATGTTTATCATTTTATTATTTTGATGTTTTATTTTTAATATTGGATAAAGGTTCATATTTACTCTAAATAACATGGATATTTGTTTGATTAAAATCCTACAAAAGCTTTTAAGCCTTTATATTTTATATTCTTAAGCTTAATTTGTTCAAAAAATAAATATTTATATAAATAAATTCGTTAATTTTGTACTATATAACATCGTACTATATATTTTGTTAATATTGTACTATATTCTATAATTAATAAAAAACATATAAAATATGGTTTAAAAAGTAAACTATATTATAAGTTTAAGTAAGAACTTCCTGTCATTAATTCATAGACTTAAAAAAAAAGTTAAAGAAAATAACGTACATATATTTAATTAACTAAATTCATTACGTTAATTTAATATCTATGATAGACTTAAAAAAAATAAATAGCTTCACGCTATATCCCGCACACAGCAGGGTAGGCAGAGGGAACCTAGTGTTAAGACACTCCGTTCCCCACTTTCCGCCGAATTCGGAGGCTTGCGTGTTAAGTGGCGGAACTTAACGCCGCGCTTCACCTCGACACCAGAGCGAAGAAAATGGAAATATAATTTCCACTCCTCGAGTGGGAATCGAACCCACAACCAGTCGCTTACAGTCACACTCTTGTGCCACTGGGCCACGACTGGCCAAGCTAAGCTAACCTCTCATTGTAACTTCTCATTGTAAGGTGTGACGATGTATAAATGATGATGAATATATATTTTTTCTTTTCTATACCCTGACATCTCTTGATAAAGCGTGCCGTTGATTTGATTCGTAATGTAACAACGTCTTGATTTTCATGCGGAGAGTGGAAGCCAGAGCGTCTTGACAATAGGTTCTCTCTGACTACCATGCTATGTGGGAAAAGCGTGAAACTGTGAAAAAAGATTACACATATAACTTAAAAGATTAAAAAACTAAAAATATTTAAACAGACACACTCTCGCTTTTCCAGTCAATATAAGATTAGTATTTAGTATAATAGCCTTTAAAGAGGGGCTCAATTTTCAATAATTGACTTTATACAGCATAGATAAATAATTAACTGACGAGTTGTTTGCCCAAAATAGAGATATTGAAAATTTTGTTTTTTATTTGTAGTTGAGAAGGATCTCCATAAAGAAGAGCCTGTTGTGGATTGTACCGCGTGCAGTGATACAATTCCCAACAGGCTCTTTTTACCCGCGACGGAACGGCGACTGTATATGTGTTTAGGGTGAGATGTTGTTTGTTTGTTTGTTTGTGCAAATTACTATGTCAATTATTTCGAAAACTATAAGTCCGATATTGATACGGTTTTGTATAATAGGTTCAGGTTCAAATGGCATATGTTCTTAGATATATTTTATCGCCCCAACTCACCAGGGGGCGCTGCAGTAAGCATTTTATATGAAAACGAATGTTATCAATTATGTCAAAAAGTAGTAGTCTGATTTCGATACGGTTTTCAGTGATAGATTCAAGTTGAATTGGGGGATGTTCTTAGATATGTCTTATCGTGTCATACCACCAGGGGGCGCCGCCATAAGCATTTGTTTGTACTTTTTTTGTAATTATTTGTCTAAAACCGAAATTACTGATCCAATTGGATAGAATTTTCAGAATTAGATTTAACTTAGCTTAATACATATTTTAAAATCTTTTTTTTCTTGTTACGGTGAAAACTCACCAGGGGGCGTTGCAGTAAACATTTTTAATGCAAATCAAAAACTACTAGACCAATCTAGATGAAACTTTCAACGATAGGTTTAGGCTTAATTGGTGCGTCTTTTCATATATGTATTACGATGACCACTCACCAGAGGGTGCTGCAGTAAGCATTTGTTTGTATTTTTTTGTGCAAAACCAAAATTTTTCTTGTATTTATTTGTCTAAAACCGAAATTACTAATCCGATTGGAAAGAATTTTCAGAACTGGATTCAGATTTGCTTGATGCATATTTAAGGATTTTTCTTTTTTCGTTAGGGTGAAAGTTCACCAGGGGGCGCTGCAGTAAAAATTTGTTTGTGCAGAGCAAAAACTACTAGTCCGATTTATAATCATGGCTTTGAATTTCGGCACAAAGATTGTTGATATTCTAAGGTTAAACATAGGGTACTTTGATTTTCAAAAACACACCCCTGAGAGTTGCAATATAACAAAACAGTCATGGTAGTTCACGCGGCAAAGCCGTGAGCGAGCTGCTAGTTGATATATAAATGAGTCTATACCTTCTGATGGCAAATTTATAAATAATAAGGAAAACCTTCTGATGGGTAATTTATTTATAGGATTAGGGTTAGACATAGTCTTTATTGGTATAAAGAAAAGCCTATCCCAGCCAGCTAATTTTATTGCTTAATTATAACAATAAAGTCTTACTACTATAGCTTAGCACAATAAATAGCAACTATGAAGCGTCATGAGACATGTGCATCAGGCCGAAGTCAGAGCAAGACTGCCCACCACCCGCCACCGACCTGCCTAATATACGTTTGTAACGATAAGTCAGGTGGTGGAGATGGGAATGTTGTTTACTCGACTTGATGCAGATGTCTGCTATGATTCAATTTACAATAAAATTGACGACGTGCCATGAAGGCCATGCTGACCCGAGTACGTCCTCGTGTGCTTTTACTTCAGAAACCTTCTCCTTCCTCTCTAAACCTAAGCCTCTTCAGAGGTATAAAGGGGAAAATAAATGTTAAGTAATGTAAAGAAGTGTTATTCGTTGTTCATCCTGACAAAAATATAAACCTTAAGTCTATGCGACCCTTTAGCTAAACTTACTGATCCAGTCTTTTTTAATGCTACACATTAACTGGTCTGGTCGCTTTTGATCCTGCAGTAAAACTGACTGGTCCGGTTGTTTTTAACTCTGCAGTGAAACTAACTAACTAGTCCGGTCAATTTGACCATTCAATTTAGTCTTTATTGTTTAGATGTACTTTAGCATTTGTTACAATTTCATGTGATTCTGGTTCTAGAGATTCTGTTGTTTCCGTACGAGAACTAAGTTTTTTTTGCATTAGCACTCTCATTTGTTAAAGTACGTGAATAACCAAATACAGTGCTACTATTAACAGAGACAGTGTAATCATCATTGGAGACAGTGTCACGAGACATCACTTTCGCGATTAGTTTCATGAACGACATTATTATTACTACGTGCCGGCACGTCATGCTCACTATCATATTTTTCTAAAATTTCAATCAAGTTCCACTGACCACGGGGAACTTTGCGCAAATTTTCAAAGAGATCACAAGAGAATATTTAAAATTCTATTACTACCGTTAATATGTTTTAACTCATATCGGTCGTTTTCTAAAACTGATATTATTTTTAAACGTACCTTTATATTTACGGTTTAATTTGCTTTGATTCCTTTCTTCATTTTTAACAAAAACAAAATCACCAACCAAAAATGGTCTTATCTTAGCTTTACCTTTATTGAATCGAATAGTTTCGCAAATGAACTACTTTTCTAGGTTAGTGGAGGCATTTAAACGTGCAATCCCGGCGTGCTGGTTCGCTAGCAGGTTTTGTAAGCGCTCTACTAAACTTCACCACGCTGAATGGAACTCAATAGAAACGTGCAGGAAGACGAAACTTACGTTACAGTCCCCATATGCACGCCTCTCTAAAGCTGTTATAAAACTAAGCAGACCCCAATTGCGACTGGTAACGGCGCTATTACAGGTCACGGTAACTTCAATAAACATATGTTCTCTCTAGGGATTACAGATAGTCCGCTATGTAGGGGATGTATGGAAGCTGAAGAGGCAGCCACTCATATCCTATTGGAATAGCCGACTACCAGGCCAGGTACCTCGTCTCACTGGGCAACCTTCTAGAGGCACTCTCTAACGTGAGGAAGCTGGTAGCTTTAATGACTGAGCTAGGCTGGGCTGGAGTAACATAGCCATAACACCCTCCAGACGTAAAATAGGCGCTCTAAGTCATCGAGTTGCGAAAACTGCCCGTAATGACTGAAGAAGAAGAAGATGTTATTTTATCAAATCTGAGCTAAAAATGCCTTATGTTTACTTGATCTTGGACATGCAGAATATAACATAATATTAATTTAATGATTATTATTTATAGCTCTAACGAGGCCTTTCTACTTAAATAATTTATATAAAGCAATTGCATCAAAGATAGCTCTTCAATCTTCCCTCTCTCCTATCAACGCTCAACAACGTTTTTACAATGTACCTAATGTTTTGTATAAAGTGTGTATTTATTTCCTCTTGGGATTTTATATATTAACTGTAGGTTCTGTATGTATTGTAAAAGTTATGAGTTTTACATATATCCATTTAATCTTTCCAAAATATGAAGTATATTTATATTAAATATATAACATTAAGTATATTTTATTTTAGGACAACGGGACAGAACGGACGGCGTTTGACCATAATCACTATTGTTTTTAAATAGGTTAAACATATAGGTTTGATTCCCATGAGGAGGAAATTATATAAAATATCGCCACTCAAAACACAAAGTGCCTTGACACTAGGTCTCTCTGTCTACCGCGTATGTGGAAAAAAAGAGAAGATAAAACATTTTTATAAAAATGAATGTAAAGCAAAGCCCTCTACTACGAACGAAGTACGTAAGCCGAGATGTTTGTATTAAACGCCAGTGCAATTTCGTGGAATTTCTTTGTTGGCATCTTCCCAAAGGTAGCCAAGCCAAAGTACTCTAGCTCAGACTTCCACAAACCCTGGTGACACTAAGAGGCATCTGGGGCCTACAGCTAAATAATAAGAAAACCATATTGCCTTCTATTTGGTACGTCATCAAATATACTGAAAAATATATAAAAATAAATAAATATAATATGAAAAACAATTCATTCTTTTAACTATTAAATTAATAACTAAAATATGAAAATATTTAACTTAATAATAATTATTTACTAGATTTATTAAATTAAATATATTTAATCGTGGTCTCTTGTGGGACAGTGGTACAAATGTGTGACTGGTGTAAAGCGATTGATCATGGGTTCGATTCCCACTCGACGAGTGGAAATATTTACTATTTTTATTTTTATATATATAAAGATAAATAACAATATATGTCGTTATAGTGCACGTATCTACAGAATGGAGAATGTTAACTGATTTTGATTATTAGCACTCCATATTCTATGCCGGTGACGTGTGATGTCATCTTACAACACGCTCATTCCGGCACACACTCAATCCTCTCGCGGTCGCGCGCCCGTCCGTCGTAATTATACTTAAATACTTTGTAAAATGTCTTTAACACTTTCCTTCTTTACTTCTATAACGCAGTCATCAGTAAGCGCGCCAGGCGAAGCACCAATCATAGGTCAGTCATTCTTTAAAAAAAGATCAGATTCCGCTATCTTTACATTGTGTATCTTTTGTTGTACACTGAGCAACTTCGTGCATTTTTGAAGCTATTATACGTCCGTAGCCCATCTCAAACCACAATTTGAAGCTATTGAGCTATTTTACTCTCTCTTACTTGAAAACATCTTGATTCCGTCATTTCGTTCTAACAAAACGTTATAAAAGTTTCGACGTCAAAGTCAACACAGGATTTTTGAAATGATTAATTAAAATATGAATAGATCTATCTCAATATATCTTTCCAACTCCTTTTTTTCACATATAAAATGTAAAATAAAACACTTTTTTCAAGTTCCCTCAGTTTTAATGCTACATTGTAAAAACATATTTTTCCATTCTGACCGGCTTCATGAAGTATGTACCAATATCAATACCACTTGTACCAAAACCTTTAGCTTTAATCATTTTCGCTGTGGTACCAATACCTGAGGGCTTAGATTTTTTCAAATAACACTTGGTAGCATTCGTTGAAGGCTCCTCACTTCGACGATGTAGCCACATTAAAAATGTTATAGTATGTGCACAGCCACCTCTCTTAGTGGCACAATCATCGCAAGTTACATTTAAAACTTCTTGATGCTTTTCATTGCATTCTAAACTACAATGATAAGGTGTGGTACGTACGCGGTGTTCTGGCGCAATTCCTCATTTAACCGTACATACATCACTTACTCTTTTTACTTTAATATAACCTGTTGGTTATGTTCAAGTAACCGTTGGCGATGACCGGTTTCAAATAAAAATAATTGGTCATACATATATTAGTAAAAAATACAAATAAATAAAAAAGTTTTAGTACATTTAAGTACGTAAGGCCATTTTTTAGAAAAACAAAACACATCGACGACATGTACATCCTAGGTATCTATCCCACTTACTACTAATATTATAAATGCGAAAGTTTGTGAGTGTGTGTATCTTACAAGTAAAAACTACTGAACGGATCTGGACGAAGCCTGGGAAAATTTAATCAATGCACCTTTATTTAAATTTACTAAGAAGAGCGGGGCTCATATAATAATATTTACCATTATTAGACTACTAATGTAATTACGCGGGCGATAACATAAGAAAATCCTGCGCAAGCCTTTACACCTACTATAATCGTGTTGTGAAATGACGTCACAAGCGGTCAAGTGTCTCTAAGCGGGATTCGATATTTTTTGAAACTTTGAATGCCTATAAAATCGAAACTACTAGGTATTTTTGACTAAAACAAAACTAGAGTATTTGTATACTTCCAAGCTTTGCTGAGTCAAAATTTCAAATGATTTGGCATACCTAGTAACATTATCCATTACGACAAATGCAAAATATATTCTGCGCAGGCCTTCTATTGTGTCAGTACAGTCACTATATTTAGTCGTCATACTCTTTCCGGATAATTTAGGTCAGGTTTCACTATATAGAGCCTCTTTGTAGGTAGTTGAGAATGCCACGAGTTTTCTATATTGTGATGTTATTTAAATAAATACCTACTGTCTTTTTTACTTATAATACAACAGTATAATATAAGGACGACCCATGTTTTACGATTTTTTTAATAGTTAATTACAATGTAATAACATTTTAAAATTAGCTGCTGCCTGCGGCTTCGTCCGCGTAGAATAAAACCAAAACATTATAAATATAAAATAAAAGTAGCCTAAGTTACGCCTATATTACATTACTTATCTGCCAGTGGAAGTTCCGCCAAAACTGGCCAAAACCTTTCCAGAGATTAGCCGGAATAAATAGACAGACGGACGAAAATTATAAAAAATATTATTTTGGTATATGCATCGACATACATTTATTAAAACAGATATTTTTTTATTACAAACAGATACTCCAATTTTGTTTATTAGTATACACTAGTGGAAATAGTTAAAGGATGGGCAAAATTTTCCAAATTTTTTGATGTTGTTTAAGTGACTGTATTTTGCTCAAAAATGGTCGCATTGAAATAAAAAAACAAGCATTTTAAAGCTTAAAGTTTCTAGATTTAAGATATTGATCTTAAGAGATGAAAAATATTTTAAGCGACTTGTTCCGCTATATCCTGATGAATACCGAGAGAGAAAAAAAATCGAAATTTTTTTCAGTTCATTTTTTTGTTCTAAAAAGTTGGAAAATTTTTTTCAACTCAATCACTATATGGATCGGATAACTTGTTTATCTAGCTTAACTTGTTGTTATTAAAAAATCGATACATATACTTCTCGCTGAGATATCGAACTCTGACTGGAAAAGGATCTTTTTGTCTTTAACCATAAACATCTTAGTAACCGTTGCTCGCACAAGAAACATAAGGAGTATTTTAAAATCTTCACTAAATTTTCCATAAAAACCAGCTCGGATTTTTAAAAAAATATATATCTTCTTCTTTACATTAATTTTAAAAATCATTAAAAAAAGGTATTTTTGTGGCTTTTGGGAAAATCAGGAGCTGAGTTGGATATATCAAGAAAATTGGTAATATTGACTGGGCGTTGTACAGTTCAATATATTCACAAAAACACCTCTAAGTTTCGATTAAAATCTTCAAGCCGTTTTTCTGTTTCATTTGATCAATTTTTTTAAAGAAAATTAATGGATCGCGATTTCGACTTTGAAAAATTTATCTAATACAACTAAAAAACAAATGATATTTCAGCTTTTTTCATGTTTTGTTATTGATAAGAGTGTTTAAATTTATTCTGTAAAATAAAAACACCATTATCAATAAAAAAGAAAGGAAAAATCTGAAAGTCATCACGTTTCTTATTTCGTTAAAGGTGATTTTAAATAAGTAATAGTATATATAGATATTTTAAATAAGTATAATATTACTCGAAAGGTAAACAGAGGAAAACTTTAAATTACGAGCTTTTATTATAAATAAGGATTACAATATAACTGAAGAGTTCACTGAAATGTTAAGGTCCATGAACAAAATAATATTTCATACTTTTCTTTGTAATGTCCATAATATATACAACATAACTCTTAAAAATAAAGTTAATGAAGAAACTCGTAAATTTTTAACAGCCTCTATTCGTGATAATTTGAACGACACGTTAATAAAAAAAATACTAAACTCCATACTGATATTATAAATACAAAAGTCTGTCTGTCTTTCTGTCTGCCTGTTATATTTTGACGCCTAACTATGGACTCAATATAGATAAAATTTAAAGTTAAAGTCTCAGGATCCAACATAAGCTCCTTTTTTTCAAATATCAACCTTGAATTGGTCCAATTAGTTGTAAATTTAATGGAAAACCCAAACGTTTATTCGTTATCGATCATTTTTCTCAGCTTTCTAGTTAATGATGCAAGGTCTAACAAAAGTTATCAATTAAAAATATAAAAGCTTAACTTAACTAAGAAGCATTGAATAACAAACACAGCTTGCTTTAATAAACTAAATAACGTTGCTTTAAACAAACTTATTTAATCTCATAATGCAAGTGTTTCAAATGATCACTACCGCGTAATGAAACAGTACACAGCTTTGAAATTGAATTAATCGACCAACCTTTTACTGTTATTAGATTTCCTTTACTTACTGTTTTTAAATAATTTAGCGAGGATTATATAAAATGTAACTTATATAATATAAATAGAAGGTTCAAAATAATAATTTATTATTTCAGGCATAACATTTGAACTATAAGTACATTTTTTACAATTAAAATGTGTCTGGATGATCATTTTGAATAAAAACATCATATACAATAAATATTCCAAAGGCAGAATTTATATAAATTGTTTGCATACGTTAGTGGTATAAAGTAAACTCTCCAGACACAGCTACAATTTGACATTTTTCATATTTTGAGCACAATACGCGGTGTCCTCACAAGTTTTTCTTGCAAATCTCAACAGTAACTCAAGGAATGTATATTCCGCCGCACATAATAAAAGAGCAGAGCGAAAGCAATATAACACGGCTTATAAATTTCATAACCGTACATTAATATGACATTATATTAAATTCAAAATATAGCATGAGTTGATGTATTTTAATTAAATTCCAAAATTTAATATTTCAGCCTACTTTGGCTTAAGGTTCCTTAAGCGTAATATTATCAAAACTTTAATAAAATGTTTCTTAAAAGCTTTTTGTGTTGTAAAATTACGTTACTGTCGTGCATGGTTACGCTTACATTTATGATGTTGCTGTTATATAAAGTGTAAAGGAACTAAAGTTAATTAGAATGGAGTATTTACCTTAATTTTTATAAAAGAAAAATAAGTCGCTTAGTGGAAAGTGTTGAATAAATATTATGTACATTTTTAATTATTCTAATTTTTGATGGTTACATATTTTTTTAATTAATTATGATAACAATTTTTGTTTTACACGCGTTTTGTTATATTTGTATGAACCGATATGAAATATTTCTACGAGCATACTATACAAATTGTTTATAAATACATAAAATTATATTTAGCCTCAAAATTATTGAAATATATATATTTCAATTCTTTTCCTAAAATATTTCAATGTTTTCCATAGATATAAGTTATTAAGAACAGTTTTTTGCCAGTACGTAACGAAAGCAATTATTCATATCACACCTGCAGGAGTTATGGAGGCAGTTTGAACGTGGGATTGGCTTTTATCCAAAAATTTTAAGCCAGACTTCTAGTGACTTACTATATGTCAATGTCATGTAATGCTTGGCTGATATAACTCACGTTTCAGTGAGAAATTAACTAAAAACATTTTCTAGCTCCGTTTTAAAAATAGATTATATAGACCAGTATAAATTCTATAAATTCCTAATAAAATATAAAAGTATCGTAAATATTCTGAATATTCTAAATTCAAATGTTGTAAATTTTATTAACATTTTACTTGTTACATTTGAAAGCAATAATACAAGCTTTTGTCTTGTAATTCTATATTTCTATCCACAATATAACACACTTTCAGAACTTATTACTGCTTCAACTTGCAGCAACGGAATGGCGCGTTCGTCGCTGAGTCTTCTCACTCGCCTTTTTCTGAGGCGGGGGGAAACTCTTCTAGGGCTGTGCCCTCTGAGAGTGGGGTTCCACTCCACCCACTAATGTGGGTGGGATCTGGGGTTGGCCTCCAGGCCAGAAGGTCGTGATTCCTGCAGGGAGCTGGGAAATTGGACTAATGGGATGAGTTTTAGCTACCTGGGCGGTTGACGAGGCAGGTGAGAGGGGTTGGGTAAGGATGTCCCTGGGGAGGCGCTTGTTATCAGGCGGCCTGGAGTGCCAAGGTGTTATGTCCTTTATGTGGCTGTGCTTGGAGGTGTCCGTTCTTCCGTACATGGATACGGCCAGGCGGTGGATGTGGTCCTGCACTGCCTCGATGCGTAGATCTCTGGACAGAGTGGCGTTGCGTACGCACCGAGCCGCTCCTGGTAAGACTCGAACGGCCTTGTGTTGGATCGTATCCAGTCTTCTTCTTTGGGGGCCGATGGCCAGGGCGTACCAGCCCGCAGCCGCGTATGTTAGATAGGGCCTGATGTAGGTTTTAAAGATGCCGATCTTGAAGTGCAGCGGCAGTCTTGATCTCAAGATCGGCCTTAATGTGCCCCTGCAGGAGTGGCTAATGCTACCAATTAGCCTCTCGAACAGTTTGGATACCGTGTTCAGCAGCGTAATGGGTCGGTAGTTTTCAGCTCTCCTTGGGTCCTTTCCTGGTTTTGGCAGCATTATGACCAGGCCCTCTCTCCACGCCTGGGGGAAGTATCCCTGGCGGTGGATGGCGTTGAAGAGTCTGACCAGTGCTGCAGTGAAGCGGAATAGCAGGTGACGGAGTGCAATATTTGATTTGATGCCATCCGGTCCTTCGAAGATTACGAAAGTGGCAGCCAAGCTATCTACAAAGAAGGCGCTGGCGCCTTTCGAGAGAGAGATGAAGGGTGGAGGTGGCAGGGGTGTCCGTGGAGTGGTCACGAGTCGGTGCACTTCGTCCCCCATTTCCCGATGGACGGCCTGGCAATTGCTGGGGTTTGGGGTGAATTGGTCCACCAGATATTCGGCTAATATGGTGGCCCTTACTGCGGCATCATACCGGAGAGCTCCATCCGGGTGTAGCAACGGTCTCACCGGTTGGGGTCTCTTGGATAGCTGACGGCAAATCCTATTCAATTTGTCGGTCTCTCCAGACTGGCCTCCTCGATGCGAGCATCCCAGCTATCAGACGCCTCGGACTCCAGAGCTCCTTGCACCTGCTCAATTAGCGTCTTGAGCCGGGTCTTGAGCCTAGGATCCCTGGTGCGCTGCCACTCGAGTCGCATTTTTCGTTTCCGCGTTATTAAGTCGGCAGTGATGCGTGGGAGAGATCTATTGGTGACGTCTTTGCCAGGATAGCCGAACCGGCTCCAATCGGTGCGTCCTCTACTGTCAGGTGGTTTGGCGAGTGTTAGGGTGCTCTCTAGGGTTACCAACACAGGGACGTGATCAGACCCAGACGCATACGGCATCGCCTCAGCCGATACTGCGTCCAGGCTTCTCTGCACGATGATATCGATGGTGCTGGTCTGATGCTGTGGATTGTTAGGGTAGTGGGTTGGCTCTTCTGGACCCACTACCGTGTAGTCATTCTTCTCGGCGTCGTTGAACAGCTTCCTCCCGGCGGTGCAGGTGGCTCAGCACCTCAAGGCTGGGTGCTTGGCGTTCCAGTCGCCCGCCGCCATGGTGGGGTTTGGGCTGCTCAGCAACTTCCTCAGGTCTCGTAGTGCCAACTTTGATGTTGGTGGGTAGATGGCATATAGGTGCATCGTTGTGTCTCCGAAATTTATCTCTACACCCAGAGATTGAAACGACCGGGTGCAGAGGTCCGGAAGCGGGTTGAAGACCATGGTCATCAGGAGCCCTCGGTAGGTTCTCGGTTCCGTGTGGTCTTGACGGATAATGTGGTAGCCCGGTAGGGTTATCCTGTCTGGTGGCCGGAGGTGTAGGCCGTTTCGCAGACTAGTGCCAGATCTACGTTCTGTTCCCTCAATAAATGGCGAAGATAGTGGATGCGGCCTCTGAGTCCCGCTGCATTCCAATAGATTGCCCTAAATTGTCTGGAGAATTTTGATGATTCCGTTTAGGACAGCCTGGACTGGGTCTCGTCCATTTCTCAGGGCCACTAGCACCTCGATCAGCGTCTCTATGGCCTGGTCCAAAGGAACGCTCGCCGCTCTGGGTGCTATGGGTCTCGTCGCCAGGAGCATGGCGATGGTCTCAGTGGTTTGCGGTTTAGTGTGCACCGTCAGTCGGGGCTGGTGCACTAGGGTGGTCAGAGGGGGAGCCTCTCCCTCTTCTCCGACGGTCATCTCTATCCTCTCTCTCCTCTTGGCCCTTTTCCCCTTTCCCATCCCACTGCCTCTCTCGGTGGAGGGGTTTGCGGGGGTCATCAGGGACGTTGCTCCTGCTTCCGCAGGGACTTCGATCCTTTCAGGAGGTCCTGATGGAGGAAGCGTGGCTGGTGAAGGTTTTCTTTTTCTGGGCTCCTGTGTCAGTGCCAGGGTGCCAGCATTGAGGTTCCTCTTTCCTCGCTTGTATTGTGGACAGGTGGCATTATTCGCAGTGTGCGGTCCTCCGCAGTTAGCGCAGGTAGTGGACAGTCGCGGGCGTAGTGCTCTCCCGCGCACCTTAGGCAGGCCACTATTCTGTGGACACCGTGGCTGGAGTGCCTGAAGGCCTGGCATCTGTGGCACTGCGCCGGCTTCTTTCTGCCCCTCTAGGATTCAAAAGTAATCCCGGGCATGCACAGCAGCTCGATAGTTTTGTAGAGTTCCGAGAGGTTTTGGGAGCTGATCAGTACGACGTAGAATATACAACCTGGCCGGCCTATCCTGACTTGGACCGGTTGCACATACTCCACAGTATACCCCAGCCCTCCCAGGGCCTCGGTGACTTCCTCAGGGGTCGTGGTCACAGGCAGCCCTCTTATGGCCACCTTACAGCTCGTCTTCGTTGGAAGTGCGTATAAATACCAGGAGAAGCGCTCCTTCTTTTCCAGATTGGTGAGGTAACGCTGGATTTCCCGGTATTCATCCTCGGAGTCCGGGATAAATCGCACCCCTTTCCCGTATGGTCTAACGATGGGTGCGTGTCCTAGTTTGTCATTTAACTGTTGGAAGTGTGCCGCCCAGTTTAGGTTCTCTACTACCACTGGTGGGTAGCGGACTTTGGGTAAAGCGGCCGATGCAAGTGTGGTCGCGTTGTCCTGGCGTTTGGGGCGGGGGGGTTGCGTGGCCTTCAGAGCGTCCGCAAAGGAGGCTCCCCCTGCCGTTGTCTTCGGTTATACCACTGGGTGTCTAGCTGTGGCCGCTCTGGGGGCTGCGGCTTCCAAACTAGTCGTAGCTTGCGATGTCGCGACCTGATGTTGTTGCCTAGCACGAAGGCGCGGCTCGCGGGGAGGGAGGGGCCTGTCTTGGCTTCTGTGTGGCCGAGTGCATTGCCTCTTGGAGGCGGCATCCTCATCGTACGAAGTCTCCACGGGTCTGGGTCTCCGGACGGGCGTCAGATAGGAGAAGAGTGGGCTCTCCCTGTCCAAATCCATTTCCGCCGTGTTCTCTTCCTCTAGTTCCGTGTACCGATCACGCAGGAACATGGAAATATGTTTGAGCAGAGAACCGGACAGGGCACCTCGCTGCTGCAGCTCGGCCACTAGGGTCATGTCCGAGTTCAGCTGCGATCTGGGTGTCAGCGTCGTAGCAGGTATGGTTGGGCGCGGAGGCGCCGAGGGGGACCTCTGAAGCGCGGGCGTATTCCAGGCTGTAGGTCGGGAGCGGCTTTGCTGGAGCGCCAAGGGGGTAGTCTCAGCGGGGTGCGGGGGGGACATAGACCCCTTCATGTTCTTACTCAGGTCAAAATACATAACATTAAACTTAATTATGAATATTGAAGACCCCTTCATGTCTTCAATACTCACCTAAGTAAGACCCCTTCATGTTCTTACTCAGGTCAAAATACATAACATTAAACTTAATTATGAATATTGAAGACCCTTCTATAAATAAAATTGTTACCAAAATAAGCTAACAAATTAAAAAAATAAAAACAACAAAAGGTATTTTTAAGCGATTTCCAAAAGGAGAAGGTTATCAATTTGGCGATATTTTTTTTATGTATGTTACCACCGAACTTTTTACTGAGTGGATCGATTTTGATGATTCTGTTTTCAAGTGATTGGAAGTGGTTGCGGTGTGGTCCCATTTTTTTCAATTAAATTTTATCAAGTGAATTTAGCAACTTCGTAAAAAGTAAAAAGTTTACGACTCGACTTCATTTTTATTTTAGGTATCAAGCCGCATAACTTTTTAATGACAGTATCAATTTCGGTGATTCTTTTTTTAAACTACAGCTTATATTTGATATATGGTTAAATTTAAATTTAGTTAATATCTGAGTTGTACTTTTTAACCGATTTCAGAAAAAGTTGAAGGTTTCCAATTCTAGTCTTTTGTTTACATACTTTACATCATATCTTTTAACGGAGTGAATCAATTTTAATAATATTTTTTTATATGAAAGTTAATATTTGCCGTGTAGTCACATTTAATTTTAAGTAAAAACCCCAGTAGTACTTTTTAACCGACATCATAAAAGGTACAAGATTTTCAATTAAATTATACTTTTTAAGTACTTTACCACATATCTTTTAACTTAGTTAATTAATTTAGATGGTTGCTTTTTACATGATATTATATACCTCTTTTATAGTACCATTTAATATTAGTTAAGATTTGGCCAGTACTTTTTGAGTTTTTCGTAATTATTACTAATACTATAAATGCGAAAGTAACTTTATCTATTTGTGTCATACTTAATTACGTCTAAACTACTAAGCCGATTTAAATTAAATTTTGTAAAAAGATAGTATAGAGACAAACTTTTTCAATCACAAAAGCGGACTGTAAGAAGTGGAAAAAGATGATGAAAATTTGTATGGAAATTACGCATTTTTTAGAGCGAGAAGAAATTAGCGTGTATTAATCTACAAAAGTACTAAATCAGTTTAAACATTTCTTTTACCAATAGAAAGCTACATTTACACTGAGTAAAAAATGCTATAATTATTTCTAGAAATAATTAAGAATTATTACTAAAACTTAGATAATGTAACATATAATGTACAAAGATGGTCCTAAAATGTGTTTCACCGTTTGCTCTGCGAAAACCATAGATGATAGAACAAAACAATGTAGAGTATTAAAGAACCCGTCTACAAAAAGTCTTAAATAGTATATGCCTATCTCCGATCAATTACTTTTAATGCCTATTTTTATTGTAAAAATCCTAGATTGCAAAGAATGAAATAAAACGTGGTTTATTTAAGCCATATATAGGATTGATCTATGTCTATAAAAATGTAGACACCCTATATGTGTTTTGAAAAATTATATTATATCTCTATCTCTATCTCTTCTCTATCTCTATATATAATAAAAGAGTATAAAAGTCAATTCTGTACATGAAAAATTTCAGAAAAAATTTAATTGGGTGCGTTAATATATCGATAACAGAGGCCAAAAATCTACTCAGTAGAATTTTTGTCTGTCTGTCTGTCTGTTAATTTGTTCGTCAATCACGCAAAAACTACTGGATAGAAATGAATGAATTTTAGTATGGTGATAGCTTATAGTCCAAAGGTACATATAGGGTACTTTTTATCCCGGTTTTCCATGTAGTTTTTTTGGAAAAAATAAAAAACCGATATAAGTAAATCATTTGTATATCGGTATCTACCGGGTAGAAATTAATGAATTTTTGTATGGAGTTAGCTTAGAGGTTAGAGCAACATATGGGATAGTTTTCATCCCGGTATTCAACATAACTCCCGCAGAAAAATAAAAAAAAAAAAACATTCAAATTATGTCGATAGTTCACGTGTGAAGCTAAATTTGTTTCAATATCACTAATTAAAATAATTATAAAATAAAATAAGCATAACATTTATTTGACCGGTCTATAAAACTTTATATAATCTATATATTTATATAATCTATATGACAACAGATGTCACTACGTTTTCTGCAACGGGTAGCGCCATTTGTTATTATATAGTTGACATTGTATTAGACATATCCACACTCATTAAGATTATTATTATAAAAATGCAAAAATCTGTATCTCTTCTATTTGTTATGTTTTGACGGGAATTCGTAAAGAATATTGTTGAAGATGCAGGGTCATATAGGCTACTTTATAAAAAATCAAACCCTAGGAGGTTGAAACAGTGGATGATACTTATATATGTTTAGTATATAGTGAGAATGAAAGATCTAAACTCCTTGACTGAAATGAATGAATTTTCTCAGGAAAATAGTTAATGAGGCAAGGTCAAACATAGGCTATCTCTCTTTTTTTAAAAATTACCCTGATATTTAAAACAGTTCCCGCAGAAAAGTAAAAAACTGGCAAAGTCAAATTGCATTGATTATTTGCAAGTAAAGCTATTTTTTAATATCAATAAGTAACACAATTGTAAAATAAAAAGCGTAAAGTTTATTTAAGATATTATGACCGGTTTATAATACTATATACCAGATGGTATATACGAAATCTACTATCATATGATAGCAGATTTCGTACGTTTTCTTACTAGAACAGTTATCGCTATATGTTATCAAATAATATAGACATTGCACTAAATGTATTGATGATTTTCTCATGAAAATAATTAGTGACGAAAGTCAAATATAGACTACCCTCCTTTTATAAAAAAAAAGTAATCCCAAATAGGCAATAGAGGATGAAAGTGGTAGTTCACGTGGCGAAGCCGCGAGCGGGTCGCTAGTATATAATAAAAGAGTAGAAAAGCCAATTCTGTACATGAAAATTTTCAGAAAAATTTTAATTGGGTGCGTTAATATATTGATAACAGAGTTCAAAAATCCACTCAGTAGAGTTTTTGTCTGTCTGTCTGTCTGTCTGTTAATTTGTTCGCTAATCACGCAAAAAGTACTGGATGGAAATGTCCAAAGGTACATATAGGATAGTTTTTATTCCGGTATTACATGTAGCTTTTTTTTAAAAAATAAAAAACCTATATAAGTATTTTCTTCATACACTGATATTTACTGAATAAAAATAAATTATTTTTTGCATGGAATTAGCTTAGAGGCTAGGACATTATATGGGATAGTTTTTATCCTGGTATTCAATACAGTTTCGACAAAAAATAAAAAAAAAGCTGACATAGTCAAATTGTGTTAATTATTTTACAAGTGAAGATAAAATACTTCTAATTTCATTTACTAATATAATAATTATAAAACTAAGAAGTACAAAATAAATATGCATATATTTCATATACATAACACTTTGTATTTTTTTATAATGGCAGCATTGTCATGTCACTATACGTCATTTTAACTTCTCCCTTAATGCTAAATTGAAATTAATACTTTTATATCGTAAAAAATAGTAATATTTGTGAAAAAAGTTTCCTTATATAGACATTTTACTTTTAATATTATGCTCAGTACATCATACTTCCTGAAGAACTTTAAAGTGTCGCTTTATAGGATTATCAGCTGTCATTAAGTCGTGGTCTATCTTGCTTTGAATAAGTCATGAAAAATTATTTATTAATTAAAGGTTATTTATTACCTTTAATGATTGCAAAATTACAATACACCTCAAGCATGAAATGTTCTATTGAGTCTCTTCAAATGTGCCATTGAAAAAATATTTTTTTGATATGTAAATTCATTAGAAAAGATGAGATTCTTCTTAGGCTCAAAAGTAAAGTTTGTTATTTAAACGTAAATACGGGTAGCTGTAGATACGTATTAGATACGGAATACACTACTATATAGTAGTGTAGTTTATGTAGGCGAAGCCGCGGCTGTGTCGCTAGTATCCAATATAAGTTTATATAACGATATCAATATCATTCATATAGGAAAATTTTTGATATCCTTATGGCAAACGAGATTTAAAACATAACTATAACCTATAGGTTATAGTAATATTATTTCTAATATAATTATATTATTTCTAAATCAAACTAAATAGACTTGGTTTATTTGGTTTAGTAAAATGTATATTAAAAACTATTTTATAGTGTTAATTAATAATATAAATTTATATTAATAGAAATAATAACTATAAAAGTTAGATCAAACGTATGCTGTGAGACTTGTCTCCAGCGCTGATTTTCAGCATCATCCCTTTTCTTATAAATTAAGTAAGTAATACCAAGAAGGATGCAACAAAAAATAACAAGATACTACTTAAAAATACACAATAAAACAAAAGCAATCAAAACAAAGAATTCTACCTAAACACACTAATTAAAATTTTCAAAATCTAAAAAGTCTACATATTCTTTAATTCATACATAAAACAAACTAACCAGAAAAAAAAATTACAATAACATTATACACATTTAAAAAGAGAGTGACTTGTAGTGGACGGTGGACGGCATTTACAAATATTTCATTGATAAAAAAAAACATTTAAGAAAAAAAGAATGACATTCCCAAAAGAAGAATAAGTAAGTATTTAATAACAGGGCTTGGCGTTATTTACATTTAAGTTCAATAAATATTTGTTTAATTTTTGCTTAAATGTCGAAAACGAGCAACATGTAGTCCGCAATGGGGGAGGGAGGTCGTTCCACACTTTCGATGCCGCGAATTTAAAACCCCCTTAAAATCTCTCAGTTTTGTGTTTTGGAAGAGCTAGTTGTAAAAGTTCCGTACTTCTAGTGTGTTTTCCATGAGTGTCTGACAACCAAATCATTTTTTTATATAAGTATTCCGGTCAACCAGAGCGGACGACTTTCCACACCAAACATAATAAATGAAGAGTCCTCCTGTCCTTCATCAGATAGGAAGAAACACGACTATATCTTGGAACATCGAAACAGAAACGTGCACACGTGTTCTGTGCTCATCCAGCGAGCACGCGTTCAATTTTCTTATATAAACGTGGACCATAAACAGCCTCCCAGTACGCTAAATTACTTTAGAGCATCAACTAAAGTCATTCTTACCTTCTCCGAAAGGTATTCGCGTAATCTATATAAAACTTTTAGGCGGTAAAAACATGTCCTAATTGCAGTGTTCACATGCTCAGTATACCTTAACTCACTGTCGATTAAAAGACCTAAATTCCACTATTTGACCGTCGATTTATAAGTTAGGTTGCATACTAATGATGAACCATGCAACAATGTAAAAAACATTGTTGCATGGTGCCCAGTATAATAAATTTTGATTTTTTAGGATTTAATACGAGCGAATTTTTCATAGCCCATGTTTGAATAGTCGCAAGGTCTTCATTCATAACTTTTTCTGCGTGGCGGATACTGACCGGTGTAAAAGAAAAGTAAACTTGTATTTCCACATATGGTTTCCTTTCTGTTAAGAAGGAACGAAACCAGCCACATGGCGACTGAGACATTCCATAATACGACATTTTTCCAAGCAAAAGCTCAACATTGATACAATCAATGGCTCTGGAAAAGTCTAATAAAGCCAACATTGTCCCGTAGCCCTCATCCGAAGCCGCGATAATGTCGTCGGTAACACTTGCTAACGCTGTGCAAGTACTGTGTCCACTGCGGAAACCAGACTGTTTGCTGGGCAAGAGCTTTTCATTTTCGAAAAATTTGGTGAGCTGAGAGTAAACAACTGTTTCTATGACTTTAGACAGTACAGGACTGCTTTCTTCAAAAGTTTGATCGAATGAAACAAAAAACGGCTTGGTGGATTTAATCGAAACTTTGTGGAGTTTTTGTGAATATATTGAACTGTAAAACGCACAGTCAACACAGTTTTCTTAATATATCCAACTTAGCGCCTGATTTTCCCAAAAGTCACAAAATGGCCTTTTATTAATGATTTTTAAAATTAATGCAAAGAAGAAGATACATATATTTTTTCAAAATTACGTAGATAGTTATTATGGAAAATTTCATGAAGATTTCAAAATATTTATTACGTTTCTTGTGCGATCAGAAGTTACTAAGATATTTATGGTTAAAGACAAAAAGATTATTTTCCAGTCAGTGTTCGATATCTCAGCGAGAAGTTTAGGTATTGAGTTTTTAACAACAGCAAGTTAAAGCCAGATAAACAAGTTATCCGATCCATATAGTGGCTAAGTTGAAAAAAAATATTCCATTTTTTTAGAGCAAATAAATGAACTGAAAAATTTAATTTTTTTTCTCTCTCGGTATTCATCATCCATCATATAGCGGAACGCGTTGCTTAAAAATATTTTCTATGTTAACATCTCAAAATTAGAAACTTAAAGCTTTATAATGCTTGTTTTTTTATTTCAATGTGACCATTTTTGAGGAAAATACAGCCACTTGAAAAACATCAAAACATTTGGAAAATTTTACCGATTCTTTAATTATATCTGCTTGTGTATATTGTAGAAATATCCGTAAAATCAATTTTGAAATATGAAATATAGTTAATTTGTCTGACCAGTGGAGTATATTTAATTAATTTTTATTTAAACAGTTCCACGGTGTCCTGGTAGGAGTGACACGAACCTAGAGCAGCAGCTTCACTTTCCGACCAAAATTGTCCGTATATAATTTTCTTATAATATACAATAAATAACTTCAAAATAATTTAATAATACAATATTACATTCTTTTCAAGTTATTCCTAACATAATTCGAACTTGCCAAATCTTAGTTTATTATAAGTTGGAAAGTTAAGCTATTAATTGATTAAGTTAAGAAAATATCTGTTTTTCATTCTGTTAGTAAGAAACCAGGTGAAACTAGGTGAATTAGACTATAGCTCGATAAAATACATAATTCCATAAAATTAGAATTAACAAAGTTTTGTTATTTATCTGTTTTAAGTGAGAACGCGAGCGGTAGAAAATAAGAAATAGTCTTACTTGTATAGTTTATGGGGTTGAAGTCATTAGCGGTCCGCTAGTATTTGTATATAAACTTCTCCTCTAATAGTTTTCGCAACTTGCAATTATCGCGTGTATAATCTGATTCCTCTCTGTTCAACTCTTCACCATAAGGTTGATGCATACATTACATTTTAGTCAATCAATGAAAGGCTTTGAAATCCTTTTTCATTTTTTTTTGTTTTTTTTTAGGAAGACAGAGGAGCCTAGTGTTAAGACACTCTGTTTCCCATTTTCCACCAAATTCTGGAGACAATGCGTGTTAAGTGGCGGAACTTTACGCCACACTTTGCCTCGACAACAGAGCGAAGAAAAGGAAATGATTTTTTTTTTGTTTATTGTCCAATATTTTGTGCTTTAAGTAGCACGAAAACCTCATAAGTTTATCGGGGACAGAGAGTCATTTCGTTTTTAATTTAATTTGTGTAAAAAATGTTTTTCGAAACGTGATTTGGTTTTCGTGTTACTTATATACAATTCTTGCAGTTCTTTTGGAAGTTCATTAATAAAGACAGGTATTAGATAGTCATCAGTTCTCTTTCTATACAAATTATTAGTTCTAGGTAAGTTATATTTATGCCAGAATCCAGTTGTCGCAAGTGTGTAGGTCTAAACTTTTCGTGTAAAAGGTTTGGATTATTAATTTCAGTAAGAATCGAAAATTTAACTTTATCGTACACAGTCATAACATGGCAATATTGAAAGAGCTGGTCGTAGCTGTCTTTGTGACGAGAAAGTATGTTTTTAGGTACCTTGAATAATGTTACTAGGTATCCCAAATCACTTGTCTCAGTAAAGCTTAGAAGTATACAAATACACTAGTTTTTGCTTTAGTCAAAAATACCTAGTAGTTTCGATTTTATAGGCATTCAAAGTTTCGAAAAACATCGAGTCCCGCTAAAAGCCACTTGACCGCTTGTGACGTCATGTCACAACACGGTTATAGTAGGTGTAAAAACTTGCGCAGGATTTTGTTGTATTTTCGTCCGCGTAATTACATTAGTAGTCTAATAATGGCAAATATTATTCGATTAATAAAATGGATGAAGGATTCGAAAAAGGGATAATCTACTTAAAATAAATGGATTAATGGTTGTGCATTATTTATCGATAAACAGTGATTTTGTTGCCGCCAAAATGCTAGGAATAAAAATGCAAAGGTAAGTAAATAAACTTTCCGTACTACTTATGTTTAAAAGTTTATCTGTTCAAAATATCCTACTAATGTCATAATGACGAATGCAACTCAAATACTTATTTTTATTTGAAACCGGTCACCGCCACCGGTTACTCGAACATAACCAACAGGTTATGTAAAAGTAAAAAGAGTAGGTCATGTACGGTTAAATGGAGAATCACGCCAGAACACCGCGTACGTACCACACCTTATCATTGTAGTTTAGAATGCAATGAAAAGGATCTAGAACTTTTAAATGTAACTTGCGATGATTGTGCCGCCAAGAGAGGTGGCTGTACACATACTATAACATTTTTAATGTGGCTACATCGTCGAAGTGAGGAGCCTTCAACGAATGCTACCAAGTGTTATTTGAAAAAATCTAAGCTCTTAGGTATTGGTACCACAGCGAAAATGATTAAAGCTAAAGGTTTTGGTACAAGTGGTATTGGTATTGGTACATACTTCATGAAGCCGGTCAGAATGGAAAAATATTTTTTGACAATGTAGCATTAAAACTCAGGGAACTTGAAAAAAAGTGTTTTATTTCACATTTTATATGTGAAAAAAGAAGTTGAACAGATATATTTAGATAGATCTTTTCATATTTTAATAAATCATTTCAAAAAATCCTGTGTTGACTTTCACGTCCAAACTTTTATAACATTTTGTAAGAACGAAATGACGGAATCAAGATGTTTTCCAGTAAGAGAGGGTAGAATAGCTCAATCAGATTCAAATTGTGGTTTGAGATGCGCTACGGACGTATAATAGCTTCAAAAATGCACGAAGTTGCTCAGTGTACAACAAAAGATACACAATGTAAAGATAGCGGAATCTGATCTTTTTTTAAAGAATGACTGACCTATAATTGGCGCTTACTGATGACTGCGTTATGGAAGTAAAGAAGGAAAGTGTTAAAGACATTTTACAAAGTATTTATGTATAATTACAACGGACGGGCGCGCGACCGCGAGAGGATTGAGTGTGTGCCGGAATAAGCGTGTTGTAAGATGACGTCGCACTCTCACCGGCCGCCTGCGTCGTGCGGTTGTTTTACTTATAACTCGGAAACTAATTGACGTATCGAAGTAATTCTTTCACTAGTATTTTTTATTTTTGACATAGAATATGGAGTGCTTATAATCAAAAATAGTTAACATTCTCCATTGTTTTTAGCAATCTTGATTGAAGGTTGTATATATTTTCTAAGATAGATTTGCAGGATCTTCCATAACTACTAATACCGTAACCGATGACCGAATCAGCCAAGGCCATGTACATAAGTCGTAGTAATATATTATAAGGTAATTTAGATTTGAGTTTACTTAGTTTGGTTAATATTGATCTTAATTTTGGGCAGACATGTAGTACATGAGAACCCCAGGTGAATCCGTCATCGATTATTAAACCTATATAAATATGTGTTTTTACTTGTTCAATATTTTCACACGAGCAATTCAGACCACATGGTGAGTGCAAAAAATAGTGGTTGTGAGCCACGTTAGTAGGTCTGATATCTGTCTTGTAGTGCAGCGAGTGAATGTGCATAAACTTGGTCTGTTGCGCGTTAATTATCAGACCCACATCATGAGCCTTTTACATAGTTGATTAAAGTTATATTGCAATATGCCCTGAGCATGTTTGACGTTTTTTTCGGCTACTACTAAGCATGTGTCATCCGCGAACTGGTATACAGTGCCCAAATCTATGATGTTATATTGTTTAGCTAGGCTTACTGTGGTTTTTTTATATAGATGATAATTTTTGAAAAGTTCTAATAGAGGACTCTGTATACCACTCCGTGAAAGTTTATCAAATAGGATATTAAAATTTAGTACATCGAAGGCTTTACTAGTCAATTAGTAGGACGGGCACGTAAAGACTTTTGTCCAAGTAGGTACGTGTTGATATCGTGGGTAAATTTCCTCAGTAATTCAGTGGTACATTTATTTTTCTGAAACCCGTATTGCTTATTATTAATTATTAAGTATTGAGCTTAATATTTATTTATGTTGTCCCCCAAATATTTTTCAATGATTTTATCTATGCATGATAGTATGGTTAATGTGGCGATAATTATAATAATCATCACGCTTTCCCTGTTTATATATCGGCCGGATAACACCAATTTTCAGTATATCCGGATAGATCGATGTGGCTGTACACTAGTTTATTTAGGTGGGTAAGAACGGGTGTTAAATGTGAGGAGATATGTTCGTTTGCTCTGAAACCGTCGTAACCTGGACTTTTTTTGTCATTCACGTGCATAATTATACGTTGAACATCCTCCTCATGCGCCCGCCTTAATCTAATTAAAGTGTCCGGTATGTTTTCGTATGAAGTAGACTCTAATATTTTTATGTTACACTGAATACATAAGCTTTTCACATTATTGTCAAATTCTTTCGCAAAGTTATTTTATAGGCTAAGCGGAGTCTGCTTGAAATGTTTTACAATAGGTAATATCATCAATACATTTTACAATTTTTCCGGTAAGTATATTAACAATTTTCCAAATTTCCCGTTGATTTTTACATATATCATCCTTCATCTGTGTTTTTTTCAGAAATTGAGTATATCTATTTGTTTTATTTCTATAAAAATTATAACAATCTCTTTTTAGAATTTAAATCGTCTGCTCGCCATATATTATAAAGCTCATCGCGTTTACATTTCAATTTTTTATTTGACCATTCACAAATTTTTCTCTTACTACTTTATTCTATACAATATTTACTCATATTATAATCTGGCAGTCTGTAAGCCGCACATATACCTAATTTATAATGACCATCTACAATTAATTGCTCTGTAATACATTCACAATATATGCAACACACTAAGATATTTCTATCGAATGGCAAAGAATCAAAAAGTAAGATACCACTACCCTTTCTGTCACTTCTTAGTTCACAAAACATTTCTACTCCTCAGTTTGAGATCGAACCCACGGTCCGTCACACTTATACTTTGTGCCCCTGCGCCACGACTACCCTCAAAACTTATATGTAGTACTGAGGCAACGATAATAAGGCCTATTTTATACATCAGCGAGTCTACTTACTTATATTCATACAAATGAAAAATGTAGATTCAACACACATATTCAAGTTATTATAAGAATTATAGGGAAATGTTCGTTGCATTTCTTCGCTATCGCAATGTCGATTCTTTAGACGGAGCCAGCTCTTACGTTAACTTTGGAGCCGATAAAGCGACTATTGTGATTTTATGCTTTTTTTCATATCATATGATACAGAAAATGTGGAAATATTTTTAATGCATGTAAGATGTTAAATGTGTTAGACTCATTGTGTCTAGATACAATGTAGTTTTTTTTTATAAAGAGTAAGTACATAATATAGAAAGGTAAAATTAGTAAAAAATAGATTGAAATTTCTAAAATATTAGTTATATTATCTTATATACTAAAGCGAAGAAATGAAAATATTTTAAATGTCATTCTCCTGAGTTTAAATTGAACCCACAACCAATCACGTTTACAGTTACAATCAGATGCTGACACACGCCGCGAGAGCGTCATCAACAATAATATTAATTAAAAATCTTATTTCACTATAGCAAAAGCAAACATAAAAGCCACTATATACGTATATAAATATTTTTTGGAATAAATGGTTTTCTTTTTATATATATGGTATAAAGGAAAAAAAATCGAATAATATTTTTATCTAAAACATGAAACAATTTAAATAATAGTTTAAAAGTGAGAATAATTACAGCAATTTACTTAAACACCTCGTCTATTTAATGAGTGAAGGTGAAATGGTTCGAGGACACGTTTAATTGCATCTATGCAGTATTTTAAGTCACACTGATGGTACTTTAGCGTCTCTTTTATATTTAAAGTAAAAAAATACATGCTTGGCGCTATCATGGTGCACTTGGACAGCGTTTGTCTGCAAACGTGACTGATTGTGGATTCGATTCCCACTCTGGGAAACTATTATATATTTATTATTTTGATTGCTCTGCTACTACTGTAGGCATCTAAGACAAAACGCGACTTTGAACAAGCAATGTCTGGATTTAGGGTGGAAAGTGGAGAAAGGAGTGTTTTAACACTATTTTTTCTGACTACCTTACTGTGAAGGAAAAAGTGTGAAACAGCAACAAGAAAATATTTTTCATGAATTAAGACAGCTGAAAAGTATATGAAAATATATTTGACCTATTTTATACGTAAGTGAAAACCGAACTCACGATCTCTTCAAGTACGATTACCTTATGCTATTTGACACTGGTACTATTTTCTTAAATTCCAATAAAGATTTTTTATATTCCATTAAAACAAGATGAAGGTTTTCTAAGCATTAATTAAACGACTTTTAATATCGTGATTTATATTTACTATATTATTATATACATTTTTTATATTTACTATATGCCCTATTTATCATTTCAATACAACGCTTTGTACAGATACTATTCTCCACACAATAAATTGCAAAAATGTCTGTGAACTTAATTTATTTGCTTTTTACTTTATCGTACGTGTACATAGTTTAGGTATATGTAATTGTGAGCATTTTATTGGAATTTTAATTTCGCTCGTTCTTTTATTTCATATGTAATGCATATACAAGCGTTTCATAGTACTCTATGATAAATGAAAAATACGAATATTTACGTGGCGTGGTTGAATCGCCTTGTACGCGAAGGCGCGCAAATCATACTCGTATATCATTAGACTTTCTAAATTACTTGTAGTAACGAACAATTTGTCAGATTTCAAGTTGGAAGTGAAAAAAATGTATATACTATATACATTGATTTAGACATTAGTATTTTTATATAGTATACACAAATAAAAATATATTATCAGAATAAACGTTTCAACTAGAAATCTTGTTATAAAAAATAATTCAAAAAGAAATGATATATTATATATTTGGTTAATTAAATAATTTTTAGGAAAATATGATTTTAATAAGTGTTGTACAAAACATAACAATATTATAGTAATTTTGCATATAACTTTTATATATATTTTCATCCTTGTGATAAATTTGTACTCGTATATAAAATATGTAGATTTTACTATCTAATTAGAAAATCAGCCTTTGCGATAGAAGTCTGGGAATTCATACGTCACGAACGGCCTGAATTTATTTTGTATTGCATGTTGGGAAGGATTTTTTCCATGTAAAAGTTGTCTAAATTGCGAAAATAGTTTTAAATGGTTTAGGCGAGATAGGAGGGTGCGGAATAATTTCTAACTACATCTATGTCAAGCGTATAGTCTCGCGTTATTGATTTGTTGCAAATAACGAAATATTGTGGGTATGCTAGTACCAAACCATACCTTAGTGACATATCTTCAATGTCATCAATTTTTTTACTTTAAAAGCGGTCAAATCAAAAATACACAGTGCTAGTAGTATCAGTTGTTAGTAGTATCCTCTTAAAATATAACATTTAGAGCCTTTGCACATGTGTGAGGCGTGTAAAAGCGCGCCGAGGACGAGCGTATTTGGAGCGTGCGCTCTCTGCGCGCTCCCAAAGCGTACGTAGCAGATTGCGAGCGTACGTTTAGCGCACGCGGAGCGTTACTAGCGAGTAGCGGGGAAGCGGGAAGAGCTGCCCTCCCGCCGCTACTCATATCTGTTTACGACTGGTGTATAAATATATAACAGCACGCGGCATGCTCTTTTGAAAAATCATGATTTTAAAATTAAAATTATATTAAAAAATGATATAATAAACAAAAATATAAAATTATATTAAAAATAACATAAAAAATAGTATTTTATAATCACCTGCTTTCCCACCCAAGCTATTAAAACGTTGACACTAATGGCGAAATTGACTTTCGTATGTTAACGATATTTTAAAAAAATTTTTATTACCTGAAAATACATTTTCTAAAAATGATAAATAACTCATTGAATATGTTTCTGTCATTCAAATTATTATATGTATATCTGCAAGAATTACTCGCTTAAAGATATAATATATATCGAAATATGTAAAAAAATCACCTTTACGTTTTTTCAGGTCAGGGAGGATCTATTGTGAACGATCTCTACTTTCCACCCGAAATCGAGAAATTGAGTGTTGATTGGTGAAACTCAACGCCACGCTTTATTTTAAATACCAGAACGAAGAAATGAAAATATAAATAACATTTCCCTAAGAAGGAGTCAAATCGACAACCATCGTGTTATAGTAAAATGCTATCCCACTTGATATGCTATGATGGTTAAAATGAATATATTTTTAGTATTATTTTTGATAGTAGTTGTCCAGATAGTGTTGCTGTAGCAAATACGTTGTTCTAAGTTTTATTGCTTCTTAACTTGTGCAGGCCCATTGCTGCTTAGTCGTCGCGACTATAGTAAGTATAAAAATGAACATAAAATCGTATCTAATACATAAAATCGTACGTAATAGTTCATAGTTCTTAGCAATATAACTTAGAACTATGTACTAGCCACAGTCTGAACAGTAATATTTAGTTGAAATATTTCGAAACATTTTTTTAAAATTTGGAAGTAACGCAGGGCCAACAGAAAGGGTGGCAGGACGCATATGGCTTCGGTGTCCTCTCGTCCACCAGATTCAGCGTCTTACGGAACACCTGCTATCCAGAGCGAAATCTTATTTGACATCGCGAAGGTTTCCGACAAAGTCTGTCGAAACGGCCTTCTAGTCAAATTGTCGTCCTTTACGCGGAAGATACCGCAATTTACGCTTCCGGCAGAATAACAGTCACTATAGCAAACAACCTCCAAAAAGCCATAAACCATCTCGGTAGATGGCTTACCAAATGGCGCAAAGAAGTCAATTTGGAGGAACGCCCCCCTCGTGTTTTTTCATCTTCGCCGAACAGATAACATCTCGACCGTCCCTCTGCTAGACAAACCGATTCCCGATGCTAATTCCGCGAAATACCTCGGCGTAATCCTCCGCAAAGCGGCCTTCGTCTTGGGTCGTTTATACTCACTCATTTGCGCCAAAAGTAAAATTTCCCTACGTAACAAGATCCGATCCTGACCCTGGAGTCAGGCCCATCTTCGCGTACGCATGTGTTGAATTTGGACACAGACCTTTGCAGACTCCAAGTTTTGCAAAACGTATTCTTGTGTAACGCAACGAGCACAAAGCGCCCGTACGTACGTAAGCGGTACGTACGTAACGTAGATTTGCATTAAGACACGAAGCTCGATACGGTAAAAGAGCACTGCTGGAAACTCTCCAGTTTGAAATAGCAACTACTCATCTGAACCAGCTGGTGGTAAACGACTAAAGCACAGTCGAAAAAACAAACTACAATGCCTTTGACTTATTTAAAGTATCTGTAAATCTAAAAGTCAATAGCGCTCTGCTCGGAATTCGGAAGAGACATTTGAGATCAAAAATTCCAGATTTATACCGTCAGCTAAATCGGGATAGTCGGCTATTGAAAGTAATTTGAACGATGTTCCGTTTATTACTGTAAAAGGATGAATAGGATAGCCTAGTCAATGCTGAAATGATTGAAATGAAATCTGAAAGAGACAAACATGGCTTACTTTTACTATAAATTATGGATTATTTACTTAATATCAAATCTTATTATATTTTTCACGATTTTCATTCTATGGTGTAAATTTTAGCTAAAGTATATTTAAAGAGTATATAAGCCAAAATGAAAGTAAACATCAAATATATTATATTTGTCTAAAACATATATTTAAATGTCACTTTTACGCAAACAGAAATAAAAATCGATAGATTTGTTTTCGAATGCAAATATTAATTATTTATTTAAAACTTCAAAAACCGGTTTTATTTATATGCAAAGTAGTACATCGTTTACTACAGTACTGTTACTTGTAAGTTTTTTAGAAAGAAAAAAGGATTTTCTTATTATGTTTCTCCATTAAAGGAAAAAATACTAAAAGACACATACTAGTAGTACACTTTTAACACCATTAACTATTCTTTCATAAATTTCTCGACAGAGATAAGGAGTATTTTAATAAATTAAATATAGTTCATGCTTATACCCACATAGCAGAATAGACAGAGAACCTAGTGTCACGTTGTACTAATTTGCGTCCGAAATTGAGACGTTGTATATTAAACAGCGGAATTTAAGGCCTTGTTTTATCTTAGGTATAAGAACCGGACATGAAAATAATATGTAATTATTCCCTTGAATGAGACTCGAAACCATAACCATCGCGGTAATAGAAGGACGCTGTCACACTGCGTCACGACGATCTCTGAGTTAGTTATTGTAATCGTTATCTTTATTATAATAAATCTGTAAAAAAATTGTGTACGTCGAATATTTTTGCGAAAAAACAACCCAGGGGGGTGTAAAAATAGTAATAGAATACGAATCTACAATTTTTAAAATGATTGTCTGTCTGTCTGTTTGTCTGTTTGAACGCGAACATCCTTCGATCCACTAGACAGATTTGAATTAAACTATTTTTTGCATAGCTATTGAGCCTGAGCAGGAGTTAGGCTATAAATGATTTTGAAGAGTGGAACACCTGATGTAGAATCACACTAGACCTGCTAAAATGAAATAAATAAAGAGTGGCCGCTATAACAAGATTTGTTCAATGTGATGTGCACTTTGCAATGACAAACTTTTTTGAAATTACCTGATAAAGAACTGTAATAGTCCAAATGAAATATAATATATACAGAGAATTCATCATAACAATATTTGTTTAATGTGATGTGCATTTTGCAATGACTTTTTTTTGGATTTGCCACATCTGATGAAGAACTATAACAGTCCATCTGAAATATAATATATACAGAGAAGCCGTCATAACACAATTTGTTTAACGAGATGTGCATTTTACGATGACGTTATATTTGAGGTTTTGGAACATTTGATGAAGAACTATAACAGTCCAGCTAAAATATAATATATACGGAAAAGCCGGCTTAACAAAATTTTCTCAATGCTATGTGCATTTTGCAACAACGTAACTTTTTTTTGGTTTCGAAACATCTAATGAAGAACTATAACTGTACATCTAAAATATAGTATATACGGAGAATCCGTTATAGCAAAATTTGTTCAACGTGATGTGCATTTTGCGATGACGTAATTTTTGTTGGTTTTAAACCACCTGATAAGAGTTATAATAGTCCATTTAAAATATAATATATACGGAGAATTCATCTTAACAAAATTTATTCAAGGTGATATGCATTTTGCGTTGACGTATAAAAATAAAGTTTCAGAAACACTGATGAAGGAGTGTAGTAGGTCAGCTAAAATACAACAAATACGAGGAAGACTCCTTAACAGAATTTGTTTAACGTGATGTGCATTTTGCGTTGACGTATGTAAAAAGAAAGTAAAGATTTCGAATTACTGATGAAGCACTATAGTAGTTCAGAGTAGGTGTGAGAAATGAGTAATTGCCTCCTTAATAAAACCTGTTAAAAAGTGATAATCATTTCCCATTGAAATATGTAACAATTTTAGATCTCAAGAAAATACTAAATAACCACGATTGACCAGCTGAGCTATAAAAAATGAGTAAATGCCGCATTAGTAAAACTCGCTAAATATGAAAGGCAGTTTTCGTGGATAAATAAAAATTATTAAATATTGAGGCCGTTGTGGCGAAATGATAGGACAGGACAAGATGAGACAGCGTCTATTGTGGATTCGACTTCCACATAGTGAAATATTTATATTTAAATTATTATTATATTTTTACTCTGGAAAGACAAAGGGGAGCGTTTAGTATACGCATACAATATACATTTCCTCGAATTAGGGTAAAACGGAGAATGGAGTGTCACTAGTGGAGGCATCTGGCTGTGAGCATGATGGTTGTAGGATCGATTCCTAATCGGAAGAATGATCTTATTTAAATTTTTATTTCTTCGCTTTGGTTATTACCAAGACAAAGCGCGGTATTGAGTTCCGCTACTCAATACACACTATCTCAATTTCAGGTGCAATGTGGAAATCGGAATGTCTTGACATTATGTCCCCTCTAAAAAGGCGTGGAGCTGAAAAAAAAACTCTCTTATTGAAAAAAATAGTACAAAATTGTGGTCTTTACTAAGTGTAGCTGTTATAACTTGGGCTCAAGGCTTAATGTCAACGTAGTATATGAAAGTGGTATGATATATAAAGTCATGAGATCCACGCAAACAGCGCTTTAACAAAAGTGTTTTCAATATGTATAAGAATGAATATTTAAAAAGTAAGTTAAAAAAAATAAATTTAGTCACACTGGCGCAGTTGAGAAGTGTCTGACTCTAAAAAAAGTTATAAGTTATATTCTAAGTATTGTTTATATTCTGAGAAATACTTGAATACGTGCTCTATGCGTGCACGTGCGCCGTGGGGCACGGGAATTTCAATCAGACACTCTGACTGCAACACTATGGTTATGGATTCCATTCCCATACTGGGGAATAATGATATTTTTATTTTCATTTCTTCAATAGCATGAATTTTCACTTTCAACCCAGTAAGACTAAATGGGGCGTTGACTTCCGGTACGCAATACGCAGTGTCTTGAATTAAAGGGACTCGCCAAGCTATTTTAGTTTTGATTCTAAATTTCAATGTAAAGTAGCAATAGAAGTAGTAGATATATTATAGTCATAAAATCCTCGCAAAAGAAGTTGCGGGCAGTTGCTAGTTTTCAATAAGAGTGCTCCTCGTATATGTAGGGTAAAACTAGGTAAAACGCCCCAGTTGACAAAACGCCCCACAGCCATAGCAGGCACATTAAGAAGCTAGATGATACACTTATTGCATGGAGAGTAGCCATAAGTTGATAAACAACATAGCTAATGTGCACGTGTAGTTTATTACGCTCCGTTAAAAAATATTAATAAATTTAGTGTTTCAGTGAAGTTACAATTTGTGGCAAGTTGCAAACATTTTTTTATATTTTAATATTCATTAAATTTAAGTTAAATTGATATTAACTGTTGAAAATAAACATAAATACACTTTATTATAAATGTTCGTTAAACGTGAAAACTTTGAAATTGAGGCTTTTTTCTTGATAGGGCGTTTTAAAAAGCAAAATTTGCAATACGCCCCACCGCATGTTTTTTAAAATGCCCCAGTACTGAAATTACATAGATACCAATTTATATTGTATTTTTGTTACAGAGTATGTCTCGTAAATACAAACGCAAGACTCTTCGAGCTTCTTGGAGGCAATGTGATCTGTATGAAGTAAAAAAATGGGAGAGAATAAAGCTTTAAAGCACTTCAAAGTTCCATCTTTGAGAAGCACCTTAAAACTGTTCGGATATAGACATAAATAAAAGCGTTGAATGTACAGAAAATTACTACATAACAAAGTCTCCTGAAGACTGGATTCAAGTTTGACACATACAGGGTACCACGTTTGTGTAACAACTATAGGCAGAAAGCTGAGAAAGAAACTGTTAAAAGCAGCAAGATTTGATTTTATTCTATTCAACTATTTTATGATCATTTTAATTTGGTTTATGTCAAATTTTCTTCTCAAGTCTTTGTTAATTGCAAATACTATTATGTTGATCATTTATTTAGAAGACTGATGTTTCTTTATTGTTACAACTTTTCTTTTAATTAATTACTTACAAATAAAAATGTTTTTTTTATTTAGAGCTTTTAAGGACTTTTAAGTCTTGCCTTACCTTTGTGTTATGTTTGTAAGCTATTAAACTATTGATATATTGTGTTTTTTTACGTTTTGGATAAAATTTAGGTATGGACATATATGAGGACATTTTAAATTGCATGGGGTATTTTATAATACAAGACGAGGCGTATTAGGTAACATGTACCTGATAAAACGCCCCACTCCATGTCTACAAAAAAAATGAAATAGATCTTTAACCATCGTTCCAATTACAATAAGCTTTTGTAAAATTATTGTTAACGAACCAATTAACGTCCAGGAATAAAAGAAATAATTAAATCTATGATTATTTGGGTTTTATTGAAGATTAAAAAAAGTGGGGTGTATTACCAAGTTTTACCCTATATGTTTATGATAACAAAATTGATTGAAACCCAAGTACCATTTAAAATTAGTAAAACTTTGAGTTCTACGATCCAAATACCGTTTATTATCAAATGTTAGATCAGTTGACGCTGCAAATTGTTCGAGAAATGAAACGTGCTACAGATTGCACGAGAACTAAATAATTTATTATAGTTAGACATTGCAGGTATATAAATTGAATTACAAAATGTTCAATACTTTTAAAGGATCCTTAAGTAATTAATATGTTCTCAATTTGCAAATTGACCATATCAAAGTTTTTTTTATAATAATAATATACAAGCAACCTTTAAAATAAAATACTACATTATAAAAGTTATGTACAAAAAATATTTTATATTGATTTTTACTATAGTTACATAGAATGATGATAGGCAAAAAGGTCCTATCCTATAACTGTAATTCAATTTTCCCTCATAGTAGGATAGTCAGATATAATCTAGCTTCAAAACACACCATTCTCTATTTCCTCTGAAAAATAAGACGTTTAGTGATAAGCGGCGTAACTTATTGCTAAATTTATATCGATTGACATACAAAAAGCTTATACACTGAAACTTTAATTTTAATATAACTTTAACTTTAATATAACTTCATGCCGTTTCCCCCATAGCAGGATAGGCAGAAAGAACCTAGTGTCAAGACACCCAAGACGTTCTCTACTTTCTGCACCAAGATGAGACGTTGTGGTTTTGCATAGCTAAAGTGCCCCCTTTGTCTTAGGTATCGGAACCTAGAAATTAAAACAATATATACTCACTGCACCGAGTACGAGTTGAAATCACATCCGTCATTTACAGCCAGACGCTGCCCAACTGCGCCACAACGGTCTTTAACTCCATTATAACGTATATTATAAAAAGACAATTAAGCCCTGTATAATTAACATGGTATCATTAGCCTAAATGCATAG
This sequence comes from Dryas iulia moderata, assembly GCA_019049465.1. Taxonomy (NCBI): domain Eukaryota; kingdom Metazoa; phylum Arthropoda; class Insecta; order Lepidoptera; family Nymphalidae; genus Dryas; species Dryas iulia. The sequence continues at coordinate 7,762,758 of CM032415.1, read as the reverse complement.
CTAGTTTCGAAAGCGATATAATATTCGCCTTAAGCGTCAGTGCCAAATTTCAGGCTTTCCTTTTGGCAAGTGTTCTGTTTACGATATGTTCGGGCTAAGCTTGCATCATATTAAATGACATACAACCAAATATGCGGTAATTTAACCTACAAAATTAAAGTAGATACTTTCAATTATTATAGACTTACAACATGCAATTTAATATGTTAATAAATTTAACTACTCTATTTCATGTCATAGATATCTTATTTTTTTATTTTTCATCTAAAACACATATGACGTTACTTTTCCACCATTCTTCACTCGTGTAGTGGTGAGCGGAGTGTCTTGATTCTATTATGCACAATCCGTTGTATATAAAACATATGATTGTGTAAAATAAGTTAACCTTAACTATATACTAAACTGCTAAACATTAAATACACTTCCACTTTAACAATAGATCAAAAGTTTCTTTATTAAAAGTAATTCTGTTCACAGATAAAGTACCTTTAAACTTCGTGTGAAGACTAGTAGATATCTTTAACAGAACAAAGCGATTGATCTTGGGTAAGTTAGAAATCGTCCTCTTTGAAAAGGTATCTATAAAATAATATAATCTTGCAGATGTGTTAACTTAAAATTAGATAGTATTTGTAGCATATCTAAAGAGAGACGATTATGATATAACCCACTTATAATATAAGTGGCATACAAATAGTCACAAATACGTAAACGGATATGTATGTAGATTGATAAACGTCATGAATGGCTCTTGGGCGCAGGCCAGGCCAGGAGCGTATTATAACGTTACACACTACGCGAACGCACATTAATTACGATACGTAATAGAGACTACGGGGCACCGAACTCCTCGCGATTACAGGGAGAGGAACTCTAAAGCAGTGCCTGGGGTTTATAATGCATAACACTCACGTCCACTGCCGAGCTCGAGCTCTGATCACCACCTAACTAACACTTTATCACGTTATATTAGGAACACACAGGGACAGGGCGTCCCGCCTAGTAACTAACACTACCGCAGCTCAACGTCAACTATGCAACTGCCAGTCCAACGACTGGTATATCTTTTCTTACTAACAAGTTTCTGCCACTACGCGTTAGTCATACCGACCACCTGACACCTGACACGTAACGTCACAGATACGATTATTCAACTATAATAGATGGCGCTACGCTTTGTGCCAACATATTGTCTTTTTTTTTAATATTTATTATTTTGAAATATTTTCTGAATTTTATATGAGGTATGAAAAATCTAGCTGTAGATTGAAATAGATAAGATATCTTTTTTATTATTTACTAGCTTTAGAAATGCACGAGAAGAGAAAATGAAAGCAGATTTTTTTATATAATTATTTTAATGTACAGAACTAACTATAACAATAACAATAAAATTATATAATTGTGGACAATCTAAAGTGAGCGTTATCATATATAGCTATTTCTAACAATACGGTACTTGGCAAAAAGTCTACTGTTTTATGTTTCATTTGTCAAGCGCTGTGGCAGATTTGATATAAAGAAAAAAAAGCTTGATTACGACCTCAGATGTTTTAATGGAAAATTTTTCAAGTATTACATTTTAATGTTTAAAGATTATATTATATTGACTTACTTTTATGTTAGTTGCACTAATTGTACCAAAAATATTGTGCTTGACTGAATACATAAGTTTTTTATTTACCTTCATATTTTATTTATACCGAAATCAGAATGAAATACCAAACACTAAAGCCCCTATACACGTATTTCTCCTTGACTCAGTGGTCAGTATTATTACCTCATAATATTCTACCATCGATACTATATAAGAAGAATATAGATTTCATCCCTCAGTCTCTCGACGTACCCAAACCACCTGAGGACATTATTTTTCATTTTTACTATAAAATTATTCACTAACTGAGCTCGGATTCTATCAACTAAGCTGACTCCGCATATCCTACGAAGAGATCACTTATCTACAGAATTCATCTTTCTTTTGACATAGTCACATTTTGCTGCCTTATAACAGCGTCGGTATCACTGCATTGTGTATAAACGTATATATGCAATTATATTAATGTTCTGCCATCAAATCAATGCAGACAGAGCAATGTAAGCCGTTTTTGGCATTTTCCATCTCGACTAAACACATATTTACGAAAAATTACGGAAAATACGACTACTCCCCAGATATACCACTTTGATCTCCTGGTCTAATATATTCTATTTACTCTGATCTTGCATTATGTTCTTTTTTCGTCTCTTTGCAATGTGGGAATGTTAGTTTTACTTACTGTACACACCCGTGTTTCACAATGGTGACTGATACCTATCACTCACATTCTGATGATACTTCTTTTTTTCAGCCTGTTGCCGTTCACTGCTGAACATAGACCTTCCTCATAGAGCGCCAACCTTCCCGGTCCTGAGCAGTTATCATCCGTCCGCTGCCAGCCACCTTCTTCAAGTCATCTGTCCATCGTGCTGCAGGGCGTCCTGCACTATACTTGCCTAAACGCGGTCTCCACTCTAATACGTGTTGGCTCCATCGACCATCATTTCGTCTAGAGACAAGTCCGGCCCAATTACACTCCAGCGTGCTGGCGAATGACTTTATTCCAAATTCTGTCAGCCAGAGAAACTCCAAGCATTGCACGTTCCATCGCTTGCTGAGCAAACTTTAATTTATGGACCAGCCCTACGGTGAGTGTCCACGTTTCTGATCCGTAGGTCTCACAAGGAGAACACACTGGTTAAATACCTAGGTTTTAAGGCATTGTGGGACAGATGACTCAAAAACGTTTTCTTTTTTTTTTTCTTCAGTAAAATCCTGTTATGGATACCCGCCCGGGGTGGGGACCCGGACGCGGTTATGTGGGACTCCGGTTCGTTCTTCCGTTTGTCTACTAAAAACCTGACGGTGCTCCTATCCCTCCACTAGCTCAGGTCTCAGGTACTGCCCCAATGGTCCGCAGACCTGGGCGGCGGGTGCCAGCAAGGCTCGCCATTGGAGTCAAGGGGTGGTGGGCGCCCCCGACGGCCTGCTCTGAGTAGCGCGCGGAGATACTACACGCACCTACTCGGGCCAGGTGAGTAGTCGGTCAGCTAGCCCCACTCTGACCGCCCTCTGGCAGACGTTAAGGCGGAAGGCGACGGTCGTGTGCCGCCCTCCGGTGACCCGGTCATTTGCGACGGATGCTGAGTTCGAAAGATTCCTCCCTCGCGCGCTCCGCCGCCTCCTTCGCGAGCATTACTGCATAGCAGAAGGCTCCGACCGAGTCCCACGATGCCTCGCTGCCCACCATGGCTTTTAACACGGCAGGCAGCGAGAGCTCGTCCCCAACGACGCCGCGCAAAGCGTGGCGTTGAGACGCCCAGGCTGGACACACCTCTAGCGGGTGCTGGGCCGTCTCCTCGAGACAGTCGTCGCAGTGGTGGCAGCGAGCCTCGAGCTCACTCCCGGCGATCCCACACAGGTATTTCCCGAAGCATCCATGCCCTGAGAGTACCTGCGTGGTGCGGAAGGTTAGGACACTGTGACGCCACGCTAACCACTGCCGGAACACCGGACGAACTGCCTCGATTGTCGACCGGCCGGCGGTTGGTGTTGCCAGTCGGGACTCCCACACTTCCAACGCCCTCCTGCGCTCCTCCTCATGCAGTGCTGACTCTGCCGCAGGCCCTTCAGCCAGACCTTCCCTACGCCGGCAATAAACCGACGCAAGAGCCACAGTGTACAGATCCCACGGCAGGACTCCAGCCAGTACGCACGCCGCCTCACCGGAGATGGTCCGGTACCCCCGTATCACCCGGATGGCCATCACCCTCTGCGCTCGCCGCAGCAGGGTAACGTTCTGCCTATCCAGGGTGTCCGCCCAAACGGGGGCACTGTAGAGCGCCATCGACCTGACCACTCCGGTGTACAGCCGACGGCTCGACACGCACGGCCCACTGACGTTGGGCAAAAGGCGCGCCAGAGCCGCCGCTGTGCTACAAAACGTAAAAATGAGTTAAATAATTATTGTTAAAATTTATACTTACATAAAAGTAATATATAGAGTACATAGAAATAAAACAATAAGCGTATAAAATTACAATATATCGATTGGTGTTTCTAAACTTTAGAGTATAATGAATTTCCTAGCAAATCTTATTATTAAAACTAAGTCTTCTCACATTTGGGCTAACTCAACATAAAATGTAAATGACTCCAAATTAACACTATACTTTATAAAGGAATACTTATTAAAACAAATAAAAAACTGTTTATTTTCTTCGCTCTGGTATTAAGGCAAGGCGCGGTGTTAAGTTTCGCCACTTAACACGCAATGCCTCCTAATTCGGCGGAAAGTGGGGAACCGAGTGTCTTAATACTAGGTTTCCTCCGCCTACCCTGCTGTATGCGGGATTAAATAGTTTACATTTACTGAATTTATTACAGTAGATAAATTACAACAACTATTTCATTACAAGAATCAATTAATTTTAAGAACTCTTCTCTTCCTCCTCTTCTTGAGGCCATCGTGGCGCAGAGTGACATTTTTTGATGGTAAACGTGTTGTTTGTGGGTCGATTACAATTCGGGAGAATGATTATATAAATTAGTTTTATTTCTTCGCTCTGGTACCGAAATGCGCCTTAAACGTGAAAACTTATTAAACGTGAAGTGATTAATCAAATGTGTTATTTAGTTATTTTGCAAATATATGAGACACGTGCGACATTGTTGATATGTTTTATATAAATAACAGAGCAAATCTTTTAACTACAGTCCTAATGAAGTTCAAATCAGAACGGGATGGAGAATCACTTCAACACACTAAAATAGTAGGTCAAGGAAGTGGAAAGAATCAATATATTCATACATGTATGGATATTGGATAGTACTTGCGAGGATAAAATTCATTTATAACTACATAAATAATTATGATATTTTAGAATTGAGGAATGTAGTATGTATAATGTATGGTGCTATGTCACTCGCTTTGTTCAACAATTTGCATTCATGTATAAATTATTACTTTGATAATAAAATAATGTACTCTCAAATAGATGATGTTTAAAAATTATAAGTATCAGTATCAACGATATCCCTGTTGCATTGTGATATTTATGTCGTATATTTTATTTTAAAAATCACAGAAAATAAGATCTTAGGGAAGTAATAGTAAAGATCAAAGCTTTCTTGATATATGTTACAAAGCATAAAAATATAGGAAAATTAGGCTGAAATAAATAAAATGCGTTAAGCAGGTTTATGAAATATTACTATTTTGGTTTAGCTAAACTACAAAAATACCTGTATTATTGATACATGCATTCGTGTAGTATACTTTGCGATAACTATAATTTCTTACGTGAATATTTATAAACGTGTCTTTTAAAATAAATTGAATTCCAGAAATGAAAACCAAACTTCGTTTGACTACTAGCACTTTAAACTAATAAAAAGCCAATACATTAGCATAAGTGTATAGCACTTAACCTTCGGTTAGCGGCGTGTATGTGACACATACACAACGCTCTTCCATCGCTTGTACCCAACAGGAACTTATACTTACGGGTCTCCCCCACTTTTCTATTCTTCTCCCACTACCTTGAGATTTCTCAGTTGTCCTTGAGCCATCGCTGTAGCAACATCATCTCAAGAAATTGTAACTTGTATTTCTCACATACATGCCACCTTTCAAGTATTTTTTTCAAATGTAAATTGTTTTCTTAAAATAAATCAGAATTGTGTTTATCGCACTATAAGTACTCTTTGGAAGTCATTTACGTTCTTATATTTACTTTCACATGCATAATTAGGCCATTTGTTTGTTTGGCATACATGCCGTTTTTCTTGCGAGAAATGTAAAAAATATATTTGTGTTCAACACTCCAAACAAGTGCGTTTTAATTTTTGTGATTCGCTGGGGAACTAGATTTCTCAGTTTTAGTTTTTGCTACTTTTGAGATCAGAATTCGGTTTAGATAACTTTTTTACGGAGGGGTTTTCCCCACTAGTTAGTTGGAATACTATCAAAATTTTATTACGTTATACAATTTTATTTCTCATTTTTTTCCGAAATGTGTGTTCCTTTTTATTCTTAGTCAGTACTTAAATGAATATTTTCGTACACATAATTTTAAATTTAGGTGTAAATATATTTTTTTCTAAATGAAAGCTATCTTATTAGTTGGATAACTATTTTTTGAAATTGTGAGTTCCTATTTGATCTAAGTTAGTGAATGAATATCCTTATATTAAAAATTTGTATTTTTTCTAGATAAAAAAATGTATATTGAACAATGACGTTTCATTTTTACACAACCCTGAGCGATAAGAAGTGTATTTACATCATTTTATACCAAAACAAAGAGTAGTGTATGTCAGACATACATGCTACCATCCGGGTTAGGATAGTGGTGCCACTAACTGAAGGTTAATACCTTATAATACCTGAAAATACCTTATCTAAAATATTCGAATACTTGATTACTTCATTTAAATTAAACTAGGCCAGCAACAGCATTAACAACTATTGTGCTATTAAGTTCTGATAAAAAGTAAAATGTAAAGTGTTATAATCGAATATGGTCTGAATGGTCAATTCTGCAATTAAAATTTTCAATTAGGATACTTCAGATCTAGAAGTGCAATGTGTAATATTATTCAAAATAATGAAGAGGTGAAGTAAATTTTAATTTCGACCAGGAATAGGCTTTTATTATTTAATTTAATCTATTGTATATTTAAAATTTCATATCATGTGTAAAATGAGGGCAAAATTGCTAGTTTTATATAATTTCAAGATTTCTTACACGATATAATGGCTAATAATAAATATTTTTTTACAGTTTATAAAGGGGTAAGTTTTTTAGTACTGTTATTAGCCCTCGACATGGAAGCAAAGAACATGCAAAGCAAAATGTTTGTGCGTTAAGGTAATGTTATAAACATATAAACATAACGAGTGGTGATATTGTTACTTTTATAGTACAGAGTATAACAGGTACTGTATGTATTTGAATAAAATATTAGAAAATATGTTCAGTTCATGCTTTTCCCAGCGTAGTAAGGTCGTCAGGGAACGTAGCACCAAGTACGATTGGTGGTGTAACTGATTGCCGAATTAGTCTTACCAAAGCGTAAAAATGAAAACAATTAAAATGACAAATCTTATCTATAATTTAGTTTCAATTTGATGAATATAAAGTAGGAACATAAATTCTAGTCAGTAAATGAAATTCAAGATTATATCAGACTTAAAATGGTCAACGACCAGACAATAATATACGCAAAACAAACATAGTATAGACAGATTTAAATATACATTTTTCTTTGAAAGAATGGTGTACCAAGTAAGATATTGAACTAAAATAATACAAAGAATTATGTAAGGAGAAAATAAAAGAAAGAGTTATTCATTTTATTTATTTCATAAAAATGTATTTGAACTTACAGTTTTTTTACATAGTTACGTATTTATATTATTATCAAAGAGTATACCATTTTAATAGTATAAACGCGAAAGTATGTATGGATGATTGTTATTCTTTGACGTAAAATCTACTAAATGATTTTTTATGAAATTTTAAAATAATATGGCTAATACATCAGATATAGGCTAAAATTTATAAAGATAATGTGTGAATCGTCCATAATATCAAGTAAATAGGGAAACAATCTAGCATCTCTATTTTCGCTTGCCATGCCTTTATGTAATATGCATTTATGTAATGTATGATGGAAATGTTTATCTTAAATAATTCTACAAAAACGTCTACCACAGTATATATCCATTGTAGAGAAATTCGTGAATCATAACTACAATTTTCACTGGCAAATAGGCAATGTACTACGAATTGACTTAGGCTCCTTTTATGTTACAGTTATTACTGAACATCTAAAATTCTGCGCGGACAAATTCGCGGGCATATTTAGTAATATAATAATGAAACTTTTACTATTAATTATTAAAGTGATTTCAATATGTACGAATTTTCATCTAAATCATAATGTTCTTGAAAACTTATTTCAATAGATATGCCCACAATATCAATATAGATACTGTTTGGGTTTATTAACAAACAGTAGGTTTACGATTTCTCGAATAGAATATTTAGCAGAGCTACGGTCGGATACAATCGAATTGAATGTCGGATATGTTTAACAAAATATTCTAAATAAATAGATTCTATGGTATGTTTCAACTAACGGAATACTTAGGTCAACAGTAACATGAACAAGAGAATTACATATCTGCACGCGACTGCTTAAAGTATGAGCCGTGATTTCAATTCTTTATTATAAAATTTATATTATTATGATTAAAACACTTATCTATATAAAAACGACTGGATTTATAATTGTATGAAGATATATTATTTGTGTGTTTATTAATTACGTAATATAATCTCTATGATTTCTAAAAATTTACGTTCCGTTTTCTTCTATAGTTTCTGTAGTTTGCTCACAAAGTATCTCGTTTCGTTCGACGCAGCTTGTTTCTTCAAATTCTTCACAACGACTTTGGCGTAAACCTGTAGAAACAAATAAAAGATAGATAAATTTATATACATGCACAGGCTTATTAATATAACATTTAAATACAATATTTGTAATCATATTTTAATCATAGTTGTAATAAATAACAATTTAATCTAATTATCCTATAAATAATTATTCGAGAGTTTTTATAACTTTATCCAAAGTAATATTATAAATTCAATTATGTGTCTGTCTGATATTCTTTTACGGCTAATCAATCGGTCCGATTTGGATTAAATTCGGAATAAAAATAGTAGAAGATATAGAACTAAACGTAAGCTATTTTTTTTTAAAAAATCTGGGTTGATCTATGAAAAAAAATATAATGGAACTAAAGAGTTGTACAATAATGATAACCCAGGGCTAGTTTCATTTTCAAAAATCCACTTCACACTTAAAGGGCTTATTTTATAACGAAATAGCTATAGTTGTGTATAGTTCACGCGGCTACGCCGCAATCGGGCCGCTAGTACCAACATAAATAATTCTTAGGCGCAAAATTTACTAATAGGCACGTTCAAAGACCAGTAGTTTCATGACCGAATTTTCTATTAAAATTCCTGGAATTAACGTCAAAAATCTGAATTAAAGCAGGTATTATTTTAACTTAGATGGTAATATTTGACCTGCCGGCTTACTTTTATCAAAGGCTTTGTTGGTAGTGTGAGCATAATAAGAACTCACCCGACTGAAATAATTACAGCAAGTAAACTTCGTTCCGGATCTCTCACACGTTGTTTCATAAAAAAACTCTACACCACAGTGCAATTTTAATTTTATTAACAATTTATGTGCATTTATAACTTAACTTTTTACATATATAAAAATATGTAAGTGTGGAAATAGTACTACGTTTAAGCTTTTAAGACGATAGGTATTTCTTATTGATTATTTTTAAACAGCGTTTGATGGGTTTTCAAGAAACAGACATTATTTTATTTTTCGTAATGTTGCGTGAGGGATTACCGGATCTGAACTTGGCGCTTTATTATACACCATTAAAAAATCAATACAAACGTTTTTCTTAATATTTCACGATTTCGAACTGGCGCAAATAAATTGCTCCGATTATACTCATATCTGCAATTAGTGCATCAGAAATGAAAATTATAATTATTATTGAATAAGAATATTTATCTAATTATTTTGTCACTATTATAGTCCTTTAATATAAATTAAGAGAAATGAATATGCATAGAACTCTAACACAAAGTTTATAATGTACAGTCACGTTCGTCACATTAGTAATGTTATAAAATTTTCAATATGCTTTTATATACTGTGCATGTAGGAGAACATCATATTAAAGTGCAACTTAGATATTAGGTAGGAGTTTTGATGTAAATTTATGGAATTCTAACTTAATATCACCCAAAAATACATTTTAATCAAATTCAAATTCAAATTCAAAATATCTTTATTCAAATAGACTTTTGAAAGCACTTTTGAATCGTCAAATGTACATAAAGCTACCACCGACTCGGAAGGCAGTTCTGCTGAGAAGAGCCGGCCAGAAACTCAACAGTTGCTCTTTTCAAATATATAAATTACAATTTTATTATTTGATACAATGGTAGCTAACCGGCATTGGACTTATTCAGATTAATCCCACGCATTTTATCCTTTAAATACTCTTCTACAGAGTAATAAGCTTTACTTATTAAAGTATTTTTTACAAAGATTTTGAATTTTTCTAGTGGTAAATCTAAAACAAGCTGTGGAATTTTATTATATATGCGTATACTCCGACCCATAAAAGATTTATTTACCTTTTGGAGACGATAACGTGGCGTTACAAGTTTATTTTTATTTCTTGTTCCTATAGTATGTATGTCACTGTTTTTAGCAAAGCATAGAACATGTTGTCGGATAAATAAAATATTATAGTATATATACTGTGAGGCGACTGTAAGTATACCTATGTCTTTAAAAACATCTCGCAAAGAATCTCTGGCTCTTATATTATAAATGGATCCCACGGCTCTTTTTTGAAGAATAAATATTGAATTAATTTTTGCAGCACTTCCTCATAATAGCATTCCATAAGATAAAATGCTATGAAAATAACTAAAATAAACAAGACGGGCAGTGTCAATGTCTGTCATTTGTCTTACTTTTTTAATCGCGAACGCGGCAGAGCTGAGTTTATCTGCAAGTGTTTTAAGGTGAGAATTCCACTGGAATTTACGATCAATATTTATGCCTAAGAAAACTGTTTCCTCTGCCATGGGGAGTGTTTCCCCTTTAATTGTTAAATTAAAATCTCGCCTTCTAACATTGGGCAGAGTAAATTCGAGACATTTAGTTTTTTTGGCATTTAACATAAGATTATTAACGTCAAACCAACGAAGAATTTGCGACAGTGCACTATTCACTTCGTCATAGTTTATTTGGTTTTTGTCAACTTTGAACACCAAAGAGGTATCATCTGCAAACAGCACAATATCACATAAGTTCTTCGCATAAAAAGGTAAGTCGTTAATATACAGCAAAAATAAAAGAGGACCAAGGATAGATCCCTGTGGAACGCCCATCCTTAGGGGAGATCCAGACGATTTAACATTCCCTATATTTACCTTCTGGATTCTCTGATCTAAATAAGAGGCAATAAGATCAAGGGCGGCATCCTGAATACCATAATGATGTAGTTTTAGCAATAAAGTTTCGTGGTCTACACAATCAAACGCCTTGGATAGGTCGCAAAAGACTCCAATAGCATTTTGCGACCTCTCCCAAGCATCATAAATGTGTTTCAGAAGTGCAACACCCGCGTCTGTAGTGGATTTGCCTTTGGTGAAGCCATATTGTTCACTATGAAGCGAGTTATTTTTATTAAAAAAAGTATTAAGCTGATTAAATATTAATTTTTCAAATATTTTACTTAATGATGGTAATATAGATATTGGTCTATAGTTTCCAGGGTCAAGTCTATCTCCACTTTTATAAAACGGTACTATTTTACTACATTTCATTAAGTCTGGAAAAATGCCAGATTCTATACATTTATTGAAAAGACAAGCAAGATGCGGGGCAATGCTATATATAATAGTACTAAGCACATTAACAGATATGTCCCACAGATCACCAGTTTTTTTCAAATTAAGACTTTTAAAAGTTTTCACAATTTCATCTGGTGATACGGGTGAAAAAGCAAATTGATGATTACAGTTATCTACATTTTTCTTTAATATACATATTGCTTCTGAAGGAGATGATGGCAGTGAACGCGTTACTTTAATTGGTATTTGTGAAAAGTAACTTTCAAACGCATTAGCCACTTCTAAGTCGGAACTTGTAATTAAGTTATTAATTTTTAATTTAATAGGTTCACTGTCAGCTCTAAATCTCCCAGTTGCGGTTGTGATAACATCCCATGTAACTTTAATCTTATTTTCAGATTTTAAAATTTTATTCCTTACATAAATAGACTTGGCCTGGATACATACCTTTTTAAATATTTTGGAATACTTTCTAACCTTAGATAGGAATACCGGATCGTGATTCCATTGCCTCATATTATACAATTCGTACATTTTATCTCTGCTTCGGTATATACCAACAGTTGCCCAATCACTAAATTTTAACTTCAAATTTGTATACACGTTTTTTACTTTAAAAATGTTGTCAAACTCTGTAGACATTAATTTAAAAACGTTACTGTACAATACGTTTGGATTTACTTCAGACATGTCTACATAAGAATTTTTTTTGGCTATACTACATGTGAAATTATTTAATTTTTGACGTGTAATTGGTCTAATTGTTATGGCTTTTCGTTCTTTCACAATTTTATCGATTATTGTAAATTTTTGACCACAATGATCTGAGCTTAGATTGTTTATAATCAATTTTTCAAAAATCTCACAGTGACAGAAAACATTATCTATGCAAGTCGCTGATATATTGGTTATACGAGTCGGCTCTGAGAAGATATTAATCAGGTTAAATGACTTAAACAAATTAAGGAGACGGAGACTATACGTTGTTACTTGTAGTATATCTATATTAAAGTCACCGCACACTATTATGGATTTATTGTCGTAATCGTTAATTTTAAATCAATAAGATAACCCAAAGTATTGAAATAATATTTATAAATCCTGATAACCTCTGTACTATATGTATAGGAGGACAAAATAATTATTTCATGTGTCAAGTAGGTATTATTAATCTGTCTAATAAACATATACACCTACACTTATTTAAGTGTGTATAATATATATTCACTAATGGAAACTAGCAGCATCGATCATCGTTTTTGTTATAAAATGACGTTCTTAGGAATAATTAATACACAATGCACTACGTTATCACGAATCATTGAATATAAAATTGCATAATGATAATTCGAAAAACCACATATAGTATTTAAAGTAATCATTCCCCGAGCAGGAACAAACATCTCCACAAGTTATCCCCACGCTGTTTCCCGCTTAGCGGGATAGTCCTTAGGAGAAGATGTGTAGTGCCAAGACACTCCGTCCACCACTTTCTGCCGGAAGTCGAGACAATGCTTGTTGAAAGGGAATCAAATACACAACCATCGTGCTATCCCACTGTACCACGGCGACCTCAATTCCACAAAGCAACCTTTCCTAACTAAAGCCATAACAGTTAAAAGTGTTACATTTCATAATTATTCTTTGCGCCATGGTGACGTCACAAGCTGGTTAAATGGATACAACTAAAGTCGTATTTGTAATCGTTCATTTAACTTTCAATTAATAAATATTTTAGCATTACAACGATACATTACAATTTACATCAGTTTTTATTCCTATCTAGAATTTAATCCCCCATAACTTGTACATGGCAGAAAACTACATTATACCTACATTCCCATCGTGCGTTAGAAGGTTCCTGGAACAATTTCAAATTACTTTGGTACGCTTAAATTTTGATTGCATGTTTTAGTGTGAAAATTTCAGATATCCTAATATTTGTTCAGTAAATATAAGGTATTTGCTTATGTTTGAAATAATTAGTTCATGTTGAGCTTTGAAGTTAGATAATTTATTTGTACAGTAGTTGAGGTATTAAATGGATGTAACTTGGCTTACATGGAAATAATGATTTTATGACAACTACTTCCACATATCGCCTATTGACCATTGAAATTAATCTTAAATGTACAATCATTTTTGTAAAAATTGTTCTTTTTTGTTTCTTTCCTTTCCACTTTTATTGTATTTTTTGTTCAGATTATTACGTTTTTTTTTCATATTTACCAGACTTGCGTTTTTTTTATTTAATAAAGGAGGCAAACGAACAGAAGGGCCACCTGGTAAGTGGTCGCCCATAGACATACACAACATTAGAATTGTGGATGCGATGCCGATTAACGTAACTAAACTAAAACAATTGAAATGGTGAATATTTGAATCGAATCTACAACTACCACGTTTATAGTTAGAACTAAAACTGCCTATCATACGGAATAACTTTTAGTAATTTATTTGTTTATCTAATTTATTTTTATATTTTTTATTTATACACCACAAATCATACTAATATTAAGATATTGGAGAAATATCATTAATTCATTATATATGTATGTGAAGCATAAAAGGTGTTATCGCTAAACAGCGATCTCTTCCCGACATCCATAAGGTTAGGACATTTGGAATATTATATTGCGTGGGTTATGTAAAAATGTCTTACACATATTACACCAGATCCAGTGAAAGAAATCACACATATCTATAAAATAATTCTAAAATAACATAGTAATATCGTTTACTAGTATTAAAAATTAATAAACGATGTGAAAATTAGAAAGTTTGTACTTAAATCGTGTCGTCTTAACATGAATTAATATTTGAATAATGAAAGTATTTTTAAAATATTTCAAAACTTTGCACGTTTAACGTAAAGAGGCAAATAATTCCACACAATGAAGTCGAGTGCAAATCAGATTTTTTTTTGTAAAATTTAGCTGAGTGCGCCCGTATTCTTAAAGTCAGGTGCTTGAAAGATCTGGTCTCTAGGTATTCTTATCTAAAATTTGAACATTTTCCTTATATAAGAATGTTCTTATGATGGTTAAATAGCGTACAGTACAGAAGAGAGACTGTATGTAGTGGCAGCGGATAGGAAGCCACTTGAGCTATAACAAAAATTCAGATACATGGACATATTTAAACGTTATTACGTTAAATACGAACTAAATTGCAAGATTTTAAAATCATTCAAGCTTATTCGAACAGTTGTCGCTCAGAGGATTCGAGAATTTGATAAAATAATTTTGGTTGTTATAGGTCGGAGTGATTTACCCCGGAGCACCCTGAAGGCGACGGTGGCCTGCACTAGGCGGCCCGTCCACCGAGACGTCGTAGAAGAATGCGCAAGCGAGCCTACGACGTCTCCTGATGGTGGAGAGGGTTTCCGCTGGGTTTTAGTGGGTGGTATCGGGCTTATTCGTGAGTCCCACAGTATCATCCGTTCGCAGGGCAGTTCGGCCTGTCTTGCGAACTGTTGGTCTGCGTAAAAGCATTTCCCAGCGAAGAAAAAATAAAAAAAATGTCGGAGTAATTTCAGTGTTTAAAATATTTTCTGGCTTATTTTATTAATTTGCACAAACTATAAGAAAAAGTAATAATATAATATACTTTAGGGACGTAGAGTATGGTATAGTTACTGTATGTAATAAATATATACACTCGAATCATGGCATCACTGCCAATTATTGATTTGTTTTTCTTCACTGGATTCACCTTAAGAACCAGTCCAGTCAGATATAGCGAGAAGGTTATATTGTTTAAGCTTATATATTAAAAAAATATTTACGGACTTCATTAAATTTTCCAGTTGATTAGATGCAAGTCTACATATCGCCTGCAATGTAAAATAACCATAAATTATGTCAATGCTCAACGCCATTCGAGTATTGTTTTGCAACGCAAGATATCACAGTTCGTGATATGACAATGTAACTGTTATTGCAGTTCAAGTTAGCTATATTTCATACTGAGTGTCGCTCAGCAATGCTGGAATGTATCATTGACATTAGATACCTCTAAACTTTATAGCTGAGCTTATGCTCAGGGTACCCTGATAGTTATGTACAGGGATCGCAATCCGACATGATAGTTAGTCCGGCCGGATCCGGCCCGATTTCCATCGACCGGATTTATGGAATGTTTTCACTTTTTGGTTCAAAATGAATTTATAGTTAACCATTTGTAATAGTTAGTAAGAATAAAGATCGCAACGGTTCATAAGCGCTGACTTTGAATGTGCCATGTGCATACATTATGCAAAGTAAAATCGCGCACAAGTACTTGTTCACTTGTATTGAATTGGTATGTTTTGGTTCAAATTTTCGGTAAGATGTCAAAAATTTAAATATTAAGTATCCCAGCAGGCCAGGAAAACGTATAATGGAAACAATTACATAAAAAAGGAATGTGGGTAAAAATTAAAAATAATTTAATTGCCTTCACTTTTTTATTTGCCAACGCTCTACTCAAATTAATTCTACGTGAACTAATCCAATATCTACAACTGAAGTGCAATCCTATTTTTTATTATTATAACAGTCAAATCTATATCAAAACTGAAAATAAATCAAGTCTCAAACCAAAGGAGTTAGAACTTTCATAGTGTAGCCCTATGCAAACATAGTCTCTATTTCGCGTGCGCTCATAATCCCGTACGACTTCCGTAAATATAAAATCTAGCCATAGCCTATCTCGTAACTTTATTAAAGCATTATAAAATCTACAACGTATTATAATGGCCCTACTCACGAGTTGATGCATGCAATAACTCGATTATTTTGCCAAAAACTGCTAGAATCGGATCCAGTCAGGAACGTTTATTGATGCCGGATCCGTAGGATTACCAGATCCGTTTTTCCAGATAGCAATCCCAAATAATGTATTACGAACTACAAATATCAATTATGCATTGCAAGTATCAGGATCCTATAAGTCATAAGTCAAACACGTTAACTTCGGTAATGTTAAGCAATATTAGATTATGTCACTGAGATCGGTTGGTTATTCATAAACTATAAGCTTAACGAACCCTGACAGTCGCAAAAATTTACTTACCTACTTGTATCACACCTATTCTTAAGATTCTTCGAAAGACACTTATTAATACTTTACTAGTGAAGTGATACTTATTAATACTTTACTAGTGTTAACCAACCTCTCGATATACAAATACGTTACATTTTCGTAATAATCACGAAAATGTTTTTTTTTAGCTTCACGCTGTATCCCGCACACAGCAGTGTAGGCAGAGGGAACCTAGTGTTGAAACGTTCTGTTCCCTACTTAATAAAAATGTTATCTAAATTTTTTTTTTACAAATCGATAGCCTTTATGAACGACTGGAGGGGTGGACCCTAAATAAAACATAGTCCATCATTTTAAAAAACAGCAGCGCTCGGAGCTTAGCTCTAAGCGCAACTGACTGAAAGCTCTAGTTGCGGCGTCCAATTACATTTTTGTCGATGATCGGATTACTTGCCCTCAAAGCGCGTGAATGCTAACCATGTGTGGCTACACAAGTCACTGCGGTTAAATAAGGCCGGAATCGATCATAATAAAGAATTATTCTTAATTATTAAAGATACATCATTAAGGATAACTGTAATTATTCACATTGTAGTTATTAAATTGTAAAAATGAACACTAAGTTTATCGTGTCCATACTTATATATAAAATATATTAAAATTATAAATACATATGTATTAAACAACTTACAATTATAAATTCATACATATTTAAATTATTAACACGAAAGCTTGTGCATATATCTGGTACGCTTTAACAGCAAATTAAATACCAGTCTGATTTAAATAAAATTAGAAATAAAAATAGTTCAAGATCTCAAGTCATACATAATCAATTTATTTTTCATATTCATAAAAAAAAATCTCAGGAAGATAGTCAGTTACGCAGTTTTATTTTTAAACCAACCCCTAAGGGGCTGAAATACGTACGTATAAAAAATAATGAAAATATAAACCAATTAAATTGAGAATTAACAAAGGATGTGGACAGTTTTCGACATTACAAAAGCTCTCTAAAATTGTTTGCACTCTCGGCGTTTTATTTTCTACCGTAGACAAACTTATAAATGTATTCCCTTTTAAACCTATTCAGAAAATGATATTTTCGCGTAGGGTACAATAAAGTCAATGAGAGCTAAACAGCGAATACTAGAAATGTTTCAATTGTTTAAAAATAAATTTGAAAGCGTTAAAGCGTATATTTTCTGAACTGTGGGATTTTTAAAAAAAATGATTAAAGGTATTAGTACAATTTTATCTTTGTACTTTTGTCGCTCTTGATTTTCATCTTTATTGGAGAAACAACGGCGTAATTCTGGATCCAGTCCAGATAAAAAGGGTATAGAAGAGCTACATAAGAAGGAAATAGAGAGATGAGTAGTTTATGTTTTAAATATTATTATTTTATAATATTGCTTTTGTAATGTCTTAATTATGTCGTAGAAATAGATCAAGGAAAATGTATTAAAAATTAAGATTAATTATTTTTTACAACAAAACAGAAAAGACGGTCACAAATGAATGTTGGACATTAATCTGAGACCGTCGTGACGCAGTTGGACAGCGTCAGGCTGTAAAAGCGATTGTGTGTAAATTTTCATTTCTTTACTCCGAGACCTAAAACAAAATGCAGTGTTGAGTTCTGCTATTTCACATGCAAAACGTCCCGAATTCGGGCTGAAAATGAAGGACAGTGTAGCTTGAGATAAGGTTCTTTCTGACTGACACATTAATTTATTCATATTTTAATTATATTTGATACCTTAATATTTTAGAATACGTATAAATTTTTCTTTCTTTTCATTAATAATATGTGAAAGCAGTATGAATAATTGATCATAATTTTAGTTTACGTAGTCTAATAGTAAAAAGTACAAATATAAGATTCAAGTATCTTACGTGTCGTACAATACGCCAATAAAAAAGCTTCTTAAGTTACACCCAAAGCTTTTATCTATAACATTTATTAGACCCTCCACTTAGTTTACAAAGCTCTTTATCTAAGATTCAATTTTAGCAAACTTAGTAGGAACGGGAACTCGCTAATGAATGGACACTTCATACAGAGTGCTATAGTCTACTATAGCACCAATTTACGATCCAATGCAAGTTAGTTTATGATGATAAAGAAATTAGCACTATTAATTACGTAGATAAAATAAATATTTCATAAAAATAGGCTACCGTAAACACTTTAAGGTTATAATAATAACAATAGTAACTTCATTTTCTCCAAAACGGAAAAACAGTATTTACAAAGCCGCTTTTGACCATGCCTGGAGGCCACTTATGTTCAAGAGTCTGAAAGATATTAAATGTCCCAAAAATTATTACCAAACTATTCTTGATTATACAAGAGACAAAATAGTAAGGATCAATTTTTCAGACCAGACACTCCAGAAAAGCATGTCGAAGGGCTGTATCTAAGGATCAGTCCTTGGACCTCTCTTCTGGAACATCATACTAGATGATTTATTCTTAATCACTCTTCCGGATGGATGTCATCTGCAAGCATTTGCAGATGATGTGCTACTCATTGTTAAAAACAAAAATATTCACCAATTGCAGTTGACCGCCAACCAGACTCTAACATTATTAACAAATTAGGGCAGGGAGGCCAAACTTGCATTCGGGCCACATAAAACACAAGTAATTGCTTTCACTACTAAAACCAAGCAGATTCATTTATATATTGACAAGCATAAGTTACAATTTTCTGATCAAATTAAGCTATTAGGAGTCATAACAGATAGAATTTATTGGTCCGTCTGCAAGTTTGTGCGTCCCACTTGGGGCATTAACCCTGATAATATAAAAAATATATACGAAATGGTAATAGAAACAATCATTACATATGCAGCAGTGATCTGGGGTGAAGCGGTCAGATACAAAACTGTCCGTGATACTCTCAGGTCTCTGCAACGAATTTTTGCTATTCGCATCATCCGAGGATTCCGAACTATATCTGCCACGGCTTCTATCGCCCTGGCATCCCTTACACCGCTCCATCTCCGCGTCACAGAGATTTGTCGTATGGAAAATTCTAAATATTCCGGCACGTGTAACTTTCTACCAGATGATATCACTATAGATAAACCTGTTCATCCATCTCATCTTCTTCATCCGACTGATAGATTTAATATAGAATTCTATAAAGCACAAAATCAGGAAGAATTCATAAAATTTACTTATAGTTATTACACTAAACATTTATACTGATGGCAGCAAGCTGAGCGATGACAAAACGGGAGCGGCTTTGTGGCCTATAAACTGGATGGTAGTTGCGTTGTCAAAAAGTTTAGGTAGCACCAATGCTGCTCAGTTTTTCAGGCAGAACTGGGCGCGATTAATAATGGGCTATACATTCTGGTAATTTTCATAACATTATTATAGTATCGGATTCACTATCAGGTCTCAACGCAATTTCTGATAAGAATAACACGAATTCTCTAGTAGTTTCCATACATAGACTTATGTTTTACATAAAAAACACGAAAGGAAGCGTGTCGTTTGTCTGGGTTAGATCTCATACCAGTCTAGACAGGAACGAGGCTGCCGATGCTGCGGCCAAATCGGCTGCCGCATCGCACCTCTCTTACGCATATATTCACTTTCATGTTTCATATATAAAGCAGAAATTGAAACAGCAAACATTAGCAGAATATAATAAACTTTACATAGAATCACCCACGGGGCAACACACAAAATCTCTTCTACCATCTTTGAGGGATATAGAAACAGTCACAGGCCATTTCAAAACATCCTTTTACTTAACACAAGTACTTACCGGGCACGGGTATCATCTGCAGTACCTTAATAAATACAAAATAAAATCTGATGATAAAAGCCCCTGCGACTTATCTACTATACAGACATTAGAACATCTATTAAAAGATTGCTCCAAATTTTCGACCCAAAGACTTGCTCACAGCATGACCTGTAGAATGTACGATAAAGCCAACCCTTTTGATTTAATTTCTCTTTGTAGTAACGATGAAACAGTCAACTCTTTCACAAAATTTGTACACGTAGTAATAGAAAGTTTAAAATCGTTTAACAATCATATCCATTAAAAGGAAATATTTATCTCATTTAATTCATATTTCATTAGCAACCGAATTATTTTGTCTTATAAACCACCATACCATATAACCAACTTATAAATAACCTAATTGACTAAATCTTACTGTCACCCGTATAAAATTGCGAGGACAGATAGGATGACGAAAGTGGGAGTAAGAAAAAAAAAAGTATTCACAATTTTTCTAAAACTTAAATTAGCTATAATTTTCACGAAATATTAATGAATGCGACTGTCGCCGTACTAGGCAACCTGTATTACGACATACAGTACCAAAAAGACATGCGCAAAACAGTGCGCCATGATGTAATGTGATATGGCAATACATTTCGTGTAGCGTGATATTACATTTTTACCCGCGACGGAACGGCGACTGTATATATGTGTTTGGGGTGAGAGGTTTTACGTGCAAACGAATGTTTTCAATTATCTCATAAAGTAGTAGTGTGATTTCGATACGGTTTTCAGAGATAGATTCAAGTTTAATAGGTGGATGTCCTTAGAAATTTTTTTCGTGTCAAACCACCAGGTAGCGTTGCAGTAAGCATTTGTTTGTACTTTTTTGTATTTATTTGTCTAAAACCGAAATGACTGATCCGATTAAATAGATTCAGCTTTGCTTGGTGCATATTTTAAGATTTTTCTGTTTTAGTTATGCGGAAAGCTCACCAAATCGCGCTGCGTTAAACATTTGTTTATGCAAAGCAAAAACTACTAGTCCAATTTGGATGAAACTTTCAAGGATAGGTTCAGCTTTAATTGGTGCGTCTTTTCATATAAGTGTTACGGTGACCACACACCAGGGGGCTCTGCAGTAAGCGTTGGTTGGTAATTTTTGTGTAAACCTATTTTTTTCTTGTATTTGTTTGTCTAAAACCGAAATTACTAATTCGATTGGATAGAGTTTTCAGAACTAGATCAAGCTTGGTTAATGCATATTTTAATATTTTTCTTTTTTTGTTACGGTAAAAACTCATCACAGGGCGCTGCAGTAAACATTTGTTAATGTAAAGCAAAAACGATTCCGAACGAAGATTTAGATAAAACTTTCAACGATAGGTTGAGGTTTAATTGGTGCATCTTTTCATATATGTGTAACGGTGACTACTCACCAGGGGGCGCTGCAGTAAGTGCGTTTGTTTGTGCAAAACTAAAACTACAATTCCGATTTGAATGCAGTTTTCAACGAATGATTTAAATTTACTTAGTGCATACGTCCATGCATTTGGTTCGGTGTCGACTCTCTAGGGAGCGCTGCAGTAAGTAGCTGCTTCTATTTTTTTATGTAATACCAAAACGACTAGTACGATTGGAAAGAGTTTTCAGTATTAGATTCCGCTTTGCTTGGTGCATGTTTTTTAAATTTATAATACGGTGACAAGTCACCATGGGGCGCTGATGTGATGTGGTTTTTGGTTTGTGGACATTAAATATTACAAGCATTTGTTTGTAATATTTAATGTAAAACCATAACTACTAGTTCGATTGGACAGAGTTTTCAGTATAAGATTTACCTTTACTTGGTGTATGTTTTTAGGTTTTTTTACATTAAGAACTCACCATGGAGCGCTGCATTAAACATTTGATTTTACAAAGTTAAAACTACGAGTCCGATTTTGATGCAGTTTTCAACGATAGGTTCAGGCTTAATTAGCGCGTGTTCTCGTTTATGTGTCATGGTGACACCTCACCAGGGGGCGCTGCAGTGCTGCTGCATTTGATTATATTTTTTGTGTAAAACCTGTTTAGATGCGGTATTCTGTGACAGAATCAGGTTTAATTGTTGCGTGTTTTCATATATGTGTTACGGTGCAAAACTAAAACTACGAGTCCGATTTGAATGCAGTTTTCAACGAATGATTTAAATATACTTAATCCATATTTCCATGCATTCGATTCGGTGTCAACTCTCTAGTAAGCATTTGCTTGTATTTTTCGTGTAAAACCTATTAAGATGCGGTTTTCTGTGACAAGTTCAGGTTTAGTATATATTAGTTTGTTCAAAATCAAAACTACTAGTGGAATTTGTAATTTTCAGTGACTTGGTTAGATTTAAGTTTCATGGAGATGTTACGGTGACAATCTGCCAGGAGGCGCTTTAATTGACGACAATCAGCAAGCATTAAGCTTATAATTTCTTTTGGATTTAGATGAAGATTAAAACAAAGTATTTCGATATTATGTAATAATATATAATGTGTATCTATTCACTTTAAAAAGTTTAAAATAAAAAGCAAAGTTAAAAATTAAAAAAAAACCCACGACGTTTTAATTGTAATTGAAAAAGAAAAAAAAACAAGAAATCCCCCGCCTAAATGAATATATGTATCCAGATGATGGGGAAGACTTCGTGGGGGGCTGCCAGTTGTAATCTCTATTTTAAATTCAGTATAGATTTCGTTCATAAAGTTCTTAAAAGGAATACCAGTTATCAAAACTGTAAATTCGTGTTAATATCTTATTTTTTGCCAAGCCTGTTTCAAGCTTATGAGAAGATTTGTTTAAACTTAAAGTGACTGAAAATGACAGCTCCCGGCGAAGTCGTCCCCATCATCTCGATACATATAATCATTTAGGCGGGGGATTTCTAGTTATTTTATTCTTTTTCAATTACAATTAAATCGTTGTGGGTTTTTTCAAAATTTTTAATTTTGCTTTTTATTACTAAGATGCTATCAACCAAAAAAGTTCATTTTCCTTTTTCTAATACCACAGCGAGTGATTGGTGTCAACTTCATAGCCCCTCTTTTTTATTTTAACTACAATCTCTGAAGTATGTGTTGCCAATTTTAGGAAGATACATTATGTTAAAAAATAAAAAATACATATATAATTCATTTATACGTCATTTTATTTTTAAATTTTATATTTGAAAAGGTATGTGACCGAGTTCATGCTATATTTCTTCTATTAGAATTATTATTATACACTCTTCTTAAAACTTAAAAATCAAACACTTTAAAATTCTTGAATAATTTGGGCGGCAACGTGAAAAAGTGAATGTATATAATACTGGTTGTTGTTGGCTGGAAAGGTATAGTAGAAAGGAGAGAAGCAGAAGAAATCTTTATATTTAAAACATAAACAACTTTTCTCTCGAGTTCCTTCTTACAGCTCTTCTAGATCCTTTTTATCTGGACTGGATCCAGAATTTCGCCGTTGTTTCCCTAATAAAAATGAAGTAAAAGCGACAAAAATACAAAGACAAAATTTTACTAATAACCTTTTATCAACTTTTTTTTTCAAAATCCCACTATTCAGAAAATGAACTGCTTTAAAGCTTTCAAATTTATTTTTAAACAATTGCAACATTACCAGTATTCGCTTTTATCTCTCATTGACTTTAATTTTACCCCACGCGAAAATATCATTTTCTGAATAGGTTTAAAAGCGAATACATTTAAAATTTTATCTACGGTAGAGCCAACAAATGCAGTCGACGCGAACGCCGACATTGCATTTTACAAAATAATCGTATTGAGATATTCTACCAAGAGTGCAAAAAATTTTATAGTTTTTGTAATTTTCTCTGAATAATATTAACTCTAACTAACTTTATTAAAGCTTTATAAAATCTACAACGTATGGAAATGGCCCTACCCATCAGTTGATGCATGCAACAACTCGATTGTTTTGCCAAAAACTGCTAATATCGGATCTAGTCCGAAACGTTTGTTGATGCCGGATCCGCAGGATTACCGGATCCTTTTTTTCCAGATTGCAATCCCAAATAATGTATTACGAACTACAAATATCGATTATGCATTGCAAGTATCAAGATCCTATAAGTCATAAGACAAACACGTTAACCTCGGTAATGCCAAGCAATATTAGATTATGTCACTGAGATCGGTTATTCGTAAACTATAAGCTTACCGAACCCTGACAGTCGCGACTTCGCGTTTACTTACCTACTTGTATCACATCTATTCTTAAGATTCTCCCAAAGATTTTATCTTTAATTTGGCAACCTATCTTCTATTAACACTTTACTAGTGTTAACCAACCTCTCGATATACAAATATGTTACATTTTCGTAATAATCACGAAAAGGATTTTTTTAGCTTCACGCACACAGCACGGTATGCAAAGGAGACGCTCTGTTCCCCACATAACGAAAATTTCGTGGATTTGACTTCAAAATTTATGGAATTTCATACAAACTGTTAACTCCTATTTCCCCCTCTTAAGAGATGAATTTCTAAAAATCCTTTCTGATGCGTGCCTACGCTACAAAAAAGCTCCGCTCGGTATTTCTTTCGGGGGAATCGTTATTTTGGAATAATGATTACAATAAAAATATTCTAAAATAAACAAAAATAAGATTAAAAAATCTAATAAATTTGAACAAAAAAATAAAAAAAATAAAACAAAAAAAAATAGACATCCATGTCAGGTTGGAACCGTGGACCGTAATAAAAAATTAACCTAGCGCTCTTCCAAATGAGCTGTCACAACGTTGTCCAAAGTCGCGAAATTGACATTCGTATACTATGTATAAACTTATATTTTAGCAGCTTTTTATCAATAGTTTTACCGTCCCGGAACCTCTCCACTGACACTTAAACTATATGGTATGGTATTAAAGTTCAAATTGACTTTTAAATATTATAACGAAACTTTTGTATAAGAGGATAGAAAAGTGTTGTTTTACAAATTTTCAGTCAACTTTTATAATTTTTTATATTTTTTACAATGTTTCTAATATGACTGGATAATGTAGAACAGAGACTTAACATTACACGAAGATGCCTGATCTATTTTACTCTTATCACAAAATGTGAGAATAAGAGAATGTTAAAATATATAATGAAAAAACGCCATTAAATAATATAGCTAACACGAGCAGTAGCTAAGACGAATACGAGTAGTATTTACATGATACTAATGAAGGTACTTTTGGTTATTAAATAGTTTTTGACAAACATGTCACATCGTGGATAACTATCTGATTTTCCTTTTTCATTGTAACATTACTTTAAGTTAAAGTTTACAAATGAAATCTTTTATATATTATTTTTGTTACTTCAAATATGAATTATTTGACTTGAACAGCAATTTTAAACTTTTAATAATACTGTTGTTCTCATTCAGTACATGATTATGACTTAAAGGTTAGGGAATCATAGTAGAAGTGGCTGGTTTTGTCTAAATTATTTTTATTTATTCGCTCTGGTAAGATAGAACGCTGTGTTGAGCTTTGCCAATCAACACTGGTCTCGAGTACAAGTGGAAAATAAGAACAAACTCATTTTCACATGCCACGTCACTACACACACGCCAAGTGTGTAGTGATAAAAGGTTACATCTACCTAGTCAGTTACTGAAGAAAATATATGAAGCTAAAAGACCATATTATATTATAATTAAAAAAATATTACTAAAGAAGAAAAAAACTGATTGCGTACGTACTATAAGTTTAAAAACAAGTTTAAAAATAATAACTTTAAAAATAAGTCAATCCTTCTCTTTTTATTGTCAATATTATATAACAAAGACAATAATTTGCAATTTTAACCTTTATGTAACCAAACAAGATTTAGGACAAGTACACAAGTTGGGGTAATCACATACGCTGTTGAGTGTTTGAGTCGCAATGCGGTGCAACGTGAAGTCGAAACCACATGCAAGCGAAAAGTTTGTAAATGCATGAATATTAGATAGTTTTATTTATGTTGTTCACGTGATGAAATTTCATACTATGTGGAATTATGATGTTGTATGAGTATAGTTTATTGTAGATATACATATTCTTTTACTCATTAAATTACTTTCAAAATTAAAAAAATGAATTTTAAGTACAAAAGTAACGAAATTGAAAGTGAAAAAAATAATTTCTTGAGTAAAAAAAATGTAGTAGAAATTTAAAATTTATGTACATGTAGGCGTGTAAACAAGCGCAAATTTCATATTTTACTTTTATATTTTTAATTAAATTTGTATAAAGTTACAGATTAAGAAAAAACACAGAGTCAGTTTTTAAATATAAGAACAAGTAGATCCATAAAGAAAATAACTAAATTTCTTACATATGTGGCAAAATCTGAGATAACAGTAATGGAGTTCCCGGTATTTTTATTGAAGTCGTGCACAAGCTTCGAGAAATAAGCAATTCCAATAATACGGTTTCCTGAGAGTATTCTAATCCTCCTATACTCTTATTTTATGCAACGCTGGAACACGCAAATTTTGGTAATCAAAGTCATGAGTGAAAGTCTACATTACAATTGTTTACGCCCCGATTACTTTATATCATGTTAATACTATTATATTATATTGTAATGTACGAGTATATTTGCATTTTTTGGACCATAATAAAATATATAAAGCTATAATGTTTTAAAATTATAATAAAAATATAAAAAATATTGGAATTGTGATAGATCTTTTGTTTAATATCTTTTTTAAAATCTGCTTTTATATTATAAAAAAAACAAATGTCGCAACATCAGTTATTTTTGTGAATTAGTAAATTAATTACACTATTGTCAAATTAAGGATTAATAACAGAATATGCAAAAGTGGCTGTTCCCTAAATATCTATTTTTAATACATTTTTTCAACTTCACGACAACATGGAACAATACAGTGAAAAAAGCAAAATTAAAAATTTTGAAAAAAATCACTACGGTTAAATTGTAATTGAAAAAGGATAAAATAACTAGAAATCCCCCGCCTAAAAGAATATATGTAACGAGATGATGGGGACGACTCCGTCGGGGGCTGTCATTTTCAGTCAAGCTTGCAGAAACCTTCTCATAGGTTTTCATGTTGTTAAAATAGGTTTGGCAAAAAAAAAAGATATTAACGTGAATTCACACTTTTGATAACTGGTATTCCTTTTAAAAACTTTAGCAACGAAATCTATACTGAACTTAAAATAGTGATTGCAACTGGCAATTTGACATTGACAGTGCAAATCACATAACCCACTAGTAGTTTTGATTTTGAACAAACTAATGTATACTGGAACACCCTGTGGTAGTTCGCAATATGGAATATAAAACACGCAGCAATTAAACCTGAACCTATCACAGAAAACCGCATCTAAATAGGTTTCACACAAAAAATACAAGCAAATGCTTACCGTAGCGCCCCTGGTGAGGTGAGGAACCAAGACACATATACGAGAACACTCGCTAATTAAGCCTGATCCCATCTTCGATAACTGCATCAAAATCGGACTTATAGTTTTAACTTTGCATAATTAAATGTTTAATGCAGCGCCACCTGGTGAGTTCTCAATGTAAAAAATACCTAAAAACCTACACCGAATAAAGGTAAATCTAATACTGAAAACTCTGTCCAATCAGACAAGTAGTTGTGGTTTGACATTAAAGCAAATGTTTACTGCAGTACCCCCTGGTGAGTTAACACGATAAAACATATCTAAAAACATGCACTAATTATACTTGAGCTTATCATTGAAACTGCATCCAAATCGAATTCGTCATTTTAGCTTTGCGCAAACAATTTTTTACTGCAACGCCCCCTGGTGACTTGTCACCTTAATATATATTCAAAATCATGCACTAAGCAAAGCGAAATCAAATATTGACAACTCTTTTCAATCGTACTAGTCGTTTTGGTTTTACACAAAAAAATAGAAGCAACTACTTACTGCAGCACCCCCTAGAGAGTTGACACATACATGAAAATATGCACTAAGTAAACATCCATGACACATAAATGAAAATATGCACTAAGTAAACTTGAATTTATCATTAAAAACTGCATTCAAATCGGACTCGTAGTTTTAGTTTTACACAAACAAATGTACTTACTGCAGCGCTTCCTGGTGAGTGGTCATCGTAACACATATGTATATGAAAAGACGCACCAATTGAACCTAAGCCTATCGTTGAAAATTTCATCTGAATCAGGCTAGTAGTTTGTAAAAATAAATGTTTACTGCAGCGCCCCCTGGTGCGTTTTCACCGTAACAAAACAGAAAAATGTTAAAATATGCATCAAGCAAAGCTGAATCAAATCTTGAAAACCCTATCCAATCGGATTAGTAATTTCGGTTTTAGACAAACAAAAACAAGAAAAATTTTGGTTATACACAAAAAAAATACAAACAAATGCTTACTGCAGTGCCCTCTGGTAAGTGGTCACTGTAACACATATATGACAAGACGCACCAATTAAGCCTGAACCTTGAAAGTTTCATCTAAATTGGACTTGTAGTTTTTGATTGGTATAAACATATGTTTACTGCAGCGCCCCTGTTGAGTTTTCACCATAACAAAAAAGAAAAAAAAGAAAAAATGCACTAAGCAACGTTTAATCTAATTTTGAAATCTCTACTCAATCGAATTAGTAATTACGGTTTTAGACAAATAAATACAAAAAAAGTTCATACAAATGCTTACTGCAGTGCCTCCTGGTGGTTTGACACGATAAAACATATCCAAGAACATATACCCAAATTATCTTAATCTATCACTGAAAACCATATCAAAATCAGACAACTACTTTTTGAGATAATGGAAAACAGTCGTTTGCACGTATCTAAAAACATACGCCAATTGAACCTAAACCTATCATAGAAAACCGTATCCAAATCGGACTTATAGTTTTGGTAATAATTGATATAGTAATTTGCACAAACAAACACACAAAAAAACAAACAAACACCTCTTACCCCAAACACATGTACAGTCGCCTTTCCGTCGCGGGTAATAAAATAAAAATATATTGAAAAAACCTTGAGTATTTATAATCTTTTAGCTGTGTTGCCATTTTACGATCGCGACTAGTCTATGTTATGGTCTTAAAATTTTAAAAAATGCATAGATATCTCAGCCTTTTTCTTTAAAATGACGTTTATGACTAGAAAAAAAATTAAATAAACATTTGAAATGAAACTATTTTTAGGTTAGGTTTAAAGATCTTTATTCTCAACAAGACAATACAAAGTCACTTATTTGAGAACATAATTAACTTAAAAATATAAAATTGTTAACATTCATCACACCAAAACTATTTTTAACCGGATTAATCGCGTATATTTTTGGTATTCGAAAATACATTTTTAGAAACCCGACGTTTCGAACACTTCACGGTGTAAACTAGTCCGTGGTCACGTGACCACGGACTAGTTTCATTTCAAAATGTGAAGTAATCGCGAAAACAAAAAATCATATTAATTAAACATTATTGTAATAATATACCAAGGATAAAAATTCCGTATTAAGCATGTGAAGCTAATTTCAGAAGTACATTTAATCTATATTAGCAAGCCCTCCCTGTATCATACGAGCAGCATTAATTATCTCTTGCTAGGTAGGACGTCTACATAGCTAAATTGTTGTGAAGATATTTTGGTTTGCTAATAAAGAGATAAATTCGTAGTAGACTCTTAGTGAACTCTCTTATTTGAAATTGAATATTTGGAAAGTCTATTTAATTTTTTTTTAATTTGGTACGTTAAAAGTAGAGAATATAGTATTTTTATGCTAGTTTATTTTGATTAAATGGAAATGTAGTAAGTAAAGAGGCCATTAATGCGAAGTATGTAAGGGATAGTTACATTTCGACCCCCACTTGAGGGAATTATCATATTTAAATTATGTTCATTTTTGCTCTGGTACTTAAGAAAAAAGCGGTGTTAAATTTTGCCAATTAACATGCAATGTCTGGAGCAGATAGAGGAGGAGTGTCTTGACACTAAGTCCTCTTTGATTTTATAAAAAGCGTTCAGCTGTAGTAAGTAAAATGTAGACGTCACTTTGTAATTCACCCTTTAAATATAAAATTGTTATCTTTTATTGCAGCACACGCTCGTAAAAAAAGGCCAAAGCTTTTATATGATAAAATGATTACCTATACATATATAAATACATATAGAATGAAACAATCGGTTAGCTTCGACTTCGTAGAGCGTTGTCTCCGTCGCTTAAAATAATAACAGACCGATATCTATTAAAAACTGTTACAACGACAATAATAGTTGTCAACTTTAATGATGTGGATTTCTTTTTTTAATAATTAAATTTGACGCCTAAAAATGAAAATATAACTAAACGAATGGACAACCTCCACCTTTTTTGAAGTTGGTAAATAATAAAAAGAAATTAGAACTAATCGAGACCCATTATAATAATCATATTTATTTTATGTGTAAATGGATCTCGATTTATCCTGTTTTTTGTAGGCTTAACAGCTTGTTTTTGCATTGTACATAATTTCACGTGACTGAGACCGTACAAGAGATTTCCTCTTTTTTTTAAAGATGTAATTGTAAATATAAAAATTTGGGGACAGTGACAACTCTGTATATATATTTGGATATGAACCCGACCGTACTCTACCGTATCTGTACAAAGACTGATAAACCAGAGAGAAACGTCACATACCAACTGAGTGACCAAGACAGCGCTCTACGAAACCGAAACTGACCGACTGTTATATATATATATATATGTATATGTATATGTATATGTATATGTATATGTATATGTATATGTATATGTATATGTATATGTATATGTATATGTATATGTATATGTATATGTATATATATATGTATATATATATATATATATTAGGGCGGGTCGATTTTTTTTTCGATCAAATACCTATGATTTCCGTATTCTATGGATCATTTCAAGAAAATTTGCCCAAGGAACCATACCTCTATCTTGAAAATCGAGTCTGCTACTTTTTGTTTGAAATTTTTTTCTTTTGAGAACTAACTTCATGTTCACATCTATAACTCGAAAACTATTGATCGGATCATATCGAATGGATGCGCGTTGGAAAGGTGAGCTCATTCTAATCAATTTACAAAAAAAAATCATCGACATTGATGGTACGGTTCAGAACTTATGACCATGTTTGTGAAACCTTTTGGACTATTTCTATCAATTTATCTAGTGGTGATATTCCCACGGATTTTTCTTACAATAAACCAGGAGGAATTGCACATTCTTGCTGGCTCACCAAGGCAAATAGATTATTACGATTGTATGTGACAACAAATAATCCAAATCCAAATTTAAGAACTCTGGCAAACTATATAACAAAAGTATATACGCCAATGTTTTTTTTTTATGAAATAAAGGAGGCAAACGAGCTGAAGGCCCACCTGGTGTTAAGTGGTTACCTTCGCCCATAGACATCCACAACATTCAAGTTATGGATGCGTTGCCAGCCTTGGGAATGTAGGACAGAAGGAGGGAGGAAGGATGGGAATGGTGGGAATAGGGAGAGCTGGCTTACATGCCATCGAACCGGAACACATCGTAAGATATTTGGCGGTTCGTCTTTGACATGATAGTGGTCGCGAGCCAGTCGGAGAACGAATCTCCTACCACCAAACTACTGGGTTACCCGCCTTTTACGGGACGTTACCCAGCGGCGGAGGGAAATTGTATTCTTAACCCGTCCCCCCACGGGAAGAATGTATTTCAATGTATTTCAATATTAAGTTTTATAACTCTGTTGTGTACTGTAGTACATTAACTTTTAAATGTATACATTGGACACAATATTTGCAACCGAATTTACGTCATGTTGTAAATACAGTAATTCAAGATAATGCATATTTCGCACACTCAGAAAATATCTTGTTTTCTATATTGTTCGATGATAGAATGGAAAAACGAAACATTGCTATAAAAAAGATTTTACATTATCGAAAATATCTGAACGACCCAATGCAACTTAGAGTTTACGAAAATCCTATTATAAACTTTAATTGTACGGACTATACAAATATGTTTGACTTAAATGACGATAATATTTTATTCGAACCACCGTTTACGCAAAATTATCCGTATGAACATTTAGAAGGATATTTAGATTACGAAGATCCACCGTTCCCTGATTCAGAAATTCCGTCACACATACGAGGAACGGAAAGATACGTTCAATTGCTGGCTGCCACTGCTAAACGAGTTACAGGAAACAATGTAGAAGGTGCTATGGCGACGACATTAGAGAGCCGTAAGAAAACACCTAGCCTTGAAAGCAGTCAAGACATTGAAGAAAAATAATTTTATTTAACTTTTTTTTCTATTAGTAAACTAAAATTAAATATTTTTTTGATTCCAATACTATCTTATCACTTAATTTGGATTTTTGAAGAAAAAAAAATAACACAGTATAAAAAAGTGTTTTATTTGTTCACTGTTTTAGCAATACCTAATGAACTAATCAACCGAGTTCATTATTTTTTGGCTCAAAATCATCGTTTTTAATTGTACTTTAAATTAAAATTTAGAGTTAGTTGAAAAATGGCCGTGAAAGTAATGTTTTTGATCGAAATCATAAATAAATTGAAGAAATAGTCCAAAAGGTTTCACAAACATGGTCATAAGTTCTGAACCGTACCATCAATGTCGATGATTTTTTTATGTAACTTGATTAGAATGAGCTCACCTTTCCAACGCGCATCCATTCGATATGATCCGATCAATAGTTTTTGAGTTATAGATGTGAATATGAAGTTAATTCTCAAAATTGCACAAAAAAATTTCAAACAAAAAGTAGCAGACTCGATTTTCAAGATAGAGGTATGGTTCCTTGGGCAAATTTTCTTGGAATGATCCATAGAATACGGAAATCATAGGTATTTGATCGATTTTTTTTGTTCCCTACAAATCGACCCGCCCTAATATATATATATATATATATATATATATATATATATATATATATATATATATATATATATATATATATATATATATATATATATATATATATATATATATAATGAAAGAGTAGAAAAGTGAATTCTGTACAAGAAAAAATTCAGAAAAATGTTAATTGGGTATGTAAATATATCGATAACAGAGGTGAAAAAACCACTCAGTAGAATTGAATTTTGGTATGCTGATAGCGTATAGTTCAAAGGTACAAATACGATTGTTTTTATCCGGGTACTCCATGTAGTTTTTTTGGAAAAAATAAAAAACCGATATAAGTAAATCATTTGTATTCTGATATCTACCGGGTAGAAATTACTGATTTTTTGTATGGAGTTAGCTTAGAGGTTAGAGCAACATATGGTATAGTTTTCATCCTGGTATTCAACACAACTCCCGCAGAAAAGTAAAATAAAAAAGAACATTTAAATTATGTTGATAGTGCACGAGTGAAGCTAAATTTGTTTAAATATCAATAAAATCATTAAAAATAATTATATGTAAGATGTAAGATAAAAATGATATTATTATATCCCACTTCTGATGTAGAATATCTAAAGATGATGATATAAGTAACACATAACGAATACGTATGTAGATTGATAAACGTCAGAAATGGTTCTTGGGCGTAGGCAACGGGCCAGAAGCGTATTATAACATTACACACTATACGAACGCATATTAATTACGATACGCAATAGAGACTACGGGGCACCGAACCCATCACGAGTGCAGGAAGAGGAACTCTAAAGCAGTGCCTGGGGCTTGTGACCCAAGTGCAGGCTTAAGGGATCCCTTTATAATCGATAAACACTCACCTCCACTGACCGAGCTCCTCTCACCGCCGAACTTACACTTAATCACGTTATATTATAAGCACACAGGGACAGGGCGTCCCGCCTAGTAACTAGCACTACCGCGGCTCAACGTCAACTATGCAACAGCCAGTCCAACCACTGCTTTATACCTTTTCTTACTAACAAGTTTGTCACTACGCATTAGTCATATCGGCCAGCTGACACCTGACAAGTTGAGTCATAGATACGACTATACAACTATAACAGATGGCGCTTAGCCTTGCGCCGACATATAAAATAAAATGAGCACAATATTTATTAAAGATAATTTGTTATTAAAAATATATTTGAACGATCTATAAAACTTTATATCATCTATATGACAACAAATGTCACTACGTTTTCTGGAACGGGTAGCGCCATCTGTTATTATATAGTTGACATTGTACCATATAAATATTCGTACTCATTAATATTATAAAAATGCAAAAAAATGTATCTCTTCTATAGGTTACGTTTTCACGGGTAATCTACTAGCCCGATTTAGATGCAATTCAAAAAGAAGAAGTCGCAGGGTGAAATTTAGGCTACTTTTAAAAAAATCAAACCCTAGGAGGTTGAAACAGTGGATGAAACTTATGTATGTTTAGTATCAAGTGAGAATAAAAGATCTAAATTCCTTGACTGATTTCGATTAATTTTCTCAGGAAAATAGTTTATGAGGCAAGGTCAAACATAGGCTACCTCTCTTTTTTTTAAATAATTTCAAAGGTGCTGAAATAGGGTATGAAAGTAGTAGTTCACCCAGCGAAGCTGCGAGCGGGTTGTTAGTTTACCCCTAGTATTCAATACAGTTCCCGCCGAGAAATAAAAAAGTATCAAAGTCAAATTATATTGATTATTTGCAAGTAAAGCTTTTTCTTAATATCAATAAGTAACACAATTGTAAAATAAAATAAAAAGCCTAAAATTTATTTAAGATATTATGACCGGTTTATAATACTATATACCTGATGGTATATATGTACAAAAACTGCTATCATATAAATATATGATAGCAGATTTCGTACGTTTTCTTACTAGAACAGTTATCGTTCTATGTTATCAAATAGTACAGACATTGTACTAGACGTATCGATGATTTTCTCAAGAACAAAATTAGTGACGCTAGGTCAAATATAGACCACCCCTCTTTTATAAAAAAAAAACAATCTCAAACAGGCGATAGAGGATGAAAGTGGTAGTTCACGTGGCGAAGCCGCGAGCGGGTAGCTAGTAATAATATAATTTATCAACTTTGCACTTAAACGTATACTTATAATTATGTTTTGTAAAGAAATTGAAGCAATCCCACCAATTTAGGTATCTAGTCTATATCTAAACCGTAACTTAGTTAGGGTGGGCAGATAGATAGACTTCCGAGGTTTCGCTATCTCCGCTTGTATCTCGTTTCCGGTCAGTAATATTAATATTATGTTTCTTCGAAACACACAGCGTTGGTTGAAGAAGCTGTCTCTTAATTCCGCCTATTTTATCATAAACAAATGGGTAACTTACCAAAATGTCATCTTTAATACTTCCCTCTATTTCCCTCCTACAGTGACGCGCCTTTTATAGTCTGTGACGGTGCATTTTTACTCATAGCGTCTTAAAATTTTGCCGTTAACGGATGCGAACAATTTTAAAGCTAGAAAAATTTAGTTAAGAATTGTTTTGTATTACATAAAATATATTCCTTTGGTGCTCTAAGTGTATTTAGTTGTTGTGTCACGTAAGATATGTAAGTATCTCACTGTCACTGTAGGCGCGTCAGTGTATCTTCTGAGATGATGAAAAGGCCGTTGTCAGTGCTACGGAGGAAGACCGGCCAACGATGTCTAGCGCATCTGGACATACCCTTTCACCTTCAAGCAGTGAGGAAGCATCTTCATCAGTAGAGGATGAAGGCTTAGCTAGTCGATCTCCAAACAAACGTTCAAGGCATCACTCCTGTATGGGTTGATAGCCTAGTTAGACTGATAAGTTATATCTCAGGATATATTACACAATTACCACAATATACAGCAAACTTTACTAGTAATATACAACCTACAACTAGTATCCCGTCTACTTCTCGTGAGGAAAATGTGAAATTTGTAATACAAATTAATTAAAGCATTTGGCGTGCCGTGCCACCATCTCGAATAGTGTTGTATTAACACTATTGTTTACATTTTCCTGAATATTATTAAATTTATAAATTATTTACATGTTCTGAGTATAATGAATATTTATAAAATAATAATAAATGATACGTTGAATAATTAAATAAATGAATGTTAAATATTCTCATACGAATGTATGAAGTTTAAGATAACATAAATATGTACTACATGTATAGGGGCGATGCATGTAGTGCAAATGATAATAATAAGATAAAGAAGACATCAATATATAAGGCGTTGGATGATTCAATATTTTATGGCAATGATTGGTACGATCTGATACGAAAGTGTAAAACTTGAAATAACATATATATACTACATGTATAGGGGTGATACATGTACTGGCTCTCGACTGTCAGGGTTCTGGAAGCTTTTAGCTTACTGATAAGCGATTTCGGTGACGCAGCCAATGTAGCTTAGCGTCACCGAGACTGACATGTTTGGTAAAGTAAACTATAGCGATGTTGGTCTGTTGTATCTTATCTGATGCTGTCTTGCATTACGTAAACGATGCTTGTATAAAGTCGGATAGTGGTATAACGTGTGACATGCGACTGTCGTGGTTTCAGGGAGTTCATAGAAATCTGATAACTGATGTCGGAGACATTCCACTGAGTTTAAATGGTGGTTTTGACAAACGACTGCTACGCGTGTGCTGTGCGGTTAACTTAAACGGCTGCCGAGTGGTTGTACGTTCGGACTGATATACGAACCAGTAACATTAGTCTCACAAACCAATGATGTGTGTCAGCTTCACAACCCGACGAATTCATTGGTCCCAAAAAAGAGTGACGTATATCGGCCTCACAAACCGACAAATTACATTGGTCTGAACAAACTGAACAAGCCAATGAACAATAAATCACAAATCTAATATTAAATTTATATAATAAACGTAACAAGTACCTTTGAGAAAGATCACACATAATCTTAAGATTAATGGGACGATCCTAGGGCTTCTTCTAGGATGAGCTCTGGGTGATTGCAACGGATATTTTGTGTTAGATACTTAAATGTCTATACCTTCTGATGGCTAATTAAAATATAAAACGAGTCCTACACCATCTGATGGCAAATTAACGATTAAGAAGACAAACCATCTGATGGCTTATTTATATATAAATGAGTACCAATACCTTCTGATGGTAAATAGGTATATAATTGAGGAAGATTAAATTCTTATTCTTATTATATGTGTTTAATATATTACACGAAGAATTTCTTAACACTGCTACCTCTGAATCTCAAAAAATATTTGAGTTATTTACGAACACTACAAATAGGTCCTAACCACAAGACGTATCATGAGCCAAGGCATGATGTGATTAATATATTTTCAAGTATTTCAGTTGGAGACCAGTTACAAAGGCAAGACTTAAATTCTGTATAGGATCTTCGAGATTTACACAATTAAAAGTAAAAGAGAAATTATATTACTTCAATAAAACAAACGATTTTTTTGCCTCTGCTGAGGGAGTTTTGGCTGGCCTTTCTAACATATGATTAGAACGAAAACAATTGTTAAAGTTAAAATTACAAGAGCTGGTTAAATGGGCAACAACTCACCCACAAGAATGAAACCCTAATTTTTTATTTAAAAAGTATCAGGTCTCTTTGGTCTTAATTATAGCATTCAATAATATTTTGATAAAACGATAAAATGTGTGGTAGCAGAAGTAAATGTTGAAAAAGTCATTTAGAAAACGTATAATAATTTGAATGCAGCGGGATTCAAACCCGCGCCCCTGATACCGTCCAGGCGCTCTCACCACTGAGCTATGCGTTCTACTACCAGCTGCGTCGAAATTCTTATACGCTTTTTTACAACTTATTTTTTTGTTAGCATCTCGTATTTTTGTTGTTAGCAAAGAAGTAAATGTATTGAGATTAGAAGAGAGAGAAAAGAAATTAGATATAAAAAAACTTAAAAGCTACTTTAATAAATGTACCTCCTAGTTTAGAGTACCTTTTTAGCCAGGAAGCGCTTCAACCACTTATTCAAAACCTGGGAGATACTCAAACATGATTCAATACTCCCGAGTACTTA
Organism: Dryas iulia moderata; assembly: GCA_019049465.1. Lineage (NCBI taxonomy): Eukaryota > Metazoa > Arthropoda > Insecta > Lepidoptera > Nymphalidae > Dryas > Dryas iulia. The sequence goes on along the minus strand of CM032415.1, from coordinate 7,724,428 downwards.
AAAAAAAAACTAGAGATTTTAACCACCCAGTTAATTCTTATAGAAAGGATGTAACTTATCCAGTTATAGGAGTAAGTCAGAGAAAAAATATAAAACTAAATACAGAAAAAATAATTCCTTTCGAAACAAAAATGGTAAAGACAAACTAAACAAAACAATGTTGGTCAGATATGAATAGTCATCTCTGACCAACATTGTATTTGTTTACAAATATTAATACTCAATACAAATGAATATTTTTTTTTTGTTTTTGGGAGCTCACCTGGACAATCTTTATCTGCCAGAAAAATGGGGCCCACATCAAATGCGATGGCACTCGAACTCAGGATGGATCAAGTCTTTCTTTAAATAGGCTAATATTGAAGCCTCTCCTGGTGGTATTAGAGCAGCGGTAGCATCTAAAAGCTAGATAGAAAACCGACCTCTAGAGGAGATTTTAGCCAGAGGAAATTAGCAGAGTTGTGAGACTTTCAAAAGATTTTATTGCCGTCAGATAGATAGGAAAACTACCACTGGTTAAGAAGATCTATTAGAAAGTAACTTCTCTAGCGTATAAATTCTTCTACCTGGCAACTATACCAGCTTTAGCCAGGGTCTGCCTTCCTGCTCAACCTCCTCCACTTTGCTCGGTCTTTAGCATCCTCGATGGTAAGTCCATTGGTTCTCATATCCTGCTTCACGGTGTCCAGCCATCGCTTTATTGGGCGTTCTGTGGGTCTTGCTCCAGGGACAGGCATATCAAGGCAAATTCTTCCGACATAGTTCTCAGGCCGGCGTGCAACGTGGCCATACCATCTCAGGCGACTCTCTTGAAGCTTACCCTTTCAGAGGTTCACTCTCCGCTTCAGCGTCAACTGGCTCTCGTCAAAGAGCGGTATGTCATCGGCATACATCATCAGCCATGGGGCTGGTCCTGGATGCAAGCCGAGACAGTGTCCAGCACTACATTGAACAAGAACCTGCTAAGAGCCGAGTCTTGGTGAACCCCCAACAGAGATCTGAAAGGGCTTCATATCGCCAACAGCGATTCTAACCATTGAAACGGAATCGCGGTGCATGTCTTTGATGATGTCAATATAGGACTCAGGGATCCCTTTGGATCGCAATTCCCACCAGATACATTGACGAGGCACGTAGTCAAAGGCCTTCTGTAGATCTAGGAATGCCACATGCAGACCTCTCCTTTGTTCCCTGTATGCATCTATCAGAGTTCTGAGGGCCAAAAAGCATCCAAAGTGCCTGATCCTGGCTGAAATCCATATTGACAATCAGAAACAGTACACTCTCGGCGGCGCCTGAAGTCGATCATGCGCTCAAAGGCCTTCATGGTGTGACTCATGATCTTAACGCCCCTATAACTACCGCAATCCTGAGCACTGCCCCTGCCCTTGTAAATAGGGGGTAATGAAGGTGCAACACCACTGACGTGGCAAAGTTCCAGTGTTCAAAATGCAGTTGAAAAGGTCCGTCAGTATGAGCACACCAAGAGAGCCTAATGATTTCCACGCTTCGATCAGAATGACGTCAAGTCCCACCGCTTTCCGATTCTTCATGCACAATTCCGAGTTTCTTGAGGTGTAATCGGGGCAATAAGTTCAAGATTAGGTGGTGGAAGACTGCACGGGTGCTGAGTATTTAGCAACTCCTTGAAGTAGCACTTCCGTCTCTCCTTTACAGAGGCATTATTACATAGCAGCGTGCCCCGGGAATCTTTGACACAAAGGCATTTGGTGATATCTTGCGTCGCTTTATCCCGAGCTCGTGCCAATTTGTAGGGCAACTGTGGAGGGGCAGAAACTCGTTGCTTCTGTCCCTCCGCAGTTTCAAGTGTATCATAAAGAGGTGATAACCTGTCACTGCGGGCTCTGGCAACAGCCCATTTACATGCACGCTTCGCTGTTTTGTACTCTAGTCTGTCTTCAGGAGAGTTGGATTGGTGCCACTACTTAAAGGCAGCCTTCTTTCCACGAATCACCTTCTGCACTTCGTCATTCCACCACCATGTTTCCTTGTCGATGACCCGTCCTCCCCTAGAAAGGCCAAGAACTCGTTTACCTGCTGCGATAATTGCTGACTGGGCTCGATCCCAAGCAGTTTAGATATTAATCGAAAGATTTTGACTCTTAACCTCTGCCCGAAATTCGGTCTGCATCGGTCCATTCAGCAACCACCACCTGATGCGAGGCTCATGTTTCTCGGCTACTTTCTTTTCACGGTGACGACATAGTCCATGACAAGAAGACGATGTTGGGCCGTCAGGCTTTCACCAGGAATGACTGCAAGTAGTCAGCAGATAATCTATTTGAGTTAAATGGGACCCGCTCTTATACGTGATAAGGTGCTGTGGAGTCTTTTGGAAGAAAGTATTCACGACGGCTCAGTCAGACACAATACAGGTTCTGACAATATTTTCTCCCTCTGTATTGCGACGACCATAACCAAAACCACCGTGTACACGTTCAAACGTATCTGCAGCCTTACCTACGTGGCAATTCAAGCCCCCTGCCAACTATGATTACTTCAGGTGGTATAGCACGCACGTATGACTCTTTTTCGGACCCGCTACATCCCGCCTGAGGAGCATAGGCACTGATTAAGTTAGTAACGACTCCCTCAATCAGTGCCCGTACCCGCATCAAGCGGTTGCAGTGACGGTCGACTTCGAGAAGACCATTCCGAAGCTCTTCAGATAGCGATAGATTCACGGCTACACCAGCTTTACCTGAAGGCGACCCAGTGTATACCAGCCGGTAACCCTCTCCGATGTTCCGAGACTTATTACCCTTCCAGCGAGTTTCCTGGAGGAACGCACACTGGACCCGACGTCTCATGAGTTCATCTATGAGTTATCTACATCGTCCGGTAAGAGAGCCAATATTCCACGTTGCAAAGCGGAGGTTCCGTCTGGGTACTAGCGTGTTTAGCCGTGCCCTTACTTGACACGATAGCCCTTGCCCACTAGTGGCAGGTGTAGTGCGATGTGCCTGCGCGTCGTTTAACGGCGACGCCCAAGCCATACCCAGCTTTGCCTTAGATCGATCCATTAAAGCTGCGAAGAGTGGTTTTAACGGAGCGACTGCCGTCTGACCTCCAATACTCTGTTTTATGGGTAAAACCAAAGGATACGGTAGAGAAAAGGAGATAGAGGTTAGAAACGAGAGTGGAGGGAGATAGGACACCATCTTCATGGATTGGAGATAGAGGTATGAAAGTGGTGACTCGAGGATCCGGGAGCCCAGGAATCGGAAAAATACGTAGTAGGACACCCTCTGGAAGAAAGTCTCTAGCGTATAAACTGTTTACTCCTAATTAATTAAGGTTACCTTTGCTAAAAGTGTAGTTGATTTAATATGATTGACCTCATTAGTATTTCATTTAATTATTCAAATATTTTAGATGATACTAGTTTCATTATTATTATTTTCTTTATTTTACTTACTTCTTATTCAATTACATTTATATTTATTAAAAAAATACATATATTACAAATATAAATATAAAAAATAGCTCCCCCCCGACGGGGGCTTTACAGCTAAGCTACTGGTGCTCAGGGTGACAGACTGAGGAACCTCCGCACAATACGCGCTGTTCCCAAAATAGCTACCTTTTGAATCCGGCCATTGATCCAGGTATGTAGCTATACCTCTTAAGATGTTGATCGAGGCTTTTCGCTACAAGATCGTTCACACTGACGACTATCGGGACAATTATTGTTGAACCTACATTACACATGTTGGTTGGTAACCTCGTGAGCTAAGTCTATGTATTTGGACAGTTTGTCCAGGAAATTAAATGTTTAACCATCGCGGTTACAATCAGACGCTAACAATATGCTTATTGTATACAAGTTATTAAACGCATATGAACAATCATATGCGTTTAATAACTTGTCTTTCACATATAAAAATATGATTATAAAGATATATAAAGAAAATTTCACTTTTCATTAATTACTCTTTGACATTAGAAGAGTAATGTCCGTATCGCGTTTCACATTAACGACGTTATAACATTTTCATTGAAACACGTAAACAACGTCTATGAGGTATCAATATCAATTGGCAACTCTGAGTTATTATTGAAATCGTTTTTATCCTGTTATTACTAGCCGCCATTGTAATTTGAAAAATATGAAGCTGCTAATAGAGAGATGGTTATTGTGTTAGTTATTAGACAGCATCGTGGTGTTGCTTTAATGCGCTTAGTTGAACAGCTTTTACATCGTTTGAGAAAACTTATTTACTTACCTATTATTTTTTACTTTTATATTTTAAAAAAATATGTAGCGATGGTTTTATTTGGGAGTAATGTTTGAGAATAGTGTGAGCTTTTCACAGGTTAGAAAGCGAAAATAAAACTGATAATGAACATATAAATGCTTGTTCTTCACCTATTATCAAAATATTTAGTAGAGTTTTTTTAAATGAATCAACTCCTTGATAACAATGTAATTTAACGTAACAGGAAATGTACAGTTCTCTTTATTTTTGTGGTTAAACCTTTTGTGTCTTGCTCCATTGATTAAAAAACATTAATGAAATATGGAACAGAGAGAACCCAGTGTCAATACACTCTGTGCTCAACTGTCCGTACGAAATCGAAACATTGCTTTGTTAAGAGGCGGAAATCAACGCCATGCTTGTCTTAAGTAATAGACCGAAGAAATGAAAATTTAATGATGATCATTTCTCCCAATGAGAATCGAATCCTGTGTACAGTCAGATACTTTCGCACAGCGCCACAACGGCCTCAGTAATTATTTTATGTTTTGCTTTATATGTTCACTCTATGCTTCACATTTTCTATGAAAACTTATGATAGGTTACTGTTAATATGAGGGTAATTAACTAAAAAATAAAATAATAATACCTACATATTTGTTTTAAAAGAGTGACAGATTTACTATATAAAGGGAACTTTTTGCTGTCAGAAGTTAGTACGCCGTCTTGCTGCCTGACGAAGGCATCGTGTTAAACGTGTAAAGTGTAATAGTTGGTAATAGTGTTATTAAACTGAAAAGTGTTTAAGTGTATAAATTTACGTGTTTTAATAGAGAAGTTGTGTGTGTATTAATAAATAAGTGTAAATTTGTTAAAAGTGTAAAGTCGCGTAAGTATAAAACTGTACAAGTGAGTAGAGGTAAGGGTGTATAAACTGAAACAATAAATTGTGTTAACTAAACGGCACCTTTTACTTTAATCCTGATATTTGTCTAACACTTATAAAACAATCAAACGGACAAAACGCCAATCATCCAATGAACAACTTCGGAACTCAGCCTATTTAATATTCGCATGCGAAATACAAACATTACATAACTAAAATACACGTGCTGTATCAAACCTAATCATGTCAGGCTACTGCTAGTAACTACACAGAGCAATATTCTGTGACAGTTTAAATACATTTTGAAATTAACAATAAGTTCTTTTTTTTTCGCGGGTAGGTGCTAAAGTCGAAACAGCTGTTTGTAGAGCACTCTTAGTTTATTTTCTTTAAAAACAGTTTTTACATGGTATTTAGTAAATTAAAGTAATGAGCTAACCTCTCTAACCTGCCAGCAGTGTTAATCCTTTAAATATCTCCTTCACTCTATAAGAACTACACTAAAACCAGTGACCTTAAGTGACCTCGAAACATCTGTGAGCTGCATACTGTTTAAAACACATATAATCACTGTTCACTAAAATGGAGTCCATCAAGAAGACAATTGACGAGTTAAGCCATCATTTTAACTCTCAAATGGCAGATTTTCAGAAAAACTTGAACTCTGTAAATAGCACAGCAAGTCCAACTGCAAATATTGCAGCGCAGTTTAGCACATTTAGATCTTTTGTGCTGAACGCTCTTGAGGGGCTCCAGCTTCAGGTCCAGCTTCTCACTAAGCAATGCGATAATATTGAAATGCATAGTAGAAGAAAAATCCTGTTAGTGCATGGTGTCGCTGAGGATAAAAAAGAGGACACTTCTTCACGAGTGATGCAAGTCTTGGCTGAGCGTCTTAAAATCCCAGACCTTTGCGCAGATGATATTAGTAGATGCCAGCGCTTAAGTAAAATCTCGCCAGAGAAGCCTCGACCTATTCTAATCAAATTTAGATATCTGGCCATGAAGAACCAAATTTGGTACTCGAAAGCCGGCCTTAAAAACAGGAATCACTATCTCCGAATTCTTGACCAAGTCCAGGCATGAAGCATTTATGGCTGCTAGGGTGAGATTTGGTATCTCTAAGTGCTGGACCAAAAACGGTTTCATCATTGTTGTCGGCTCCGACGGGAAACGTCACAGTGTAGCTGTTTGTGCTGATCTTGATAAAATATCCAACAACTCTGATGCTCGAGGCCAAGAAATGTCTGCTTCCACTACAGTCAAGTCAGCTGCTGCAGCAAAACAAGTCGTCCGCACAACAAGAAGAATAGTAAAAAAGTAACTTCTTTCTTTATGTTTTAATATCTTTATGTTTTAATATCTAGCCTTTAACGTAGCGTTTCTTTCTTTATTGCATTCACAACATTTAATTCCATTCCTTTTCTTCTTTACTTGTAGATTTTACTGTATCTATGTCTATTAATATTATAACTTATTAATTAATATTGTAACTTCTTATTGTGTGCAATAAATATATATTTAATTATTTGTTTTTTTGGCTCGTTTTACCCACAAAAGATTGGATTTGTAAAATCACTTTATTATGTAAACAATCGCTGTAATGACAGTTGACAGATATGCAATAACAGAGTATATCATAGTTTTCTTTTTGCTAAAACCGTTTCGTTTCACGTCAACAACTTTCAACATTTTTTTTTTCTTTTATCATATTTAAAATAACTACTGCTGTCAGGTGGATGAAGTTTGATAATATTTATTTGTTTTATTTACTCATTATTTTAGTTGTATATATTCTTTTATATTACATTATCATTAAAACATATTTTTATTACTTTTAATATTTCTATCTTATTTTATAAATAAATAATGTATACAAATAGGTAGAGAGATAGATATATAGATAGAGATATATATATATATAGATATATATATTTATAGATATATATAGATATATATATAATATATATATATATATATATATATATATATATATATATATATATATATATATATATATATATATATTTATACGTATATTTTTACATATCTATTTTTAATTATTTGTTTTATATTTAATTATTAACGATCTATATTATAAGTTTATTTAGTATATTATTCAGTATGCACAATTATAGCAGCTTCAGTAATAATAGTGCAAACGATGATATTTTTTACCAATGTGATTCGTTAGCATCCGAAGATAGTTTCCATAGCATTTCTGATCCTCTCCACTCCATATTAGATAACAAACTAAAAGACTTTGATAAAAATTTTAATGTAGTCCATATTAACGCACAGAGTATACCAGCTCACTATCCAGACTTGCTAGACTCATTCAATGTTAAAAATGTTCACGCTGTACTTATCTCCGAAACGTTTCTCAAACCGAGTTTACCGTCAATCGCGTATCCCCTGCCGGGATTTCATCTTATACGGAATGACAGGACAGAGAAGGGTGGAGGGGGAGTTGCCATTTATCTAAGAAGCCATATACCTTTTTCAATTTTAGACAAATCACCTCCAGCCTACTCTAATTCATCAGAGCACATTCTAATAGAAGTCTTATTTGGCACTTTAAAAATATTACTTGGTGTTTTTTACAGCCCAACCCTACATGTAAATTATTTTGACAATTTTGAAAATTTATTAGAAAAACATGTTCCAGGCTCCGACCACACTATTATAATGGGAGACTTTAACACTTGCCTTATTAAAAAAGACTCACGCGCAAGTCGGTTAAAAACTATAATTAATAGTTCAAATCTCAATATCCTTCCAACTAACGCAACTCACTTCTTCCCTGGTTGTATCCCATCCCTATTAGATCTCATGATTGTCTCATCCACCGAGCACGTTGCTGATTTCGGGCAAATTTCTGCGGGGGCATTTTCATATCACGATCTTGTACCTCTCATACAAAGTACGTCCACCCAAGATCAAACCGACGGTCGTGATGCGACGTTGTTTTAACGGCATTGACAATGAAAAATTTATGAGTGATCTTGCTCGTATTGACTGGAAATGTATATTTAGTGCGGAAACTGTTAATGACAAATTAAATATTTTTAATTCAATTTTGATTGAGCTTTTTGACATTCATGCGCCGCTCCGACCAGTAAAAATTAAACATCTCCCCGCTCCTTGGCTAACTCAGGATATTAAGTTACTTATGGCGGAGCGAAATACTGCAAAGTCGAAATATAAGAAAAATCCCACAGATGCAAATCTGCAAAGGTATAAAGCACTACGTAACAAATGCAACAAGACTTGCAGAGAAGGTCGGCGTAATTATATATTTTCATGCATTGACCGTAGCACTCCTGCGAAAGCTTTATATCTTCAAACAATAACAGGTTTATTGAGTGACAACATATAAGCTAGACATTTTGTTATCCATTTTTGGCTCGAATTTCATACTGCATGCTGGGTATATATGTTTTATTATAAGTCGTAATGTAACATACACACAGTGTATTAGTTATAATGCATAATTTATGTGGAAAAGTCAGTCCCGACATAAGGAGTCCAAAGCCACACATTATTTTTACTAATATACAGTTCATTAAAAAGGTCGCAATACACATCTTCCTTTGCATGTACCAATCAACCAAACATGTCAAATTTAAGCTTTTCAGTAGTAGCAGCAGATATGGTCAGTAGTTTCAGCTGTGCGTTGTCTGCTAGTTACAAACATGTGTATACGTATGTACGTATCTTTAGTTATCACTCGCAATATAGGTTACGTGAAATTTATTACTCATGATACTATTTCTATGTTGGCTGTTCCTGTAGGTATTTTGGGAAATTATTATTACTCCCTTAATGCATTACTACACTTTCAGTGTAAAATAAACATCAAATCTCATTTTTTACTCTTAATTCATAGTTAAATCGCGTCAGTATTACTATAGTACGAGTTTTACAACTTCATAATCCTGCTCGCACTTGGCACATGTTAAGGATGGCCGTGACCACGATCTGCGATCTGCGATCACGAAAGCTGCGAGGTTTACAAAGAAATACTAGCTCGTATAAAGTAAAGAATGGTACACACAAATAGAAGGAATCTAATTATCGAACGACCACAAACCACAAACAACTATAGAAAATTAGGAAGTTCAGTGAATAACATAAGAAAGAGCAGATTTACTGGCCAGAATAGAACATATGCTGAAACCTTAAGTCAGAATCTTCCTAGAAATACAATGAAAAAGTAGAACAGGACGCAAACCAGAACACAACCACTTCTGATACAACTGCTATATATATATCACTAGAGTACATACTAAAACTAACTGAACAGTTTGATCTCATCATTCAACAAATAAGCACTGTCATGGGTCTCATAGTTAAATTAATTGACTGACTTTCAAAGTGAATTCCCTTCGTCTAGCTACTATTAACATACTCGTAAATGGCCAAACGCCTATTAAGCACGAGATATAGTGTTAATGAAGAAACATAATTTAGACATCTTCCTTATCTCTTAAGTTCTTTACACGATTAACACCTTTCTAAGCTTCAAAGAGTATGACATCTAAACTTTTACAAATCGAAGCAGGAGTACCTTAAGGATCAGTGTTGGGCCCAGTGGTGTATATCATCTAGTCAGCAAATTTACCAGTAACAAAATGTGTGACTACTGCCACATACGCCTGCACGTGCACCTTGATAGGTGCCTGACATGGAAAAATCATGTAAAGAGCAAAAGAGACGAACTCAACATTCGGTACAAGAATCTCAAATGGCTCATTGGACGGAACAGTATATTATCCATTGACAATAAACTTTTAATATACAAAACGATCCACAAGCCTGTATGGACGTACAACATACAACTGTGGGGCAGTTGTAGTAATTCCAATATCTCAATAATGCAAAGAATGCAAAATATAATACTCCGATCTATATGTGGAGTGCCATGGTTTGTCACCAACTCCGAAACACATAAGGAACTACAAATTTGTCTGGCGGCTCCTATCCTAATGAACTGGCTGCAAAGCTGATATGGCGAAATTATCAAAAGCAACTTAAAATGAAAGACATCTTAAATTCCTAAGGAGAGAGGAGATGTTCTCCCTGGAGTACATATTGTACAAGCGACTACACCTCCCTTACCATATTTACTAAAAGTGAAAGAACGGATATCTAAAAAGAAAAAAAAAATATTAAGTAAAATTAAATTTGCATTCATATAAATATGTTCCTGCGAATACCGTCGATGGCATTCATAGGATCTAGAGAAAATTTAAAATGTCATATTTACTTACGTTAAATAAAAAACAAAATTAAAAATTTTGAAAAGACCCACGACGGTTTATAATATTGTAATTGAAAAAGGATAACTAGCAATCCCCCGCCTAAAAGAATATATATATATATATATATATATATATATATATATATATATATATATATATATATATATATATATATATATATATAAAACAAAATTAAAAATTTTGAAAAGACCCACGACGGTTTATAATATTGTAATTGAAAAAGGATAACTAGCAATCCCCCGCCTAAAAGAATATATATATATATATATATATATATATATATATATATATATATATATATATATATATATATATATATATATATATATATATATATATATATATATATATATATATATATATATATATATATATATATATATATATATATATATATATATATATATATATATATATATTCTTTTAGGCGGGGGATTGCTAGTTATCCTTTTTCAATTACAATATTATAAACCGTCGTGGGTCTTTTCAAAATTTTTAATTTTGTTTTTTATTTAACGTAAGTAAATATGACATTTTAAATTTTCTCTAGATCCTATGAATGCCATCGACGGTATTCGCAGGAACATATTTATATGAATGCAAATTTAATTTTACTTAATATTTTTTTTTTCTTTTTAGATATCCGTTCTTTCACTTTTAGTAAATATGGTAAGGGAGGTGTAGTCGCTTGTACAATATGTACTCCAGGGAGAACATCTCCTCTCTCCTTAGGAATTTAAGATGTCTTTCATTTTAAGTTGCTTTTGATAATTTCGCCATATCAGCTTTGCAGCCAGTTCATTAGGATAGGAGCCGCCAGACAAATTTGTAGTTCCTTATGTGTTTCGGAGTTGGTGACAAACCATGGCACTCCACATATAGATCGGAGTATTATATTTTGCATTCTTTGCATTATTGAGATATTGGAATTACTACAACTGCCCCACAGTTGTATGTTGTACGTCCATACAGGCTTGTGGATCGTTTTGTATATTAAAAGTTTATTGTCAATGGATAATATACTGTTCCGTCCAATGAGCCATTTGAGATTCTTGTACCGAATGTTGAGTTCGTCTCTTTTGCTCTTTACATGATTTTTCCATGTCAGGCACCTATCAAGGTGCACGTGCAGGCGTATGTGGCAGTAGTCACACATTTTGTTACTGGTAAATTTGCTGACTAGATGATATACACCACTGGGCCCAACACTGATCCTTAAGGTACTCCTGCTTCGATTTGTAAAAGTTTAGATGTCATACTCTTTGAAGCTTAGAAAGGTGTTAATCGTGTAAAGAACTTAAGAGATAAGGAAGATGTCTAAATTATGTTTCTTCATTAACACTATATCTCGTGCTTAATAGGCGTTTGGCCATTTACGAGTATGTTAATAGTAGCTAGACGAAGGGAATTCACTTTGAAAGTCAGTCAATTAATTTAACTATGAGACCCATGACAGTGCTTATTTGTTGAATGATGAGATCAAACTGTTCAGTTAGTTTTAGTATGTACTCTAGTGATACATTTGGCGCAGTTGTATCAGAAGTGGTTGTGTTCTGGTTTGCGTCCTGTTCTACTTTTTCATTGTATTTCTAGGAAGATTCTGACTTAAGGTTTCAGCATATGTTCTATTCTGGCCAGTAAATCTGCTCTTTCTTATGTTATTCACTGAACTTCCTAATTTTCTATAGTTGTTTGTGGTTTGTGGTCGTTCGATAATTAGATTCCTTCTATTTGTGTGTACCATTCTTTACTTTATACGAGCTAGTATTTCTTTGTAAACCTCGCAGCTTTCGTGATCGCAGATCGCAGATCGTGGTCACGGCCATCCTTAACATGTGCCAAGTGCGAGCAGGATTATGAAGTTGTAAAACTCGTACTATAGTAATACTGACGCGATTTAACTATGAATTAAGAGTAAAAAATGAGATTTGATGTTTATTTTACACTGAAAGTGTAGTAATGCATTAAGGGAGTAATAATAATTTCCCAAAATACCTACAGGAACAGCCAACATAGAAATAGTATCATGAGTAATAAATTTCACGTAACCTATATTGCGAGTGATAACTAAAGATACGTACATACGTATACACATGTTTGTAACTAGCAGACAACGCACAGCTGAAACTACTGACCATATCTGCTGCTACTACTGAAAAGCTTAAATTTGACATGTTTGGTTGATTGGTACATGCAAAGGAAGATGTGTATTGCGACCTTTTTAATGAACTGTATATTAGTAAAAATAATGTGTGGCTTTGGACTCCTTATGTCGGGACTGACTTTTCCACATAAATTATGCATTATAACTAATACACTGTGTGTATGTTACATTACGACTTATAATAAAACATATATACCCAGCATGCAGTATGAAATTCGAGCCAAAAATGGATAACAAAATGTCTAGCTTATATGTTGTCACTCAATAAACCTGTTATTGTTTGAAGATATAAAGCTTTCGCAGGAGTGCTACGGTCAATGCATGAAAATATATAATTACGCCGACCTTCTCTGCAAGTCTTGTTGCATTTGTTACGTAGTGCTTTATACCTTTGCAGATTTGCATCTGTGGGATTTTTCTTATATTTCGACTTTGCAGTATTTCGCTCCGCCATAAGTATCTTAATATCCTGAGTTAACCAAGGAGCGGGGAGATGTTTAATTTTTACTGGTCGGAGCGGCGCATGAATGTCAAAAAGCTCAATCAAAATTGAATTAAAAATATTTAATTTGTCATTAACAGTTTCCGCACTAAATATACATTTCCAGTCAATACGAGCAAGATCACTCATAAACTTTTCATTGTCAATGCCGTTAAAACAACGTCGCATCACTACCGTCGGTTTGATCTTGGGTGGACGTACTTTGTATGAGAGGTACAAGATCGTGATATGAAAATGCCTCCGCAGAAATTTGCCCGAAATCAGCAACGTGCTCGGTGGATGAGACAATCATGAGATCTAATAGGGATGGGATACAACCAGGGAAGAAGTGAGTTGCGTTAGTTGGAAGGATATTGAGATTTGAACTGTTAATTATAGTATTTAGCCGACTTGCGCGTGAGCCTTTTTTAATGAGACAGGTGTTAAAGTCTCCCATTATAATAGTATGGTCGGAACCTGGAACATATTTTTCTAATAGATTTTCAAAACTATCAAAGTAATTTACATGTAAGGTCGGGCTGTAAAAAACACCAAGTAATATTTTTAAAGTGCCAAATAAGACTTCTATTAGAATGTGCTCTGATGAATTAGAGTAGGCTGGAGGTGATTTGTCTAAAATTGAAAAAGGTATATGGCTTCTTAGATAAATGGCAACACCCCCTCCACCCTTCTCTGTCCTATCATTCCGTATAAGATGAAATCCCGGCAGGGGATACGCGATTGACGGTAAACTCGGTTTGAGAAACGTTTCGGAGATAAGTACAGCGTGAACATTTTTAACATTGAATGAGTCTAGCAAGTCTGGATAGTGAGCTGGTATACTCTGTGCGTTAATATGGGCTACATTAAAATTTTTGGCAAAGTCTTTTAGTTTGTTGTCTAATATTGAGTGGAGAGGATCAGAAATGCTATGGAGACTATCTTCGGATGCTAACGAATCACATTGGTAAAAAATATCATCGTTTGCATTATTATTACTGAAGCTGCTATAATTGTGCATACTGAATAATATACTAAATAAACTTATAATATAGATCGTTAATAATTAATCAAATATAAAACAAATAATTAAAAATATATATATATATATATATATATATAGTATATATATATATATATAATAATATATATATATATATATATATATACTCTATATACTATATATATATATATCTCTCTATATATATATCTATAAATCTTTTTCTAACTTATTTATTTATAACATCATATCGAAATATTACAAGTAATAACAATATTTTTTAATTCATACTGTAATATAAAAGAATATATACAACTAAAATAATGAGAAAATAAAACAAATAAATATTATCACAAACTTCATCCACCTGACAGCAGTAGTTATTTTAAATATGATAAAAGAAAAAAAAAAATGTTGAAAGTTGTTGACGTGAACACGAAACGGTTTTAGCAAAAAGAAAACTATGATATACTCTGTTATTGCATATCTGTCAACTGTCATTACAGCGATTGTTTACATAATAAAGTGATTTTACAAATCCAATCTTTTGTGGGTAAAACGAGCCAAAAAAACAAATAATTAAATATATATTTATTACACACAATAAGAAGTTACAATATTAATTAATAAGTTTATAATATTAATAGACATAGATACAGTAAAATCTACAAGTAAAGAAGAAAAGGAATGGAATTAAATGTTGTGAATGCAATAAAGAAAGAAACGCTACGTTAAAAGGCTAGATATTAAAACATAAAGATATTAAAACATAAAGAAAGAAGTTAGTTTTTTACTATTCTTCTTGTTGTGCGGACGACTTGTTTTGCTGCAGCAGCTGACTTGACTGTAGTGGAAGCAGACATTTCTTGGCCTCGAGCATCAGAGTTGTTGGATATTTTATCAAGATCAGCACAAACAGCTACACTGTGACGTTTCCCGTCGGAGCCGACAACAATGATGAAACCGTTTTTGGTCCAGCACTTAGAGATACCGAATCTCACCCTAGCAGCCATAAACGCTTCATGCCTGGACTTGGTCAAGAATTCGGAGATAGTGATTCCTGTTTTTAAGGCCGGCTTTCGAGTACCAAATTTGGTTCTTCATGGCCAGATATCTAAATTTGATTAGAATAGGTCGAGGCTTCTCTGGCGAGATTTTACTTAAGCGCTGGCATCTACTAATATCATCTGCGCAAAGGTCTGGGATTTTAAGACGCTCAGCCAAGACTTGCATCACTCGTGAAGAAGTGTCCTCTTTTTTATCCTCAGCGACACCATGCACTAACAGGATTTTTCTTCTACTATGCATTTCAATATTATCGCATTGCTTAGTGAGAAGCTGGACCTGAAGCTGGAGCCCCTCAAGAGCGTTCAGCACAAAAGATCTAAATGTGCTAAACTGCGCAAATTGTAATTGAAAAAGGATAACTAGCAATCCCCCGCCTAAAAGAATATATATATATATATATATATATATATATATATATATATATATATATATATATATATATATATATATATATATATATATATATATATATTAATCTTCCTGCAAATTCAAAAGAAATAATAAACCCAATGCTTTCTGGTTATCAAATACTTATTGCAGCGCCTGGCAGATTGTCAACGTAACATTTTCAGGAAATTTAAGTCTAACCAAATCAGTGAAAATCACAAAACTCACTAGTAGTTTTGATTTTGAACAAACTAATTTATACTGGAGCGCCCCGTGGTACTTTGTGATATGGCATATAAAACACGCAACAATTAAACCTGAACCTATCACAGAAAACCGAATCTAAATACGTTTCACACAAAAAATACAAGCAAATGCTTACTGCAGCGCCCCCTGGTGAGATGTCACCACGACACATATACGAAAACACGCGCTAATTAAGCCTGATACTATTTTTGATAACTGCATCCAAATCTGACTTATAGTTTTAACTTTGCATAATTAAATGTTTAATGCAGTAAACTTACACCAAGTAAAGGTAAATCTAATACAAAAACTCTGCCCAATCGGACTAGTAGTTGTGGGTTTGTTTTAAATATTACAAACAAATGCTAACTGCAGGGCCCCCTGGTGAGTTAACACGATAAAACATATCCAAGAACTACTTATACTTGAGCTTATCACTGAAACTGCATCCAAATCGAATTCGTCATTTTAGCTTTGCACAAACAATATTTTACTGCAGCGCCCCCTGGTGATTTGTCACCGTAATATAAATTTAAAAACATACTCTAAGCAAAGCGGAATCTAATACTGAAAACTCTTTCCAATCGTACTAGTCGTTTTGGTTTTACATAAAAAGTGGAAGCAGCTACTTACTGCAGCGCCCCCAAGAGAGTTGAAATATGCATGAAAATATGCACTAAGTAAGCATACATGACACATATATGAAAATATGCACTAAGTAAACTTGAATCTATCATTGAAAACTGCATTCAAATCGGACTCGTAGTTTTAGTTTTGCACAAACAAATGTACTTACTGCAGCGCCCCCTGGTGAATGGCCACCGTAACACATATATGAAAAGATGCACCAATTAAACTTGAACCTATCGTTGAAAGTTTCATCTAAATCGGACTAGTAATTTTTACTCTGCATAAACAAATGCTTACTGCAGCGCCCCCTTGTGAATTTTCACCGTAACAAAAAAACAAAAATCTTAAAATATGCATCAAGCAAATCTAAATCTAGTTCTGAAAACTTTATCCAATCGGATTAGTAATTTCGGTTTTAGACAAATAAATACAAGAAAAATTTTGGTTTTACACAAAAAAACTTAAACAAATGCTTACTACAGCGCCCCCTGATGTGTGGTCACCATAACACATATATGAAAAGACACACCAATTAAGCCTGAACCTATCCTTGAAAGTTTCATCCAAATTGGACAAGTAGTGTTTGATTTGTATAAACAAATGTTTACTGCAGCGCCCCCTGGTGAGTTTTCCCCGTAACAAAAAAAGAAAAATCTTAAAATATGCCAAGCAAAGTTGAATCTTTTTCTGAAAACTCTTTTCAATCGGATCAGTAGTTTCGGTTTTAGACAAATAAATACAAAAAAAGTACAAACAAATGCTTACTGCAGCGCCACCTGGTGGTTTGACACGATAAAACAAATCTAAGAACACCCGCCAATTAAACCTGAATCTATCACTGAAAATCGTATCGAAATCAGACTGCTATTTTTTGAGATAATTGAAAACATTCGTTTTCACGTAAAATGCTTACTGCAGCGCCCTCTGGTGAGTTAAGGCAATAAGAGATATCTGAGAACATACGCCAATTGAACCTAAACCTATCATAGAAAACCGTATCAAAATCGGACTTATAGTTTTGGAAATAATTGACATAGTAATTTGCACAAACACACAAACAAACAAACAAACAAACGAACAACATCTCACCCCAAACACATATACAGTCGCCGTTCCGTCGCGGGTAAAAAGATTATGTCAGAAATACAGTGTTATTAAAATACTTCACAAGTTAAAAGTTAAAAACAAGAAAATTATTATCATATAAGAATATCTGAAGCATTCTCATGAAAACTGTTGATAATTTTTATCTAAAGATGTTCTTAGAATATGTAGAGTGCTTAAAGCTATCAAGTTTATAACGTCTTGTTCATTTATTGTAAAGGAATAGAATTTGTTTAAAATTATGTCATTTTTTTTGTTTGAATCTTGACTTGTTTCGGATTTTTTTTCACATAAAATTATATTAAATATAATATACTTTAAAAGTACCATATTAATTATTATCATTCATAAAAAATAATACAATATATGCAATTAAATTTATGATTTATATATTTTGATTCAGTTTTCAAGAAGAATGAGATAGATAGAGAGAAAGAGACCGTGTTATGTAAATAGCAGCAATATATTAAAAAGCTCTTTAGAAATACATATATTTAAACCCACCTGGTCAGCTTAAGCTTATAACAAAGTTAGAACTTAAACAAAAACACATTTTATGCATAAGCTTTGATCTCCATAAAACAGAAAAGTCAAGTTTGAATTCGCTTGGTGAAACAAAAAGAAAGGGTATAGCCATAAAAGTATATTTTAATCACGGTCCAATTTACTTTGCGGCATCATTGCGGTGAGACGAGTCTTGTATTTATAAACTGTAGCGTTCTGGTTACCTACGAAATTGCCTTTATCGAAATCTTTTGTTTATTTGTTTTTGTTTATTTTGTTTATAAAGAAATTCGTAATTATTTGAAAATGAAATATTTTTGAAATTTGTATTCATTTTTATTACTTAATAATTTATCAGTATTTATTTGAAAAAATATATTTGAAAAATTGTGTAATTTACAATGAAATCATTTAAATAATCGTCGTCGTCTCAGCCATTCGACGCCCACTGCTGGACATAGGCCTCCCCCAAGGATCTCCTTGACGATTAGTCCTGCGCTTCCCGCATCCAGTGGCATCCGGCGACCTTCGCTACTCGATAAACTTTCTGCCCCAACGGCCATCGGTTCTCCTCGTTATGTGTCCGGCCCACTGCCACTTCAGCTGGGCAATTCGTCGGGCAATGTCGGTAACTTTTGTTCTCCAACGGACGTCCTCATTTTTGATTCTATCACGTAGAGAAATACCAAGCATTGCTGTCTCCATTGCCCGCTGTGTGACCTTGATCCTTTTTATAAGATACATAGTTAGTGACCACGTCTCGCTCCCGTATATCATCACTGGCAACACACACTGGTCAAAGACTTTCGTTTTGAAACTGAGGTAATTTGGATTTGAAGATATTTCATAGCTTCCCGAACGCTGCCCGTCCAAGCTGGATTCGACGAGAGACCTCTTTCCCGAAGTTGGACTTACCTAACTGGACAGTGTGTCCCAGGTATACGTAATAGTCAACAACTTCGAGTATAGTTATCCCAATACTAATAGGAGCAAAACATGGGCATTCAACATGATTTTCGTCTTGTCCATGTTCATCCTAAGACCTGCTCTTTAAGAAACACTATTGAGACC
Organism: Dryas iulia moderata; assembly: GCA_019049465.1. Lineage (NCBI taxonomy): Eukaryota > Metazoa > Arthropoda > Insecta > Lepidoptera > Nymphalidae > Dryas > Dryas iulia. The sequence goes on along the minus strand of CM032415.1, from coordinate 7,705,382 downwards.
TTCGAGCATTGTGTTCAGGTCTTTTAAGGTCTCAGCCAGTAGAATGACATCATCAGCAAAGCGACGATGAGTAACCTTACTCACTCACGCGATGACGAGTACCTACTCGCCATTGATATTGATGCCGTCTCCTTTCCATTTCAGAAGTTTGAAAATATCCTCGAATGCCGCAGTGAATAGCTTCGGAAAGATTACATCTCGCTGCTTTACATCTCACACAAGCTGACGTCCAGGAAATTCAGTTGGCTTTGCCCAATAGACGGATTTCGTGCGAACACTTTAGAGCCTTGGTTCCGCTCAATTGCTTCTTTAATATAATTCATATTAAATAAGCGTAGGTCGCGAGTCAAACACGTAGATATCTGCCGTTTTAGCTGCCTGTAGCGACTAGCATCCTCTGATTTCAGTAGCGTCATTTCACGTCTCTGTTCCATAAGATATAGAGTCTTGTCGGAGAGTTTCTTTGGTTTGGTCACATTGAAATAAAAAAACAAGCATTTTAAAGCTCAAAGTTTCTAAGTTTAGAGATCTTAAGATAGAATTCTGCCCGCTCGGCGTAACGAGTGTCTGCGTAAACTACATTTCCCAGCAACAAAAAAGAATTCAACTGAAAATAAACATCATCATTACAAAAAACACTTCCCTCCACCATTAGATACTTTTATATTGCTTAAGGTGAAACACTTCACTCCACCATTAAACACTCTTATATTAGTAATGGTGAAACACTTCACTCCACCATTAGACACTCTTATATTACTAATGGCGAAACACTCCAATCCCCCGTTAGATTCTCTTATATTGCTTAAGGTAAAACACTACACTCACCATTAAACACATTTACTACAACACTTCTTAATTCATCAACTATGTACACAATTCGTCAAATAAATTCATCAACTATATACACAATTCATCTACTATATATACAATTCGTCAACTAAATTCATCAACTATATACACAACTCATCAACTATATACATAATTCATCAACTATATACACAACTCATCAACTATATACATAATTTATTAACTACATACACAATACATCAACTAAATGCATCAAGTATATAGACACTTCATCAACTGTATTTATAATTTATCAACTAGTCTATTGTATTGTTCACAAAATAAATCATTCCACTCTTACAAATTCCTTACTATGGAACACTACAAACATTGTATTGTATAAAATATTACTAAACTTTTAACCATTTCAATTATAAAATATAATTTAAAAGAAAGTCAAGGTATAAAGTTTTTAGTTTTGTCACTATCATCTTTATCACTGTTACTATCAGTCACAGATGTTATAACTTTTACCATAGTTACTGAAACTAATTTTGGAACTTTAATTAATTTACCCTCTTTGGACATACGATACATACGAGTTTTATACGAGTACATTCAGAATAAAGTTACAGAGGTGTCTTATCAATAATATTTTGATTTATATTATTTAAGCCCCTCCGTTTTTCCAATTTCACTATCTTAGTCCTTCTCGTTTTTGTTTATATTTTGTGCAATTAAATAGCCTAAAATTATACGTTTATATCTTTCGACATGTGCAGTATTGAGTATGTTTAATTCGTTTACTGTTCGTGAAACACGTTCCGCGGTCATTAATAACTATCAAGATTATAAAAAATATATATTTTTTAACTTTTTAATAGTAGTTGTTGATTTGATGTTACGAATTGGTATAATAAAATTTAAATTCCCCCCTTTTTTATTGATCGAAGAAACTGTTCAGTTTCAGTGATTGGGTATGAATTGCTTTGTTTCGTAAACTATTTTTCTTATGCACATTCAAGTTTCAGCATACATACAGTATAAACCTTGGCATTTTAGGGAACCTATATAATTCTTTTGTGCGGTTTATATTTACCTCCCTCAAGATGACCAATTACGTCATAATTAAGACGACAAAAATTTGGAACCGGTCGTAATTTACTGTTGTCATACGAATAACTAACATAATTTATAAGGAAATATTGTTATTAACAAGCAAGGCCTATCAATGACTATATTTTAGGATTCCACCCATCGTCCACCTCTGTTCAGACTCTTTTCCATAATTTATTCAATGGATGTTCCATTATTGCACAATTTCTCAAGATATCAAACCAAAAATTTTATTCGTGGACTGAAATTCCGCAGGGGCATAGGCATACAATTAAATTCGTATTGACCATCCGGGGTAATAAGTGAAGTAAACTGTTTGAACGTTTCTGAAATAGAGACTTGATAATAACCCGAGGATATATCTAATGTTAGAGAATAGAATTATTCCAATAATTGTGCTATTTCATCTTTAATTATTACATCTTTTTAAACTAAAATAAGAATTGAATATTGGAACATCGCTTTTTTTTAATTTCAGCGTTTAACATTTCTTGTGTAAAAGGCAACAAGTTAGGGGAACTTGTTGCCTTTTTCAAAATATGTATGGCCTTCATTCTGCTAGCCTATCCTTCTTGAGGTCTATTTTGATTTTCGTGGTGCTAATACATCCTAATTCTTTTAAATTCTAAGCAAAACAATGACTATTTATATAATACAATATTTCTGTGCATCATTTATCGATTGATTTAGGTTTATATTTGTAAAATTTATAGATTGATTTTTGGATTTTCGTAATTTTTATATTTAGAAACAACAATTGTTGAGTTTCTGGCTAGCTTTTCTTAGCAGTACTGCCTTCCGAGCCGATTCAAAAATGCTTACAAATTTCTATTTGAATAATATGATAATTTGATTTTTTCTTTAATTAGCATGCCAAATTTCTATTCCGCAACTTATTATTAAATTTTCTTGAAAGAAATTAACATCATACCGGAAATAGAAGGACAATATTGTTTTTAATTTGTTACACGCCGCCTACTACACTAATTTGAAAGGTTTTGCTATTACGTGGTCTTGGACAAATATAAATGTATCAAATTTAGAATTAATATAGCACCGTAAAGCGATCGGACCATACACACTTATATGACTAAGAGTCGATATGACATTGTAATTTCGGCTAAAGATATTTTTTTGCGCACAAGGGAACTAGTTAAAAATATCTTAATATTTTAATACTAAATTGGTTAACAGTACCTCTTTTATAAAGTTTGATGCACGCGAGTTTTGAGATACGCATAGTTTGCGACATACGATTTTTTGTAGTTGTAGACGCCGATAATTCTGCAATTTTTCAGTTTTATGTCCAATTATATTGTAATCCTTACATTGTGCAAGTGGCTTCGAGTTCTTGGTTAAAGGATGTCCCTTCTCTTTCCAATTAAAATATAACATATTATTGGGTAGCGAGCTAGTGCTATCATCCAGTTTAGGATTAAATCTCAAATTTTTAAAGTTACTATCATATTTTAATTTATTCCTAGAAATTCCACGATCGAACTTTGAACTTTATGAGAAATTGTAGTAATTGATCAGGTTCAGAACAACTTAGTGTTTTTTGAACTAAAGCTTATAGTCTTATCACTTACTCCGTATATCAACTTGTCAACCGCTTATCTGCCATTTATGTCGCATTGGTTTAAACAAGGCCATTTCTCGTAATATTATACTTTAAATCTACTTTTCCTCCAATGACTTGCTATAATTTTTCTCAGATTAAAATGCGCTTAATAATGTGTCTTGCTGCAACAATACTCTACCTAAAAAAAATATTAAAAATATTTAAAACATTACTAAAATATTACTGTGGCTCGTGATACGTCATGCGGCTAGGACCTTTATTATTGTTTTCGTAAGTAACTCAAGACCTTTAAGAGATTCAGAGGTAACAGTGTTAAGAAACGTTCAAGTTATATTATATTAAGTCCCTTTAGGAGAGTTGACAGCAATTGCAGTATCATAAACTTTTCCGTTGTAATCGACCACAGCTCGTCTTAGGAAAAGCTGAGTTCGTGTCTTATTTATCCTCTCGTTACAGCTACCTAATTTGAGAGTCATAACAAGGGGAAAAATAACTTAGTGGCCCCACCCCGCCATGTGCCGTGAATTCCGACCGATCGGCGGACCCGACCGACCAAATATTGAACCCTCCGAGACGCAACGGAACAGTTCACGTATATGATACTTACAATGCCTCAGCAAAAGATCAATTATTAGCTAGCTGTCCGTCCGTAGTCGTCCCTTATCGTTTTATACCAATATTTATTATTATTAGTTACCTTTTACTTTTTACATTTAAATTAGGTATGATATTTCTAAGGTACTTGTTACCCTTCTTATATAGCTTCTTATATGTTAGATTTGTGATTCATGATTTGTTGTTGATTGGTTTGTGAGACCAATATAATTCATCGGGTTGTGAGGCCGATATATGCAATTACCTAATGAGATAAATATAATTCATCGGGTTGTGAGGCCGATATACGCAATTACCTAATGAGACCAATATAATTCATCGGGTTGTGAGGCCAATATACGCAATTAGTTTGTGAGACCAATATAATTCATCGGGTTGTGAGGCCGATATACGTTATTGGTTTGTGAGACCAATATAATGTAGCTCGCTAGTTTGCATATCAGTTCGAACGCACAACCACACGGTGGCTGTTTGATTTATTTAATCGCACAGCACACGCGTAGCAGTCGTTTGTCAAAACCAACATTTAAACTTAGTCAAACGTCTCCGACATCAGTTATTAGCTTGCTTTAATCTTACGGAACCCCGACAATCGTATGCCACGAGTTATACCAATATCTGACTTTGTACAAGTGCTTATGTAACACAAGACAGCATCAGACAAGACAAACTAACTAAGAATGAAGAAGGGCGTGCTCAGGTGGTTTGGGCACGTCGAGAGGATGAGTTATGGAAGAATGGTAAGAAAGATTTATGAAGCAAAGGTGAGTGGTAAGAGAGGCAGGGGGAGACCTTGATTGATCTTCGAAAACACAGTATCGACGATACTGGAGGAAAGTCACATAAAAAGCATGAGGACACCCCGGAGGGGTGTGTATGAAGAGGTTGATGACTGTGGACGAGGCGAAAGAAGTATGCAGGGACCGTAACGTTTGGCGCTCCGTTCTCTCTGACTACCCCGCAAGGGATACAGCGTGAAGATAAAAAAAAAATATCAGAGCTTAAAATTAAGTTTATTAAATATACCATAAGAGAGTCCAGTTTTCTTAGTTATTAAATGTAACTTATATCTATTACAAAGTATTAATATGACTTACTTTGACTATCTTTTACATATTTCTTAATATTAATTGATATTATATTTTATTAATATTACAATTTCTTATTCAAATAATGGGAAATGAAGGTTGCTGGTGTGGCGGGTGGATTTTGTGTTTACTACTGCAACTGTGCTAGTGGTTAGACCCTGGGCCTCATGAATCGTCAGCACTTTTGAACCCCTTTCTAAACCGTATCCCTGACTGATCAAGAATTCCTTCTTCTCTTGAGTGAATGATATTATATTTATTCCCTTATCCAATTCCTTTTTCCAATAGTATCCGACCTAGCCTCTATGCTATGCCAAGTACAACTGAGCCGAGTTCTCACTCTCTGTGAGTGGGGAGATGGTACCAGGAGGCTACCCTCTAACTATTGAAGTTTTCTCTGCCCACGAGTATGGGCAGGTCCATGGATATGGCCTTAAGGTCTAGAGTAGAGAACTTTTCTTAAGGCTGAGGATTTAGGGGTGAGGGGATGAGCTTGTTGCTGCCCGGGCGATCAGCCCAGCCGGGTGAGATCCTCAACTACTCTAGGGAGGCCCAGCTAAGACAAAGAGTGGCCGCGGCAGCAGCTCAACAATCGGAGGGGGGGGGGACTAAAAGCTCTCTTGGGAGTCGTCGCCGGTCTGGAGGTCTTGAGTGCCACGGCGCGATGTCCCGAATATGTAGATGATTCGAGACATCGGCGCGGCGAAAAGTGTTTGAGGCCTGTCGGTAAATGTAGATAGTCGCGTTCCTCACGTATCGAGGAGCCTGAGTGACGTGCCGGAGGGCGCGCTGGGCGATGTTCTGGTGAATTTGGAGTTTTCTTCGGTGGCGTGGGCCGGCGAGTTAGTATCAAGCCAGCGCTGCATACGTCAAATGAGGTCTGACGTATGTTTTGTAGAGCGCGGCTTTGGTACTGAGGGGTAGTCGCGTGAGGTGAGGGGTAGTACGCATGAGGGGGCGCAACAGGTGAAGTGCTATCTTGGCGGCATTCTTGGCTTGGCGCACGTGAGATGCCATGTTGAGGCGACGGTCAAAGATGACGCCCAGATATGTAGCTTCCGTCTTCCAGGGGATGTTCTGGCCCTGCACGACACAGCCTGGGTTTTGGATATATTAAGTGTCAGTCTCCACTCTGCCAGCCAGTCCGGTAGCAGGTTGAGGGCTTTCTTGAACCTAGTTGACAAAATCTGTCGCTTTTATACCATTTTGTTAGCTAAATACGCACATTTATTTATTATCTACCCTCATTTATTAACAAAACCCATAAATAATTTCGGAGTATTCCTTATTTTTTTCTGTGTATATGACTCAGTATAAAGTGGAAAACCTTTATAAATGTAACACTGCCTCTATTTTGATATAATTCAGTTTCACAATAAACAACGTTTTTCTAAAATGAAACTATATAATATGAGTAATACCTGTTGTTGAAATTCGAAAATATATTTTAAAATATTACCAATAAATGTTGATCAATAAGGTTGTTAAACTGTTTAGATATTTATTCCTAAGCTATGTAAATATTTGTATATTTTTAATTTGTAATTCGGCAGCTTTTAGTTTACTTTTATTTGCTGATCTCTATCTCTTGAGAAATCTCTAGAGAATGATTTAATTAATTTTAAAGTTTGATCGCGAGAAAGTAAACAAGAAGTCAATGCTATATAATGCATACACAACTCTAGATGCTCAAAAAATTCTCTCTAAAACACGTTGATGAGATGAGTGCAATTCATTTCTTCATTTTTAATTAATTGTTCCGTTACTTTAAATAAAGTCAATGACATTTCTGATATGTCATGAATATGAAACTTAGTTAAGATATTAAATAATTTTATATCATAACATTGCAGTATATTTCTATGAGGTACTCATATTTTCACAAAAGAACGTGAATGATCCCTTGACAGTCTCATTCAGAGGACGCCATTGTTCGCTTTCGCTGTTTTATACCTGTATATGTATCTTTAAAGTAGTCCATTAGTGCTATTCATTTGGGAACAATTGAATGTAAATAAAGGACTCATACTACAGTTTCGAAAACAATGTTAGTTTTGTGACTGTTTGTCTGTATTTATTTAAGTGAAATTTTCTAGTTATCTATATATTTTTTTCTGTACGTACAGTTTCCAATATCATATAATTTTAATTAGATTTAGAATAAACTATTTATTTATAAATTATTTAATTTATCAATTTATTTATTACGCATATCATTCTATAAAGAAATCATTTCAAAATTTCCGTACTTTAAATCAGGCACTACTTATTGGCATAGGTAGCTTTACCAGTTAATATGTAATTATATGTAGACTTGCTTTTCAATGTTACTTAAATTCTTCATTAAATATTAGGTAATTTCATCTTTTTTTAAATATTAGGTAATTTCATGATTTTATGAGTATCCTGCCACAGAATAATATAGGCGCTTTCAGTAAAATAAAGAATACATATCACTTTTCAAGCTTATATTTTTTTTAAATGTTGTCATTTATATGTAGTTTAAATGTAAAACGTATGTAAACGTAATAAAATGTATATCGTTTATTATAGTGAATACTTTTTATATAAAGGTGCTGTAGAAATTACAATATAAAATATTTTCTAAATATAAATAAGGCAGCTACTATTTTAACCGTAGCTTAATAACAGCAATCTTTTTAATTACTTCTCACCTTAAGAGCTATGGCAGACATCAAGTATAAAATAACTACACACAAGTACTTAGATATATAACAAGTAAGAAATGGTACTGCTCGTTTTAAATATAGAAAAAATGTTGTTACTTAAAAGATTTATATATTTTGTTTATTATTTTCGGATGATATATCACAAAATCTATTGTTTTTGTACTAAATTAATGAAAGTTTGTTTTATAAGGTACTGTAGTTCCAATAACATTTTTACTTGGGTATAAATGGTAATACATATACTTATGTATGTGTTTTTTACTGTGAAAAAAAGATAGAATCATTAAAAACAGGCTACTTTACCTTAATCATTCCCTTAAGGGTATAAGTATATATAAATGCCTTATACCCCTTACGTAATAGAGGGTAAAAGTTTATATAAGTAGTTGTGTTGTTAAGGAGGGGAAGCCGAGAGCGGTAGCTATTAAAAAAAAAATATTATCTAGATATTTTAGGTAGCAGTTGTTGTTTCTAGCAATTCTTAACCAGTCTTCATTTACTATGTCACTAATTATACTTATTGTTGGAATCTAAATTATATTCCTGAAGCAAAGCAGGAATTCAAATTCAACAAAGAAATTATTTAAAACTGAAATAGTTTTATGTTACTTTTTGTAAAAGAAATCTATGTACATATATTACAAATAAAACAATTTATTTTGAAAAATACATTTAGAAAACGTATAATAATTGATACTTACATTTAGAAAACGCATAATACATATAGGAATGCTGGTAGTAGAACGCATGGCTTAGCAATCAGAGCGCCTGGACGGTTTTCAGTTTTCTGCTTTCAAAAATTTTCATACCTTTTCTAAATGTCTTTTTCGATTTACCTAAGTGTGGAGGTCCACGATGGACCCCCCAGCCGCCGCACGCACGTTTTGGCCATCCCCCTGTTGAAGACACACATTCCGGAAGCAAACACCCACTCAGAGAATGCCGCACTACACGCATTCGTCGTTGCGGAGCCCCACATGTCTGACTTGGCGTTCAGGTCTCCTGCGACCAACACGCCATCCGGACGATGGCGGTCTATCATCTCCCTCAATTGGATCAAAAATTCATCGAACTCGTATAAAGTTCGATTGGGGGAAAAGTAGACGCCTACCACAACGAGGTCAACGGCAGTCGCCGCCACGCATCCCATCTCCTTCTCAACGCGCGTGAAGGGCGAAGAGCCCGCGGCTACCTGGGTGGCAAAAGCCACCACTGCGGTGTTGTCAGCGACCCAGTTGTCCCTTGATGGTATACTGTAAGGCTCCGAAACAACTGCCACCTGTAACGACCACTGCGCCAGGCTTTGGACCAATACGTCTTGGGCCCGCGCACAGTGGTTGATGTTCCCCTGCAGGATCTGAGGGGCCATTATTATTGGTACTCCATCGGCACCTCCGCACCCTTTGCTGGGGTTTCAGATGGAACTGATCCTGCGTCCCTCATCTTCCTCCTTTCTTTATCTTTTTTTTATGGAATAAAGGAGGCAAACGAGCAGAAGGTCCACCTGGTGTTAAGTGGTCACCTTCGCCAATAGACATCCACAATATAAGAGTTGTGGATGCGTTGCCAGCCTCGGGGATGTAGGACAAAAAGGAAGGAGGAAGGATGGGAATTGTGGGAATAGGGAGAACTGGCTTACATGCCATCGAACCGGAACACATCATCAGATATTTGGCGGTTCGTCTTTGACACGATAGTGGTCCCGAGCCAGTTGGAGAGCGAATCTCCTACCACCAAGCTACTGGGTTACCCGTCTTTTACGGGACGCTACCCACGTTAAAACGGGTTTCTTCGCCTGTGCAATTACTTTTGCACAGGCTGCGCCCCCTGCTATGTGGTCCACCGGTCTCTTGGCTTCGTCACACGCCGAGCACTGATCTCTCTGTGCCCGGGGGAGCCGCACCTGAAGCGTTCATTGCTTCGATCCACTACGCTGCTGCATTTCACCACCATACTTCGTGGCAACGAAAGCAGCGCTGGACACGTGGCATCAGCAGCTGGACCCGCGCGGACACAAATCCCACCAGTAGCCTGCCACTGCTCACCTTCTTGGCCGTTACGACGGAGCACCGGACCCATGCTGTTCCGACTCCGTTGCGGTCCTGACGGATCTCGCCGACTCTGACAGCCCCAGCTTCGCAGCCTTCCTACTCGGCTCACTGCTGCCGCCCCCTATCCTGAGGACACAGAGTCGTCGAGACCGCTGACACGCAGCTCCGCGCACTTAATGGGCTTCGTCACCTGGACGTTGTTAGGGTCCGGGACGCCCCGCAGATGTTTTGCCAACTCGTCCGCCTTGTCGCCGCTCTTTACCCCTGGTAGCTCCAAGATTCGGCCTCCCGTCGACGCTCCCGGAAACGAAGCTCCTTGATTCCCAGGTTTTCTAGGCGAACTTTCTCCTTAAGTTGGGTCAGAACCTGGGAGAACGTGATGTTCTTCTCCACAGCACTGGGAGCTTCTCCACAGCTTCAAGGAGCTAGCGGCCGACCGCGGTGTCCGAAGCTTGGGCTGCATCTTCGGTTGCTCCTTCTTCGCTTGCCCTTTCTGCTGTGGCGCCTTCTTTTTTGCCTTCCTGTCAACCACGTTCTACCCCTCAGACATGTCTGCCGGGGCAGGTGGCAGAGGCCGCGGTGTCTGCGTCTCCGCTGCCGGTACCTTTTGCTGTCCTTTGCCCTTCTTGCCCTTGTCTTTCTTCGGCTTCTGTGCAGGGGTAGGGTTGGCAGGGGGCATGAGCGTGGTCACGGCCAGCTTATTCCCAGCTGCCGGAGGTATCTGCCTCTGGCGGCTGGCTAGCAGGGGACGAACGTCTCTCGCCAGCAGGAATCTCTTCTCTTTGGCCTCAGACGAGTGCTTACCATCGTTCCCACCTGACCATGATAGTACGCAGCAGTTCGTCTGAGGCCATCGGTTGTCCTTCCGCATTCCTCGGAGCTGGAGGTGGTCGTTCCTGCGACAAACGACTACGGGAAATATCAACCCACAGAAGACTCACCTCCCTCCGCATCTCACCCAGCTCCTCCCACAGGCGAGTCTTCTGGAGCCGAAACTGCGTGCCGACTTCCTCAGACACCGTCCGTTTGGCCTTTTTTCAAGTTTTGTTATTGATAAGAGTATTTTAATTTATAGTGTAAAATAAAAACACTATTATCAATAAAAAGAAATGAAAAATCTGAAAATTCATCACGTTTTTAATTTCGCTAAAGGTGATTTTTCAAAGTCGAAATCGCGATCCTTTAATTTTCTTCAAAAATTTGATCGCATGAAACAAAAAAACGGCTTGATGGATTTAATCGAAAACTTGTGGGGTTTTTGTGAATATATTGAACTGTAAAACGCACAATCAACATTACCAGTTTTCTTGATATATCCAACTTAGCGCCAGATTTTCCCAAAAGCCAGAAAAAAATCCTTTTTTTAATGATTTTTAAAATTGATTTAAAGAAGAAGATATATATTTTTTTAAAAATCCGTAGCTAGTTTTTATGGGAAATTTACTGAAGATTTTAAAATACTCCTTACATTTCTTGTGCAATCAACGATTACTGAGATATTTATGGTTAAAGACAAAAAGATCGTTTTTCAGTCAGAGTTCGATATCTCAGCGAGAAGTATATGTAGCGATTTTTTAACAACAGCAAGTTGAAGCTAGATAAACCAGTTACCCGATCCATATAGTGGTTAAAGTGAAAACAAAATGTTCCAACTTTTTAGAGCAAAAAAATAAACTGAAAAAAAATCCTTTTTTTTTCTCTCCCGGTATTCATCAGGATATAGCAGAACATGTCGCTTGAAAATATTTTCTATCTTAAGATCTCAAAACTAGAAACTTTCAGCTTTACTATGCTTGTTTTTTTTTATTTCAATCCGACCATTTTTGAGGAAAATACAAAAAACATATATAACTCTTGAAACTCCACATAAAAAACTCTTGAAAAATTCTTCCGATCTTTTAATTATTTTCGCGAGTATATATTCACATTGAAACTTAAGCCTAAAATTATAATTAAAGTGATAATTTGCTTGTCCATAAGAGTTTATCAGATATAACCTACAATATAACGACGATTCATTTGAACGTTTTCTCTCGGCAGAGAAAAAGAACCTAGTGACACTCCATTCTCAGTTTTTATCCCAATTGGAGGTATCACATATTGCAAGCGGATACTCAACGCTCCACTTCATCTTTACTTTTCCTTTGAAAATATAATAATAATTTAAATATAACTATTTTATTACGTGGAAATTGTACCCACTATAAACGCTGTCCCATTCGGTTCTGTCCTGTCACTTCGCGACAACGGCCTCAATATTTAATAATTTTTATTTATCCACAAAAACTTCCTTTCATATTTAACAAATTTTACTAACGGCATTTACTCAATTTTTATAGCTTAGCTGGTTAATGGTAGTTATTCATAAAATTTTCAAGACCTTAAATTGTTATGTATTTCAATGGAAAATGCCTATCATGTTGAACGTAAGTATTTTTATTAAGGAGGCAATTATTCATTTCTTACACCTTAGCTGAACTACTATGGCGCTTCGGCAGAATTTCTAAATATATATTTTTTATATGTCGATTCAAAATGCACATCATATTAAACTAATTTTGTTAAGGCGGCTTCTCCGTATACATATATAATATTTTAGCCAAAATACTACAGTTATTCATCAGGTGTTCCAAATCCAAAAATATTAACGCAAAAATCCAAATATTAACGCAAAATGCACATCCCGTTAACGAATTTGGTTAAGGCGGCTTCTCCGTATATACGAGCATTATATTTTCGCTGGACTATTATAGTTCTTCATCAGGTGTTCCGAATTAAAAAAAAATACGTCATTGCAAAATACATAACATTTTTCAGCGTTCTAACATTTCTAAGCCAGGTGTACCAATCTTCGAAATTTATTATAGCCTAAAGCCTGCTCAGGATTAATAGTTATAGAACAAAAAAGTGTCATTCAAATCTGTCCAGTAGATCAAAGAAACGGATAAACAGACAAACAAAAAAATTTAAAATGATGGATTTGTACTTTTACTATTTTGATAGACTAGTGACAGATCACGGCTTCACCAGAGTAACTACACAACTTTTCATACAAACTTTTATCACCTATTTCAACTCTTTAGGAATTGTTTATTTTTAAATAAGTAGCCTATGTTTTACTCTGATTTGTCTTCTACTTTCATTCTGAGTTCTATCCAAGTCAAGCCAGTAAATTAGCCGTAAAAGAGAAACAGACAAACACATGTTCGCATTTATAATGCTGGTATGCATTAAAAAATTCATAACAAAAACGGGTTGCGCTAAGGACATTAAGGTATAAGAACATTCAAATTCATTTTATTAATTGTATTTCAACCGAATAATAAAAGATTACAGCTCAGTACATAAGTAACTTAAAGTGGGACATCTTGTTTGTTGTCACGTAAAAGGTATGAGAGCTTGTAAGAAGAGGTCTATTCAAGTAGCCAGGCGAAAGAGCTTTGTAGTATGTAGGGGACCGTAGCGTTTGTTGCTACGTAATCTTGGACTACTTCGTTAGGGATAAAGCGTGAAGCTACGATACAAGTATATTGAGCGATCGGCGTAGAACTGTAGATGTGAACATACTTTTAAAATAAACGATCTACGGCTGAAACGACTATGATGAAGTAGTTTAGAGTACAAGAACTTTATATGCTAATATTTGAAAATTACGCTAATAATACTGCAGTATCTAAGTGTTCTATTAAATGCAAAAGTCTACCATCACTTTTTCTAGTATATATTCTTGCACCACTTCATAAAAATGAAAACTAAGCTTTGTATTTTACTCTGTTACACGTAATTATCAGACAATATTGAAATATAAATTGCATAATTAAATTTCATAGTTGAATAATTATTTTTTGACCCTTGTTACTATAACGTTCTATTTTTTTAACATTTTTGGATTTTTTTCTATATATTTTTTTAAAGGTATGAAAAAGTTTGCGACCACGTGGGAGCCAAGTTAAAGTTTTAAGCGACCGCCCCACGGAGCGATTACAGTGGCGGATACTGCGGCTGCGCGGGATTCTAGGTTATCATTGGCTTTCTAAAGTCCAAGCCTTCTTAAGGTAAGATGGTTATATAGTTCAAATGTCGAATGGTCAAAATTTCAAATATGTAATTATATAAATATTTTTAACAATTTGACGCAAAATAATATTTTAGAAATAAATTTTACAGATTTTTAAATATTTCCTTGTAATCACGTTTAATTATAAATCCTTTTTGGGACTTATAGGAAATTTTAATGGTTGTTGTAATTAGAAATAAAGCGCTGCGGCGCAGCTGTAGACAGCGCCACAAGCGCGACAATCGATATGGTTTTTACGTTATATGTGCAACGTTCTCAGTTCGCCGTCCGACGACGGTTGTGTTGCGCGGGTCGGCTATGATACCTAGTACAGCGCTATGAGCGGCCGCACCACCGCGCTGCTACTAGCGCTAGCGGTCGCTTTCCTACCGCAAGCTGACCATGTCGCGTAAGTACCTAGCAAAAGTTTTCAAACTTTTAATTGTTTGACAAAAATCATTTTTTTACAAAAATATTTTTTTTATTTATTTTTCCTTAAGAGATTTTAACTCTTTTTTGGAAATATTTTAAAATAAAATAATAGATTTATTCTTTTAATTTATAAATTTCAATGTTAAGAAAAAAAATTTCTATTATTTAGAATTATTTTTTTAGCCAAAGTTTTTACTATAGAAAATAGTTTTAAACAGTTTAATAAGTTTTGTTCGCTACGAAAAAAATTATAGCTAACTTTTCCGTAGACTCGGAACAACTTAACTTTCAAATATTTTTTTATTATCGTCATTTTAGTACTGTTTTATAATAAAAATCGGATTTCGATGCGTTACCGTTGGGCTACGAAGAAAGATGGCTGCTTAGGGTTGCGACATGCGCAAAACCTAAGATTAGTATTGTTCAACCATAATAATTTTGTTCAAAATAAATTAAGAAGATACCTTTACATATTTATTCTAATAATAAAATAAATAATATGTAAATTTCATTTTTTTACTTAAATTTTTTAATATGTTACAAAAGTAACAATTGCGTAGATGTGGCGACAAGGTTATCGATTTAGCGAGAACCCGAGCGGACAAGTCGTGGTTACGTCTATCTCTTTTTAAAATAATGACGTGTCTTTTTGAGAAAATATTAATTGCAAATAAAGTTTTAAGTTTATTAAATTGATTTTAAATTTATTAAATTAAATAGAAATTTAAAATTTTATTTGCTACGAAATTTAATTTGAAATAATATGAATTTGAATTACATTTATTTTACTTTAAAAATAAAAAAAAAAATGTGTTGTTACTAAATATTATGTAGAATTTATAAAAAATATAGTTTTGTATATTTTTTTTAAAAAATAATTTAGTTAAAATTTACATTAAGCAAACGAAAATCTAATTTAAAAATAATTTTAAATTGTCGTCGTCGTGGCCGTATTGAAGAAATAATATAGTATTGTTTTT
The DNA here is from genome assembly GCA_019049465.1 of Dryas iulia moderata. Lineage (NCBI taxonomy): Eukaryota > Metazoa > Arthropoda > Insecta > Lepidoptera > Nymphalidae > Dryas > Dryas iulia. The sequence continues at coordinate 7,689,982 of CM032415.1, read as the reverse complement.
TATAATTTTTAATAAATTTAAATCATACTTGACAATGCTTCGATAGTTTTCTCGTACATTAAACTTAAACGCGACTGCAGCTCTGCATCTGAAGTTCTCGATACGAAATTTTATTTATTATTTTATCGTTATGTAATAGGCGTAGTATATTTGTTTAACGAATTCTAAAGAAAAAAAAATCCCTATCAAAATGTACGTTATACAAATATTAAATTATTTATTTATTTTTTTGATATGTGATAATATTTTTATTATTATAATTATTTATAAATTATACTTACTCAATATCAAAGGTCATCTTGGTGCAGTGGGACATCATACGCCATGGTTGTGAGTTCAATTCTCCTTAATTTAATTTCTTAAACCCTCAACCATTCAATTATATTCACAAGACAAGACATAATTCAGTGTGATTCAGTCAGATTCCGCTACTGCGGGAGGGCTGGGATGATCCTCCTGCAAGTCATTAAGGCTGCGGGTGCTCTGGAAGAAACCCTGGAGCACCCTGAAGGCGACGGCCCGCCTAATGCAGGTCGCATTAGGCGGGCCGTCCACCGAGACGTCGTAGAAGAATGAGCGAGCGAGCCTGCGACGTCTGGAGATGGCAGAGAGGGTTTCCGCTGGGTTTTAGTGGGTAGTATCGGCCTCATTGGTGAGTCCCACAGTATCATCCGTTTGCAGGGCAGTTCTGCCTGTCTTGCGAACGGTTGGCCTGCGTAAAAGCTTTCCCAGCGAAAAAAAATAAAGGGTTCCGCCACTCTACCAAATGTGGAGAACTGAGTGTCTAGTAAATAGTTCCTCTCTGCCTGCCTAAATTGAATTAAGTAACGCGGTTTAAAAATAATCGATATTCTCATAATCACTTTGATTAAGCCCTTAAACATGTTATGACTAGATTAGACTAGATTTTAAGACAAGACTTCTGTATAGAGAAACATTATATAATTTATCAGTGACATCAAAACGAATCGTAAAAGCTCCATAATATACGCTTCAGGATATCGTGGTGCAGTGTAACTATGTTTGACAACAAACACGATTGATTATGAATTCGGCTCCCACATCAAGTAACGATATTATTTGGATATTTCCATCCTCCGTTTTAGGACCTAAGGCAAAACCGCAGAGTTGAGTTCCGCCACTCAACACACTATGTCTAGTTTTTTAGCGGTATGTGACGAACGAGTGTTTTGACATTCTAATGTAGCTATGCGAGGAAAAGCATGAAACAGATGAAAATAATATTCATTATAGATGCTCATTTTTCTTATGTTTTATATAATATACACAAATACTCTTAATAATATTATGTCAGTAGTAAAGTTTTACTTGGAAAAACAAATAACATTGTAATTTAAGTTATAGTTGCCGATAAGTCGATGGTTTGACCTACTTATTCAACTTTTAATGGCGATTCGTGCAGGCAATGATTAAGCGAATGCATAATGTATTAAGACATTTATTATGGAACTTACCACAAAATCGTGTTATAGGTTTCAAGGTTTTAAAATTTTCTTGTTTGCATATAAACATTTAACCTATATAATTATAAAGCAGCTTTACGACTTTTCCTGCATAGCAGTGTAGTCAGAACCAAACTGCCAAAACACTGTGCTCTTCCCGTGTTCTTTATATGTAATATTCTCATTTATCTAATAATGAAAATAAAATAAAAGTAATAACCGTAACATATTCTCAAGCGCGTTTCACGTATTTAAAAAGACCCGAAGTTTTTTAATTGTATTTTAATCTTTTCTTAATATCTGTGACGAGTCCAAAACTTACATCTTAGAAGCTACAATTTTTTATGTTTCAAAAATTGTGAAACCGATTGATAAAGCCATCCATTTTTGACTTTTCTATCTTTTAAGAGATTTACATGCTGGCAGAATTCAAGTCTATGTGCTATTAAATCAGATAATACACTTTAAGCTTAAGTGTTTGAAGTAGATAATCACCGAAACAATCAAGCCGAATACAAAAGTTATTTCACTGTTAAATAGCTACAACAGTCTTTCACAGCCAGATTAGTTAAAACAGTTTTAGCTGAAACAGTTTTTAGTCAGATTAGTAAGCACTTATAAAAAAATGTATAAAAAAAGTTTCACGCAATTTCCCACCCAGCAGGGTAATCAGAGGGCTTGTTGTCAAAACATATCGTTCTCCATCGTTCACACTGTTAATTGGTGTAAGTCAACACTGCACTTTGTCTTAGATACCAAAGCAGAGAAATTAATATAAATTGAATGTAGTAATGCTTGTTAGTGGAAATCTAACGCACAACCAAATGTGCTCATATTCAGTTATGGCGTTTTCTTATAGTAAAATGCATAATTACATTACCGTTAGTAGGTTATACAATTTCAAACTACAGAAAGCTAACATCTACATTACTTAGGAAGCTTTAAATAGAATCCACAAATTTAATGTTATGTTGTTCACATATGAACACATTTTACGGCGAAATTATCGTAATATGAAGAAAAGGGTGCAGTTACAATGAAAAAATATTAAGATACATAATAGTTTGTTGGGGCTAGCCAGGGAGTGTACTTCCATTTACTAATGATATTCTGTTTCACCATTATACTTGGGAACTTTGTTTAAAAGCTTTTTTCATATGAGTAAAAATATTCTTAGTGACTAATATGTATGTTATATATCATTTTACGGTGTTGAATGTAAAACACATAGAAATTTATGTACAGATAAATATATCTCAGTATTTAAATACTGAATAATTACAGACTTAATATTTTAACTAAAAAGTTGTTGACGTTGAACGAAGTTATCTTATCGAAGTGAAGACTGTAGGTTGAAATTCTATTTGGATAAAAACTTACATTTAATACATATTATTAATGTTGAATCTTATAAGATTTAAGATAACCATAGTGTACTAAAAAAAAATGATTTTAAAATTATACAAGTGCTGATACATATTAAAATGTATGCTAATTTTGTAGTACAACTAATAATCATATTTCTACGAAAAATGATTAGTAATTCAAGCTCATACTAATTCATCTTTAATTATACAAAAACAGAACTGATAAAACTGTTTCAGACATTTAAAATGAGAAGCATTAAATAAAAGCTACTTAAAATTGCTTGACTTTCGAGCTTATCGCAGTCTTAAATTATTGTAATTGAACTTGCGGGCACTCTGTCATATTCTGATTGCATATTATTTTATATTTGTTCTTTCACAGACACTTTGAACAATATATATATATATATATATATATATATATATATATATATATATATATATATATATATATATATATATATATATATATATATATATATATATATATATATATTATATTTTAATTAAAATTTAGCAGCAATGCTGTAATTAACAGCAATTTGTCTAATTGATGATATAAATTATTTAGCACATACTGATTGTTCCGAATAGGCAGATAAAACAAATTAACGGTCTATTTTTGTTCACTTGAAAACTTCATTGTGACGGTATCCAACAACAATACAAATGTTTATCTCAATTTACAATATATATTTATAAATATATAACAAGGGTTTAGAACCTGTAACTCTCATATGGTGGTAGAAATATCTGTAAGAAGCTACTTCCTGTCATGCTAGGACAATTTGATTAATACATCTTGCTTGGGTCAATTGTTAGGAAACATGATACATTGCATTGTTCCTAGCGAAATTCATGGATATTTCTTAACCTACCAAATGACGAATAGCATAACACTATAAATCTTACACACACACACACACACACACACACACACACACACACACACATATATATATATATATATATATATATATATATATATATATATATGTAAAATTTACAATATTATAATAATTATCGTATATTTAACGTGCACATATGTTTCATATTAATTTGCTGCAAAGTTTAAACTATTGATATTACATGTTTAGATGAAACTACGTACTATTGAATTTGTCTAACATTTGAGGAAAAATTAATTGCTTAATTACTAGCAATGATGGTCGAAGCCGATATGACAAAATATCAAATAATTTACGGCAATGACCTATATACATCACAGGAAGGTTCATGTATGCTACTACGACGCCTACGTTGCTACGCCGAGAAAGCCTACTGTAAGCCATCGTCACACACAGTATGCACCAGAGTTTCTTCTTGAAGATAACCACAACCCTTCCGCAGAAGCTCCTAGTAGTAGTGGGAATTAAGCTTATTTTTTGGTCTCCGTCATTAACTCACTATATTGCTAAAAAAAATATCGACATCGGTTAAGTAGTTATATTTTTCATACACAATTTCATTCCTTATTTCATCCTTTTAAGGATTGATTATTGAAAAAAATAGACTATGTTTGAACCTGGGTCTTCAACTTATTTGACTCTGGGTCTGGGTCTTATTTAAATTTTAAGTTACATCCAAATCGAGTCGGCAGAGTAGGTGAAAGCAAAACTCTGTAGACAGATAAACTTTTTTTTATATATTAGTTTGGATTTTCGTAACTGTTCTGTAGAATTAAGAAGTGCAAATGCATTATTAAAATCTAAACAAAACTTCGTTTATTTTTCATCTATTTAATATACTTAAAGCTTCAAACGTATATAATTCAATTTTTCGCTTATAAATTACTTATTTTTTATAGTTAAAGAACATTTTTTTGGTTAAAATATCAAATTATTATTAATGGATATAAATAATATTTTACCAGTATGTTTTTCATATTTATATTTTAACATGTAGTCCGCATTTTTGTTTTCCTTTTTCGATTATAAAAGGGAAGAATTTTCTTAACGTGCAAGTATCCTGATACTTTTTTGCGTAGTACAATAAAAAAATAACGAGTAGTATTGACGAGGATGATGTCCAAGAATAAAATAATAGCAGTCCAAGAATAAAATATTGCAGTAGAAAATTAAGATCGGGGTATATGAGATTTGCGGCTTAAGTATTGTAGCCTAAAAGCTTTAGGGGCTTTGAAGGTATATGTACACGTCTCCAATTTCCGAGCTCCTCTTTCAACCTAACCAAATCTCTAAAAATCATATTAACGCCGCTTTGAAATACATGCTAGAAGTAACGCAAATGAAAGTTATAGGCAGGACGGAATCTCTGATAATCACAAATCTCACTAGTAGTTTTGATTTTGAACAAACTAAGCGCCCCGTGTTAGTTTCCAATATGGCATATAAAAACACACAACAATTAAACCTGAACCTGTCACAGAAAACCACACCTAAATAGGTTTTGCTTATTGCAGCGACGCCTGGCGAGTGGTCACCATGACACATATATGAAAAGACGCACTAATTAAACCTAAGCCTATCGTTCAAAGTTTCATCTAAATCGGACTAGTAGTTTTCACTTTGCATAAACAAATATTTATTGTAGTGCCCCCTGGTGAGTTTTCACAGTAACAAAAAAAGATAATCTTGAAATATGCAGCAAGCAAAGCTGAATCTAGTTCTGAAAACTCTATCCAATTCCGATAACTAATTTCGGTTTTAGACAAATGAATACAAAAAAGCACAAACAAATGCTTATTGCAGCATCCCCTGGTGATTTGATACGAAAAAACATATCAAAGAACATCCACCAATTAAACCTAAATCTATCATCGAAAGCCGTATCGAAATATAACTACTACTTCTTGGGGTAATTGAAAACATTCGTTTGCACGTAAAATGCTCACTGCAGCGCCCCCTGGTGCGTTTGGGTGATAAAAAACACCTAAAAACGTACGCCAATTGAACCTGAACTTATTATTGAAAACCGTATCGAAATCGGACTTTAGGAAATAGTTGACGTAGTATTTGCACAAACATACAAACAAATAAACAACCTCTCATCCCAAACATATATACAGTCACCGTTCCGACACAGTTAAAAATTTACTTACAAATATTTATTTTCAATAATAATTGAACCCTAACCAAAAATATCACATAGTAATATAGAACAACCGTAACATTAGTAAAAACCTGCTTAAAAAAATGGAACTAGAAATTAATTAGTGGAAACATGTACACATATCTCACCTAACATTTATGTTTCGATTCGATAAACCTGTCATGCACACGTGGATCCATGTACGTACATATAAACCTACCCAGTACATATGTGCGTATTATATACAACTACAGAGTTATCTACATTCGTTTTTGGTTGGCCATCTTATTTGCATTGCAATACACGTAGATAGAGAAGAACAGAGTGACTCCTCTCCGGTCTGACTGAGAGACATCGATCCAGCCGAAGAGGGCGGTGCTTTAACACACCTCCCAGATTCAGTATATTTTCCAGGTTAACTACGTTTCCGCCTATTCGTATATGGAGTATATGGAGTTATTAATAAAAATAGGTAGCTTACACTACATTCAGATGTTTATATGAAACAAGTAGGAATTAGATCACCGTTTCAATTGTTTTTTTAATAATCTTAATATACTTAGTTATGTATATACATTTATTCATTCTGAATTTATTTTTTTATTTATTTGTCATAAATATAAAGTGTTAAATACAAATAAAGAGTATTATAATCATCGTTTTATAATACCAGTGTTTACCAGCTTTAAACATTCTTAATTCTACCCGTACCATTCCTACATCAAGTGACGATTTTCACACAAAACTGGCTCAAATTTCATTTCACCAATCCATATTATTATTATAAATGTGACTATGTGTAACATTTTCAGCGATAAGCGACCGGCTTAATTGGGATGGAATTCAGAATAAAAAGTCTTGAAGACCACTAAAGGCATGAAATACGGAATGAAAGTTATGTAGTTATGCAGGCAAAGCGGTTGCTAATATTATACTATTGTATATTGGAAATCATATGTGAATTTCATATTATAATTTATGTAACATAAATGTCTTCTTTTTCATATTTGTACAGTTCGCAAAGATGTTTAAGCAATTTTGAGGTTTGTCCCACACTTAAATTCTAGACATTGTGTATTGAAAGATGGAGTTGTCCATTGACATTGCATCATGATGCAACGCTTATACTTTGTCTTCTTACCATGGCTTAATAATTCCCTTCAGTTTGCATCGAACCCACAAGTAATCGTATTCGTAACCAATTACGGCCGCTTTTATTTTTGTCCCGTTAGATAATTACTATTGAAAGTCAATTGATTCAGCTGTTTCGGCATAAATAGACAGCCAAATTTTTAAAATAATATTTCAGTATATATGTATGTATTTCTTCTACATTCGTACATATAGCAGAAAGCAGTAGCAATAAAAAGCAAAATTAAAAATTTTGAAAAAAGCCCACGATGGAAAATTGTAATTGAAAAAGGAAAAAATAACTAGAAATCCCCCACCTAAAAGCATATATGTAACGAGATAATGGAGACGACTTCGTCGGGGGCTGCCATTTCTTTAAGTTTGCACAAACCTTCTCATAGGTTTTCATGATTATAAACAGGTTTGGCAAAAAAATTAAAATATTAACATGAATTTACAGTTTTGATTATAGGATTCTTTTTAAAAACTTTAAGAACGAAATGTATACTGAATATAAAATAGAGATTACAACTGGCAGCCCTCGACGAAGTCATCCCCATTATCCCGTTACATAAATTCTTTTAGGCGGGGGATTTCTAGTTATTTTATCCTTTTTCAATTACAATTTAACCGTCGTGGGTTTTTTTCAAAATTTTTAATTTTGCTTTTTATTTTAAACTTTTTAAACTGAATAGATACACATTATATATTATTACATAATATCGAAATATAAACAAATGGTGAGGTGTCACCAAGACACATATACGAAAACAGCGCTAATTAAGCCTGATCCTATCTTTGAGAACTGAATCCAAATCGGACTTGTAGTGTTAACTTTGCATAATTAAATGTTAATTGCAGCGCCCCCTGGTGAGTTCTTAACGTAAGAAATAATCTAAAAACATACACCAAGTAAAGGTAAATCTAATACTGAAAACTCTGTCCAATCGGACTAGTAGTTGTGGTTTTACATTAAATATTACAAACAAATGCGTACTTAAGTCACCAGGGGGCGCTGCCCCTGGTGACTTAACACGATAAAATCCATATCCAAGAACATGCACTACTTATACTTGAGCTTATTACTGAAACTGCACCCAAATCGAATTCGTCATTTTAGAAGGTACAAACAATATTTTACTGCAGCGCCCCCCTGGTGACTTGTCACCGTGATATAAATTTAAAAACATGCACTAATCAAAACGGAATCTAATACTGAAAACTCTTTCCAATCGTACTAGTCGTTTTGGTTTTACACAAAAAATAGAAGCAGCTACTTACTGCAGCGCCCCCTAGAGAGTTATACTTGAAAATATGCACTAAGTAAACATACATGACACATATGTGAAAATATGCACTAAGTAAACTTGAATCTATTATCGAAAACTGCGTTCAAATCGGACTCGTAGTTTTAGTTTTGCTCAAACAAATGTACTTACTGCAGCCCCCCCTGGTGAGTTGTCACCATAACACATATATGAAAAGACGCAACAATCAAACCTGCACCTATCGTGGAAAGTTTCATCTAAATCGGACAAGTAATTTTTGCTCTGCATAAACAAATGTTTACTGCAGCGCCCCGTGGTGAATTTTTACCGTAACAAAAAAAGAAAAATGTTAAAATATGCATCAGGCAAAGCTGAATCAAGTTCTGAAAACTCTATCCAATCTTATTAGTAATTTCGGTTTCAGACAAGTATATACAAGAAAAATTTTGGTTATACACAAAAAAGTACAAACAAATGCTTACTGCAGCGCCCCCTGGTAAGTGGTCACCGTAACACATATATGAAAAGACCCACCAATAAAACCTAAACCTATCCATAAAATTTCACCGAAATTAGACTAGTAGTTTTTGCTTTGTATAAACAAATGTTTACTGCAGCGCCCCCTTGTGAGTTTTCACCGCAACTAAAAAAGAAAAATCTTAGGATATGCATCAAGCAAAGCTGAATCTAATTATGAAAACGCTATCTAATCGGATTAGTAATTTCGGTTTTAGGGCACTGCTATCTAATCCCAAATATGTATTGATCCGCGTGGCACACTAATTGCTTTAAAATAAGTTTTTGAAAAATGTAAAATACTTGGAATTAAGACGACAATTTCAAGTGATGGCTGACATTCAATGACGTCACAAATAGTGACATTTGGACAGATATGTTATTTTTGCTTAGGCTCTAGGGATAGCATGCTGTCGGCCAGCATTGACTGCGTTGGCAGTCAACGTGTTAATTATGAAGTTATCGAGAACATAAGCTTACAACGCCCGATATTGAGTATTATTAAGTTATATGACAATTTAATATATTGATGTGTAATATTGCATTGTTTTTAAAAAAATATTTCAATACATAAACTTGGAAACAAATCTATTTTACTAACAGAATACGAACATGTAAAAGAATAATATATTCTGTTATGAATAAAAAACTATCATGGCATAGTGGGATAGCGTCTTACTGAAAACGTGATCGGTTGTGGGTTAGATCTCCACTTAGAGTAGAAGATATTACGTTGAAATATTACGTTTTTAGCCACTACAGAACAAGATTCAGACAATAAACAGTGAAAAATACCGACATTTCGGTTAGTTTCTGACGAGCCTCGGCATTTCGGACACATTCCACCAAGGAATGGTAAATATCATTATCCACTCCACACAACTCACACTTTGGAGTAGATACCTTTTTCATAAAAAAACCAAACTTCTTTAGAGGAGGAGATGTCCAGAATGCAACCTAAGGCCTACAGCAATTTGTTGCCGTGTAAGCTCCTTCTCACTAAACCACGAAATATGAGGAAGCTCATTTTGATTAACTCTGTACTATATTTATTTCAATTTAAATCTTTTTTTTCAAATGCTCCTTCCAAATGTTTCTAACTTCCTTTTTGTACTTTACAAAAACTTTCGAAAATATATATTCCTCTCTCCCTTCTATCAAAGCCCGTTTTGCCAAATTGTCAGCTTCCTCATTTCCCCTCTGCCCATGGTGAGAAGGAACCAATTGAAGTTTTACAGTTATATCTCTGGCATATAACTTAATAATTTCATTTAATATCATACACACCACTGATACTCTCGATGTCAGATAAGATAACAATTCTATTCCAATTAAGAGTGAAATCATATACAATTTCCATAAATATTTTTAGAACCACCCAATATAATCCTGATTAATTTCGTGAATAAGTTCATATTTTGATACGTTAATTTCCAAGGTTTTTTTTGCGTATTTATACAATTCAAATCAGTACTTTAGATACTTACGGGCTGGACAGTGAGAACAAAATTATGATGCGTACGGGATACATATCCATACTAAAAGTAACAATGTTTTAGTCTCTCTTAAACTTCGTGCTTTACGAAGTCTATAGATTAATATATTTTTATTCCCACTTATTACGGGGAGTAGTAAATAATATGCAATCAATTTAATTGTAAATTTCTACCAAAAAATACTTAATAAATAGCATTACCTCTTGCCAAACAACTGTTCGTAGGATAATCTTTGGGTAATAGCAATTTGTATTTTTTTACATTAATGCTAATTGTTGGCAAAATAAATTAAAGTGTATAAGAATTTCGACGCAGCTGGTAGTAGAACGCATGGCTAAGCGGTCGGAGCGCTAGAATAACCATTTTAGCGCTCCGACCGCTCTAAAAAGCACGGGTTCAAATCGCGCTGCGTTCAAATTTTTTATATGTTTTCTAAACATGCCTTGAACAGAGTATTTGTACATTGTATACATAATCGCAATTATAGACATAGAACAGAGCACTCCATATATGTCGTTGAGTTTCTAAACACAGTTGAGCTGCCAGCTCTACCCTGTATCCCAGTTAAAATTATTTTAAATTTAATACCCCTCGTTATGTAACGGCACGAGACTGTACCACGCAACTTGGATAGAACATAACAAGAGTAGAAAAAGGTGAAAATTTCTAAACTACTACTACTATACTCCTGATCTATAATTATAATTTAAATTATTTTATTATGTAATTTGCTATTAAGCTAAGTGTAATAATTGGAGCATTAATAAAGCGCAAGGGTAAATATATAAAGATAGTGGGGATGAACTTTATATATTTACCCTTGCGCTTTATTAATGCTCTTTTGTTTTTATTCTCAGTAAAAAGACATATGATATCTTACAATACCGTATTAAATCTATTCTGCGTCCAGAGCGGTATATATATATATATATATATATATATATATATATATATATATATATATATATATATATATATATATATATATATATATATATATATATATATATATATATATATGCATTGCACGCCGGAATTCAACGCCCCATTTCGTGTTACTAATCAAAACATATAGTTCAGACGCTATCTGAGGAAATGAAAATTAAAATATAATTATTCCCTAGAATGAGAATCGACGTCATCGAATCCATAACCATTGTGACAGACACTATTCCAGTGCGCCACGGCAGCCTCAAGTACTTATTCAAATATTTCTCAAAATATAAACATAATAGTATGATATATAAAGTCATGAGGTCCACGCAAATAGTTGCGAGGACTAATGACTTTATATATTGTACTACTTCCATATACTACGTTGACATTGAACGTTGAGCCCAAAGTTCACAGTTTCACTTAGAAAAGACACAATTTATTACTATTTTATTATAGGGGAGTATTTCTTTTTAGCTTCACGCCTTTTCAGGGACGACCTAGTGTGAAGACATTCCGACTTCCACTTTACTTTACTTTATTTGTTATAGCTCAGTTGGTCAATCGTGGTTATTAATTAAATTTTTCGAGATCATGAATCTATTTCAATAGAAAATGCCTATTACGTTCAACAGGTTTTCAAAAAAAAATTATGTTATTGCAAAATGCACATCACGTTGAACAAATTTTGCTATGTCAGCTTCTACGTATATATTATACTTTAGCTGGACTATTATAGTTCTTCATCAGGTGTTCCAAATCCAAAAAAAATATGTCATTGCAAAATGCTCATCACGTTGTACAAATTTTGTTATGGCGGCTTCTCCGTATATTATATTATATTTAGGCAGGTCTGTTATGATTCTACGTCAGGTGTTCCATTCTTCGAAATTAAAAATAGCCTATAGCCTGGTCAGGGATAATAGCTATAGAACAAAAAAAGTTTTATTCAAATCTGACCAGTAGATCAAAAGATGTGCGCGTACAAACAGACAAACAGACAGACAAAAATTTCAAAAATGATAGATTTGTATTCTATTACTATTTTTAAACCCCCCTGAATTGGTTTTTCGTAAAAACATTCGATGTACGGACACAAATTTTTACAGATTTATTATAGTATAGATTTTGTCGATTTAAGACGCATTTAAGACGCGACGCAAGAGCCAGCAGCAGGCCAGTATCCGAATAGTGAATATATGAATTCACTCAATCGGTTCAGCCGTTCTTGAAATGTACAAATATATTCAAAAAATACTCCCAAATATAAAATGTGAGCTGTATATGAATTTCACAATCTATACAAAATCTTATGTCACTCTCGAATTGAAATGTCATCTATGGCTCGCTTTTTTGTTTCTAGTCATATCAGCATGAACTGTTACGATAATATATGAAGACATCATCACATAATCAAATTCATTTCATTTTTTTAGCTTCACGCTGTATCCCGCACACAGCAGGGTAGGCAGAGGGAATCTAGTGCTAAGACACTCTGTTCCCCACTTTCCGCCGGATTCGGAGGCATTGCGTGTTAAGTGGCGGAACTTAACGCCGCGCTTTTGCCTCTGATACCAGAGCGAAGGAAATGGCAATATTAAATATTTCCACTCCTCGAGTGGGAATCGAACCCACAACCAGTCGTTTTAAAGTCACACGTTCGTGCCACTGCGCCACGACTGGCCCCAATCAAATACATAATTTTCGATTTCAGAAAAGACATACAGGTAAACAATTATTATTATGGATATAGAGATGAAGAAGAAAAGAAGAGAAAGAGAAGAAAGTTTATAGTTTAATTCGAAACATATATTTTTCGAACTTATATTTATACGAATCCGTATCTATTAATTGGTATTAGTATCTATTAATCAGTATTAAACTTGATACATGGGGGCGCAATGGGGAAGCCGCTGGCTTTGTTTCCTTTGCGAAAAATACTTGGTCATACTGGTTTTCATGACAACCAGTTGAACGGGGCAGAAGTTGCTACTCCGCAACGCCATCGGGTGGCGAGTGGCATCAATGAGCATATTATAGACACCTTCTCCGTGGAGAAATACAATTACATATACCGATTTTCATAACAATCGGTACAATAGTTTTTGAGTTCGTTGATAACGTACAGACAAACATTCACTTTATGTATATAGATAGATATATAATAAGATTTTTATTATACAAAGATAATCAGTCATCAAGACCAAAGGGATTTTTAAAATGTTATTAGGAGATAGACAATCATTTTTATAAAATATTGTTAAATTATTTGTACCAACATTATATCGATTCGTGCGTGATATTTATAACTTACATCATAAATTGACATCGTTAATCATTCATTTTAATTGTTTAATGAGAGAAAAATAATAAAACAGTGGATGGATATGTGTAATAATTTATAAAAATTGACAACGAAACAAAAAAAAATAAAAGTCTATTGATATAAAAACTTACGGACAATAAAACAAAATAAATGCTTGTAGCGTTCATGCTATCAAAAAGTATGATTAACAGAAATATATACACAAATCAAATAGTCTAAATTCAAAAATGGAAAAGGCGTTCAGTTTATGTGAAAAATATTTGAATAGATTTCGGCCAACATGACGTCAATGACCTCCGCTAGCTCGCTGAGAGCTAGAGCTTGTAGCTTTTCGTCACAAAGTTTGTTAGTCTCAAAAACGTCTAAGTATAATTAAAATTCAGTTATACATAACGAATGGAAGAGTGTTTTTCCCGTATAGCAGGATAAGCAGAGAGAACCTAGTGACAAGATACTTATGGGATTTAAGATGGGTATTTAATAAAAATAATACAAAGTTGCCACTTTAGGAAAAACCTCAAATACATTTATGAAATAAAGATATTTTTACTTTATTGTGCCGTGTTTAGAAAGGAAAATTATTTACGAATTCTTCTCACTGGAAACACATTTATAATATTGTTGAGACTTCCTTTTCATGTTTCAAAAGGATACATACATTTTATTTAACAAACGAAATGTTGAATTTATTGTAATCTTTTTTAAAATTATTTAAACGAGATATTCTAAATTGCATATTTTATCTTATTTGCCTTTCTTGTTAGCAGAGAGAACTTTGAGCTTATACACGCCGTTCCCCACTTTTGCTTTATTTCGAGAGATTGTGTGTTGTATGTCAGAAGTTATAAGTCTTTACATTTAATTATTATATTTATTTAGGTAATTTGAATATAATCATCATCTTCCGAGTAAGGATCGAACCAATGACATTCTTGTGCCCGTGCAGATATAAAAGTATATCTGCACAGTTTATTGTGTGAGAACTATTCATTACAACTAAAAGCTTTTTGCACTTTACATTTATGTATTTGATATCAGACACAAAGCGACAATTGCTGATTTTCACATATATAATACCCATGTTCTCGCTTTACTTGAACAGTTTATATTATTCATATCCTATTTCACCGCCTCATCGGTTGTTATTTTTAAAATATGGGTAGCCTATATTTAATGTTCCGTAGAATAATTATCGAAATCGTAAAAGCAATTTAGATTTTTCATACAAACTTTCATCCTCTACTTCAACTACGAAGAGCGTGATTTTTGAATAAAAAATACTTGTTTTAGACTCTGGCTTTTCAACTATTTTCATTCCGAATCATTCAATTGGATTTGTGGTTTAACCGTGAAAGCGTCACAACAGACTTTCAGATTTGTATATTAGAATGGATGGTCCTATCAAGGCTGAATTATACCCACACTTTTTGTCAACAATAACATATATTAAATTTCAAACTGTGTAAATACAAAAATATCCAAACCGAGCCAAACGTTATCAATTCTTAATTAATATTATAGATGGATTTAGTCGTCACTATTTTTCAACGATCCTTGACTTTATGAAATGGCTACTTAAATGCTCAAAAGTAATTAGGCTAATCACGCAAACAAATTATAAAAATATAATATAAATGGCTTTACAGCACAAGTTTGTTTTAAAAATTAGTCTTAAGAAAAATAAATAAAAAATATGTCTCTTTCTTTTTTTCTTTTTCTTAGCTTCACGCTATATCCCGCACACAGCAGGGTAGGCAGAGGGAACCTAGTGTTAAGACACTCGGTTTCCCATTTTCCGCCGAATTCGGAGGCTTGCGTGTTAAGTGGCGGAACTTAACGCCGCGCTTTACCTCGACACCAGAGCGAAGAAAATGGAAATAAGTAAGTCTCGTAAGTATTTAATAAAAAATGGACTACTATGTTTTTTTTCTAAACAGAACGAGAGCTTTCGGCACATTCTAGATAAATTTCGTCGTTATAAATGTTGTGCCTACTTCTCTCCTCCCTGTACAAATAGACTTGACTAAGCTTTTCTTGACTAAACGAGCTGATTATTAATAGATTAAATTAAATTAAATTAAATTAATATATATATTATTAATAGATAAATACTTCAATTTATTTACATAATCTCCAGGAATACTTGTTTTCAACCGAACTGTAGCTATATAAATTTTTTTGGCGTCTTTACTTTTTTAACAGAAGTTTGGCTGTTTTACGGGACTGATCGTGGATATTTTTAATATTTGATTTATAGTATTTGATAATACATATTAGAAATTCCGATGTTTCCAACACTTTACAATCCGAGGTTACACAGGTAGACCTGTCCCGATTAATCCAGTTAAAATAAATTTATTTTATAAAGTTTGACCAGCATTACACGTTTAAAGCTTCTGGATAAAAGGAAAATGAAAAGGCTTCTGGAAAATGTTTAGCATGGATGATGAGATACTAGCACTCTCGTCGATTATAACAGTTTCAGGGATTTTATTCTGCATCGGGATTTTCTTGACAGGCCGAGATTCTTTCAGTATATTATGGGCAACTAAAGCAAATTTACAATTTTTTTTTCGCTTTTGTTTATCTAGTATCATGTAAAATATTCACAAAAGGACCCTAAAAATATTTTTAAATTAGCTCGTTATCTACACGTATGTCAGACAGAAGGTGAAATAAATAAAATAATTTTTATTCGTCGAATAAAAAAAAAACTCACACCGACTTGGAAGGAGGTTTTGTTGAGAAAGGCCGGTGAGGAACTCGACAGAAGCTCTTTTCAAATATATAAGTTACAATTCTATTATTTAATACATTTAATACAATGGTAGCTAACCTGTACCAAAGTCAAATAATGTTACTTTTACACGTTTTTAAACTTTAAATATAGTAAGCTTTACTTACATAACATTGGTTCGTCAAAGTTTTATTAAATTTAAGTTTTTTGATAAAATAATATGAACATCATAGTAAATACTGCATAAATATTTTCACGTTCAAGGCTCCAGCGGTAGTGTAGTCCTACGCGAGTTGTATATCGATCGGTCTAATTCAGAATTGTCGTATGCACTATAAATAGTTTCATTGAAGCTTCATTGAGAGTGAACGTGGAACTTTTTATCTTCATTAAAAACTTTAATGCCATTCATATTTATATTACATTTGTTTACGTTTATTTTATCTTGTATATATTAAAAGGGTATTTCTGTCGCTGTCGGACAAACACTTTATATAAACATAATAATTGCGAGTTTGAGCCTAAGGAATAATTGTTTATAAAACAGTTTCATTTCTATGCTCTGGTGTGGTGGCACATAAGAAACAGGTTCCCTAAATTGAGTGGCAAATGAAAAACATAGTTCCTTGACCTCAGATTCAGATTTAAATGCAAATTGAGAATATTTGAGACTATACTGTTCTATTCAAATACCAAAGTTTACACACAACTATCATGCATGAAATTCAAATTATTGATCCCTCTCTATGAGATAAAATATCTCCTAAATGTCCTTAATTCGTTTTTGTCTAATATTTGACTAATACTAAATAATATATGTCTAGGCGCAGCGCCTTCTATTATAGTTCTATAATCGTATCTATGACGAAGCCCACAGGTGGCCTGTATAATAAATGCATAGTGGCAGTAACTTGTTAGTAAAAGGGGGTATAAAAACAGTTGTTAAGCTGTCACTTGGATAGTTGACGTTGAGCTGCGGTAGTGTTCGTTACTAGGCGGGACGCCCTGTCCCTGTGTGTTTCTAATATAACGTGATTAAGTGGTTAGTTAGGTGGTGAGAAGAACACGGGCAGTGGAGGTGAGTGTTTATGCGTTATAAAGGAGCTCTTTAAGCCTGCACTTGGGTCACAAGCCCCAAGCACTGCTTTAGAGTTCCTCTCCCTGCAATCACTACGGGTCCCGTGCCCCTGGTGATGTGTATATGTTGTGGTCATATCGTATAATTGGCGATTTCATGAAATCTTTGACTATATCATGAAACGGTCGCAGTTCATGAAATGACCAATTATCGTTTGGCCATATCATGATGTCGTTTGACTAAATCAATGACAACCTAACGTTTAACATATGATCAACTTGTTTAAAAAAAGTTGAAAGTGGTTTAAGCTCTGAACATCGTCGTTATATACAATGTGTTCGTATTACGCACATATTCTGAATTTATATTAAATACTAGCGACCTGCTCGCGGCTTACTTTCATAACCTACTATATATGTACCTACTTTCATACTACTTTCATTAGCATCTTTGGGGTTATTTTTAAAAAAGTTAGGTAGCCTATGTCTCACCTTGCCTCATCGACTATTTTGCTGAGAAAATTCATCGAAATCAGTCAAGCAGTTTAGATCTTTCATTCTCACTATATACTAAACATACATAAATTACATCCACTGTTTCAACCTCCTAGGGTTTGATTTTTTAAAAAGTAGCCTATATTTGACCCTGCGTCTTCAATAATCTTCTTTATGAATTCCATCGAAATCGAGCCAGTAGATTACCCGTGAAAATATAACCGATAGAAGAGATACAGATTTTTACGTTTTTATAATATTACTATTAATGAGTACGGATATATCTAGTACAATGTCAACTATATAATAACAGATGGCGCTGCTTGTTCTAGAAAACGTACTGACATCTGCTGTCATATAGATGATATAAAATTTTATAGATCGATCAAATGTATCTTTAATAAATGTTATGCAAATTATCTTTAATAAATGATATGCTTATTTTATTTTATATTTTTTTTAATTAGTGATATTAAAAGAAATTTAGCTTCACTCGTGAACTATCAACATAATTTGAATGTTACTTTTATTTTATTTTTCTGCGGGAGTTGTATTGAATACCAGGATGATAACTATCCCATATGTTGCTCTAACCTCTAAGCTAACTCCATACAAAAATTCATTAATTTCTACCCTGTAGATATCAGTATATAAATAATTTACTTATATCAGTTTTTTATTTTTTCCATAAAAATACATGGACTACCGGGATAAAAACTATCCTACATGTACCTTTGGACTATAAACTATCACTATACCAAAATTCATTCATTTCTATCTAGTAGTTTTTGCGTAATTGACGAACAAATTATCAGACAGACAGACAGACAGACCGACAGACAGACAAAAATTCAACTGAGTGGTGCTATAAAATCACTCAAAAGTATCTAAGCATTGTGTGACAATTCGAGAGCGCCGAAGGTTCGGCAGTTTTTTGCCGAAACCGAAACTTCGGCCGAAGCTTCATTTTTTGCCGAAACTAGGCCGAAACTGAAACCGAAACCGAACGTTCAGTCGGACACTAGAATATTTATTGCTTGCATTTTAAGTTTCTTCTTTACAAATGAATACTGCCCCAGATTGCATTGACAGTGAGCAATTACTCTGTTTGTTTGCGTGTCAACTCGATAAATAAGTAAATAAGTAAAAATAAATCAAAACTATTTGCTCTAGCATGCAGCTCGTCATGTATAATACAATTGGTATTTTTTCCTTTGTTGAAGGCTCGTATAGCCTGAGTTTATTTGCATAATATAAAACGTCTATACCGAGGCCAAAAGCTCACGCGATTCCCTTTTTAATGTAACTTTGTATGAACATAAGGATCGATAGAGATTCAGTATGAGTAATAGTTCAAGGATTTCGAATAAAGTATAGGATAATATTTTTATATTATATGGGCTATTCTTATGATGACAACATGTTTAAGTAAATTATAAAAAAAATTCTTTCAATTAAGTCAATTTCAAAATAATTTGATTCAATATGCCAATAGATCGTGTGTGTGTGTGTAAGTAAATAAATAAATAAAAATAAATAAATGTTGCCTCGCTGTACCAGAATAATATTGCTTAACGAAAGTATAAAGGACGGCATAATATTGCTTAACGAAAGTATAAAAGTAAAACTAATATTATCAGATACCTTTGCAAGCGTATTTGTAGTAATTATTTAATTACTCATCGTTAAAACTTCATTACGATAAGCGAGTATTTACTTAACATATTATCTCTTTAAGTAATTTTCAACTTTCAACTTTATACAGCTTTCCAACTTTCGAGTTAGCTTCATCGCGTACTAACTTTAGCAACTTTACAAAAACTATTGCAACAACAGGGTTATGCCAAGTTAGAAATAAAATTTATAGCAAGTCAAATTGGATTTAAAGTAAAATATTGGATTTGCATTAATGGACCACAACACCTATTGCTACTCTAGATTTTTTACATACCGTATATCATTAAAAGATAAGTACTTTTATTATTATTCAAATTTATAATAAATTTCTAAATATTCATAATATGTTAATTTAAAAAAAATCTTTGCAATATTTAAAATTGGACCATAACATATTATATCCATACATTACAATCAAATCATTTCTTCACCGAGCGATTTAGTTATTTATCCAAATAGCACCGCTACATTTGAGTAAATTGAACGGGCCGCATTGCAT
Source organism: Dryas iulia moderata (assembly GCA_019049465.1). Lineage (NCBI taxonomy): Eukaryota > Metazoa > Arthropoda > Insecta > Lepidoptera > Nymphalidae > Dryas > Dryas iulia. The sequence continues at coordinate 7,669,946 of CM032415.1, read as the reverse complement.
GAATCTAGTATTCCAATAGCAATTTATTGTCTGAATGCGCACTCAACCTCACTGACGATAGTTGGTCGTCTATAATTGGCTTTGATAATTTATTCATATAAATTATATGAATAAATAAAAAATATCTCTTCAAGATTATATAAAGTACTCAAGCAATATCATATATTGCTTGAGTACTTTATATAATCTTGAAGAGATATTTTTTATTTGCATTGTAAGATGATGATGAAGAAGATGAATTTGTAATACGTTATTTTTACATTAAGTAAAAAGCAGCTTTTTGTTTTCCTTTACATAGCGAACTGTACGTTTTACAGTTCAATATAATGACAAAAACCCCACAAGATTTCGATTAAGTCCATCAAGCCGTTTTTTTGTTCCATTTTAATAGGTATGTTTGTTTTTTTTTCAAGAATCCGTTGCTGGTTTTTATGCGAAATTTACTGAAAATTTTAAAATACTCCTTACGTTTCTTCTGTGATCAGCGGTTACTGAGATATCTATGGTTAAAGACAAAAAGATCATTTCCAAGACTCCAAAAGTCCCCAAAGGCTTAAGCGTGGGACTTCGCTGACGTTTGTATTGGATGACACACGTGTTAGTGAGAGTGTCTTATTTAAAAGAGTTTTTTTTTAGGATTTTCTATATTTTTTTTAGTGTAAGAGCTTAAAAAAGATCTATATATTAATAAGGTCATTGGTTGTAGTGAGTGTTGTGTTGTTTTGTACGTCTGATTAGATATATTAACGTAGGTTAAGTATTGAAAATGGATGCTGATCCTCCGCACGATCCTCCTGATCCTGGAGAGGGAAATAATAATAATGTGCAAGTGTCATCTAGAAAGAGGGAAGGTGAATCTTCACCTTCTTGTAATGACACAGTCAAAAAAGCAATTATAGATCCTTCCACCGCAACTCGTTCTATCCAAAGTGTTTATGTTCACCCTTCCTTTACTGAAAGTTCTAAGTCATACATAGATTCCGACAAAGTCAGTCAGTCAGAGCAATTAAGTTTGGACAATTTCTTCACATAAAAAAAGTTACCAATATTGTAGATGGTGGAGTTAAAAACGCTGGTAGCAATAAGATCAGCGTGAATTCTCTACTGCTGAAGCTGCTAACAAATTCTTAACTAACCCGATATTGAATCTGTGTAAGTATGTTGCAGCATTCCGAGGTCAAATGTTGCCAGAATGGGTCTTTTCCTACGGCTCATCTCTCTTAGTTGATCCTTATAAATATACCATTATTCAATGTCTAAATTGCTGTCGCTTTGACCATATTCAAACACAAGGCCAAGCCAAGATGTTAGGGGTGTGCCCAGACTCACACGGAGGATTTTTGTAATATTGACAAAAAAGTTTCTGTGTGTGTGTACGAGTATATTGTGGAAGTAAACATTTTGCTACTGATAAGTATTGTCCTGAGTTTGCAAGGCAACAGTCCATCAATCGTACAATAGACGCATCCTCCCGTTACCATCCTGTCAAACGTTCCTATGTAGATATTGCAAAGGAAATGTTCTCCCCTCGTAGTTATACAAGTCCTAAATTCCAAACAGTCAGAGTCACAGTCAGAGTCTCCTAGTACATGATGTTGTAAGACTGTTTTTCAAGCTCCTCGTCTCCTTTGGCAAAGGGATTTGATAGAAATGCTCATCAAGCCTTAGTTGGTAACTGTCCCTCTTCCCTTCCCAATGGTGCTTTAAGTCATAATGTTGATAATTCAATAGGGACTAGAAAAGATATGTTAGTTGTCCTAACAGAAATCCTTATAAGCATAATTTCCACATGTGATGACCTTCCTTTACCGTCCAACGTTGCCCAAAACTTACTCATAATTTTTAAAATCCTCAATAATGGCGCCACTGAACTTCCTACAGTGGATTAGTATGAGTGTTCGGCCTAAAAAAACGAATTACTTAATATTATTTTATTGCATAATCCTGTCATTGTTGGACACTCGGAAACATGGTTGGTGCCTGATTCCCCTTTTAGGGTGTCAAGTTTTGCTTGTTTAAGGCAGGACAGAAGTTACGGGTATGGAGGTAGTGCTATCCTTATCCAGCACTCATCTCCTTACTCCCTTATACCCCTCCTTTCTCATAGCCAACAGATTAGTGCACAGCAACAGCTGTGAGGGCCTTTAATATTTTATTTTATTTATATTCCTTATCGTTCCTCTTCCCATTTTCTTGAGTTCATCATCTCTTCGCTTCCTACTCCTGTATCGCCTAGAACCACTTTAGGCAATTTTAACAGTCATCACACTTTGTGGGGGTGTTATTACTGTAATGAGTTTTCGTCCTCTATGGTGGACATGATTGATGATGTTAATCTCTGCATTCTCACTGATGGATCACCAACTCGTAGGGTTAATCTGAACCAGAATCCTAGGACTGCTGTTGACCTTGCCTTATCTTCTCCATCTCTTACCTCTCAACTATCATGGTCTATTCTTCCTTCCACTTATGGTAGTGATCATTTTCCTATCCTGTTATCTATGAATAACAGACTGTCCCCCACATCTTTTCCTAATCCCTCGTCTAAATACAACTTCAAAAAGGCCAACTGGAATAAGTATGCCGAATCTGTGGATTGCATGTTGTGCAATCTCCCTGAGTCTGCTAATGATGAGAATATCATTATGATATGATCGGTTTGTCTCTGTCTTTTTGCCTGCGGCTGACTTACATATTCCCAATAAAAAGCAAAATTAAAATCTTGAAAATATCCGGTACGGTTTAATTGTAATTCAAAAAGGATAAAATAACTAGGAATTCCCTAAAAGAATATATTTAACGAGATGATGGGGACGACTCCGTCGGAGGCTGTGATTTTCAGCCACTAAGTTTGCACAATCTATTTGCAAAATAGGCTTGGCAAAAAAATAAGATATTAACATGAATTTACAGTTTTGATAACTAGTATCCCTTTTAATAAAAAGCAAAATTAAAAATTTTGAAAAAATCCACGACGGTTTAATTGTAATTGTAAAAGGATAAAATAACTATAAATCCCCCGCCTAAAAGAATATATGTAACGAGATGATGGGGACGACTTCGTCGGGGGCTGCCAGTTGCAACCTCTATTTTAAATATAGTAGCTAACAGTATAGATTTCGTTTTAAAGTCTTTAAAATACCAGTTATCAAAACTGTAAATTCATATTAATATTTAATTTTTTTTGTGAACAAACCTGTTTTTACAACATGAAAACTCATGAGAAGGTTTGTGCAAACTTAAAGTAATTTATTTTAAACTTTTTAAACTGAATAGATACACATTATATATTATTACATAATATCGAAATACTTTATATTAATCTTCATGCAAATCCAAAAGAAATTATAAACCCAATGCTTTCTGGTTATCAAATGCTTATTGCAGCGCCTGGCAGATTGTCACCGTAACATTTCCACGAAACTTAAGTCTAACCAAATCAGTGAAAATCACAAAACCCACTAGTAGTTTTGATTTTGAACAAACTAATTTATACTGGAGCGCCCCGTGGTAGTTCGTGATATGGCATATAAAAACACGCAGCAATTAAACCAGAACCTATCACAGAAAACCGCATCTAAATAGGTTTCACACAAAAAATAAAAGCAAATGCTTACTGCAGCGCCCCCTGATGAGGTGTCACCATGACACATATACGAGAACACGCGCTAATTAAGCCTGATCCTATCTTTGATAACTGCATCCAAATCGGACTTGTAGTTTTAGCTTTGCATAATTAAATGTTTAATGCAGCGCCCCCTGGTGAGTTCTTGACGTAAAAAAAACCTAAAAACTTACACCAAGTAAAGGTAACTCTAATACTAAAAACTCTGCCCAATCGGACTAGTAGTTGTGGTTTTGTATTAAATATTACAAACAAATGTTTACACGATAAAACATATCCAAGAACATGCACTAATTAAACTTGAGCTTATCATTGAAACTGCATCCAAATCAAATTCGTCATTTTATCTTTGCACAAACAATATTTTACTGCAGCGCCCCCTGGTGACTTGTCACCGTAATATAAATTTAAAAACATGCTCTAAGCAAAGCGGAATCTAATACTGAAAACTCTTTCCAATCGTACTAGTCGTTTTGGTTTTACACAAAAAATAGAAGCAGCTACTTACTGCAGCGCCCCCTAGAGAGTTGACATATACATGAAAATATGCACTAAGTAAACATACATGACACATATATGAAAATATGCACTAAGTAAACTTGAATCTATCATTGAAAACTGTATTTAATTAAATCGGACTCGTAGTTTTAATTTTGCACAACCAAATGTACTTACTGCAGCGCCCCCTGATGAGTGGTCACCATAAAACATATATGAAAAGATGCAACAATTAAGCCTAAACCTATCCTTGAATTTTTCATCTAAATAGGACTAGTAGTTTTTCTCTGAATAAACAAACCTTTACTGCAGCGCCCCCTTGTGAGTTCTTAGCGTAACAAAAAAACAAAAATCTTAAAATATGCATGAAGCAAAGCTGAATCTAGTTCTGAAAACTCTAGCCAATCGGATAAGTAATTTCGGTTTTAGACAAATAAATACAAGGAAAATTTTGGTTTTACACAAAAAAATACAAACAAATGCTTACTACAGCGCCCCCTGATGAGTGGTCACCATAACACATACATGTAAAGACGCACCAATTAAGCCTGAACTTCCATTTTTAAGATACATCTAAATTGGACTAGTAGTTTTTGATTTGCATAAACAAATGTTTACTGCAGCGCCACCTGGTGAGTTTTCCCCGTAACAAAAAAAGAAAAATCTTAAAATATGCATCAAGCAAAGCTGAATCTATTTCTGAAAATTCCTTTTAATCGGATCAGTAGTTTCGGTTTTAGACAAATAAATACAAAAAAAGTACAAACAAATGCTTACTGCAGCGCCTCCTGGTGGTTTGACTCGACAAAACATATCTGAGAACATCCACCAATTAAACCTGAATCTATCACTGAAAATCTATCGAAATCAGACTACTATTTTTTGAGATAATTGAAAACATTTGTTTTCACGTAAAATGCTTACTGCAGCGCCCCCTGGTGAGCTAAGGCAATAAAATTTATCTAAGAACATACGCCAATCGAACCTTAACCTATTATAGAAAACCGTATCGAAATCGGACTTATAGTTTTGGAAATAATTGACATAGTAATTTGCACAAATATACAAACAGACAAACAAACAACCTCTCACTCCAAACACATATACAGTCGCCGTTCCGTCGCGGGTAAAAACTTTATGAAAGAAATCTATATTGACTTAAAATAGTGATTGTAACTGGCAGCCCCCGACGAAGTCTTTCCATCATCTCGTTACATATATTCTTTTAGTCGGGGGATTCCTAGTTATTTTATCCCTTTTAAATTACAATTAAACCATCGCGGATATTTTCAAAATTTTGCTTTTTATTTTAATTATTTTTCAAGATTATATATTTTTACATAATATTGAAATACTTTATTTTAATCTTCATCTAAATCTAAATGAAATTATAAGCCCAATGCTTGCTTATTGTCAATTACAGCGCCTACTGGCAGATTGTCACCGTAACATCACCACGAACCTTAAATCTAACTAAACTACTAAGAATCACAAATCTCACTAGTAGTTTTGATTTTAAACAAGCTAATGCATACTGGAGCGCCCCATGGTAGTTCTCGATATGGCATATAAAACACGCAACAATTAAACCTACACCTATCACAGAAAACCGCATATTAATAGGTTTTACACAAAATATACAAAGAAATGCTTACTGAAAAGCCCCCTGGTGAGGTGTCATCATGACACATATACGGGAACACGCGCTAATTAAGCTTGAACCTATCGTTGAAAACTGCATCCAAATCGGACTTATACTTTTAACTTTGCACAATCAAATGTTTAATGCAGCGCCACCTGGTGAGTTCTTAACGTAAAAATAAACCTAAAAACATACACCAAGTAAAGGTAAACCTAATACTGAAAACTCTGTCCAATCGGACTAGCAGTTGTGGTTTTACATTAAATATTACAAACTAACGTTTACTGTAGCGCCCCCTGGTGAGTTAACATGATAAAACATATCTAAGAACATGCACTAATTTGAAAACCTGAGCTTATCATTGAAACTGCCTCCAAATCGAATTAGTCATTTTAGCTTTGCACAAACAATTTTTTACTGCAGAGCCCCCTGGTGAGCTGTCACCGTAACACTTATATGAAAAGACGCACCAATCAAACCAGAATCTATCGTTGAAAGTTTTATCTAAATTGGTCTAGCAGTTTTTGATTTGCATGGGTTTTCTACGTAACAACGTAACAAGAAAAGAAAAATCTTAAAGTATGTATTAAGCAAAGTTGAATCTAATTCTAAAAATTCTATCCAATCGGATTAGTAATTTCGGTTTTAGATAAATAATTACAAAAAAAGTCCAAACAAATGCTTACGTTACCGCCCACTGGTGGTTTGACACGATAAAACATATCTAAGAACATCCACCAATTAAACTTAAATCTATCACTGAAAACCATATCGAAATCAGACTACTACTTTTTGACGTAATTGAAAACATTCGTTTTCACGTTAAATGCTTAATGCGGCGCCCCCTGGTGAGTTAGGCCAATAAAATATATTAAAAAAAAATACGCCAATTGAACCTGAACCTATCATAGGAAACCGTACCAATATCAGACCAATAGTTTTGAAAATAATTGACATAGTAATTTGCACAAACACACAAACAAACACTACTAAAAAATGCTCCATTCAAAATCGGATGCATTTCAATCCTTGGTGGGATCAGGAACGCTCTGATTTTGTCAATTGGTACCCATCTGCCGAGGTGTCATACGCAGCCCGTATGACGATGGAGAATTACGTTGAGTACAAACGCAGTAATGCGAAATTTAGAAAATTGGTTTGGAAGAAGAAACAAGAGACTTGGTTGGGTCAATTTTTGAGAAACCCTTAATCTCCGCTCTCCTTCTTCTTTTGTCTGGACAAATGTTAAGAGATTTCGCAGGTCACTTAACAATGTCATCAGTCCTAATTCCAATAATCCTTCCATTTAGCTTAATGATTTTGCTAATAAGTTGGCTCCTCCCTTTGTACCAATCCAAGATTTATTCCTTTCCCCGCTGGTTGTATCTTCCGATGAAATGGATGCTAGTTTTTCTTTTGAAATTTGAAAATTAGTGTCTTAACGTCTTCGTGGGCTTAAAAGATACTAGTCCAGGGAAAGAATTAGTGTCGTATTCCTTTATTACTAAGTTAAATGAAATGTCTAAACGGCACTTTTTAAATTTAATAAATAATATATTTCAGTCAACGAAGACTCCTAGTTCGTGGAAATCCAAAATTATTATCCCTATTCTCAAACCCGGAAAATGTCCTTCCAATCCTAATTCTTACAGACCCATTGCCCTATCATCAACCTTATCAAAAATCGTTGAACGGCTCTTGAAAAATCGTCTGGAGTGGATAGTGGAAAGCAGAAATATCTTAGCGCCCTCTCAGTTTGGCTTTAAAAAGGGGCTAAGTATCCATATATGGCCATATATGGTCTCAGTGCCTTTACTACAGATATTCGACAAGCCTTTGCCAAAGGAGAGAATCTAGTTGGTGTTTTTCTAGATATTACATCTGCGTATGATAATGTTCTTCTTCCGATACTCAGGCGAAAATTGCAACAGTATTCCGTCGAGGATGACTCATTTCATATGTAATTTGCTAACCAGTAGAACGGTATCTGTTAAGCATCCGCTCCTTACTGTACCGTCTAGATTTGTCTGGAAAGTTCTTTCTCGGGGTTCAGCTCTCAGTCCTCTGTTGAAAGTCCAATATATACACTCATGACCTCGAATTATCTGTTAATAGCTTTTGTAACATCCTTCAACACGCTGATGACGTCGTTCTCTATTACAACTCAAGATCTGTGGAGGACATAACTTACCGTCTAAATACTGCTTTGCACTATCTAAATCAGTGGCTCTCTGAAAATGGTCTGGTTTTACCAGTGGGTAAATATCAAGCGGTAGTATTTACAAAAAAGAGAGCAATTCCAAATTTGAATCTTTGGTGTGACAATGATTTCATACGTTTCGCGGAAAATATTAAATTTTTGGGCATGATCCTCGACTCGACTTTATGGAATTGCACATGTTGAGTATATTAGGAAAAAATGTGAAAGTGTATAAATGCTTTAAGAGCTGTGTCTGGTGTGTGGTGGGGTGCACACCCCTACACTCAAAAACTGCTGTATCACACTTTGATACGCAGTCATATTGATTACGACTTATTTATTTTAGACCCCTTCAATAAGGTAGCTATTGAATACTTATTCCCTATTAAGCTTGTTAGCTTGTTCGTCGACAGTGGGATTCATCCCTTTTTTTTTTTTTTTTTTTTTAACGTCAGGAAATCCGTTACGGATACCCGCCCGGGGTGGGATCCCGGGCGCGGTTATGTGGGACTCCGGTTTGGCAAGATGGTAACGCCACCGTTTACCCACTAAAACCTGACGGTGCTCCTCTCCCGCCACTAGCCCAGGTCTCGGGCACTGGTCCAAAGGGCCGTGGACCTGGGCGGCGGGTGCCTGCAAGGCTCGCCGTTGGAGTCGAGGGGTGGGTGTGGTGCACCCCCGACGGCCTGCTCTGAGTAGCGCGCGGAGCAACCGCGCGCGCCTACTCGGGCCAGGTGAGTAGGCGGTCAGAAAGCCCCACTCTGACCGCCCTCTGGCCGGTGTTAGGGCGGAAGGCGACGATCGTGTGCCGCCCTCCGGCGACCCGGTCGTTTGCGACGGACGGCGAGTTCGGAAGATTCCTCCCTCGCCCGCTCCGCCGCCTCCTTCGCGAGCATGACTGCGTCGCAGAAGGCTCCGACCGAGTCCCACGACGCCTCACTACCCACCATGGCTTTCAACACGGCGGGCAGCGAGAGGTCGTCCCCGATGACGCCGCGCAGAGCGCGGCGTTGAGACGCCCAGGCTGGGCACACTTCCAGCGTGTGCTGGGCCGTCTCCTCGAGGCAGTCCTCGCAGTGGTGGCAGCGAGCGTTGGGCTCCATCCCAGCAATCCGACACAGGTACTTCCCGAAACAACCATGTCCCGAGAGCACCTGCGTGGAGCGGAAGGTTAGGACGCCGTGACGCCGCGCTAACCACTGGCGGAACACAGGAAGAACCGCCTCGATAGTCCACCGGCCGGCAGTTGGTGTTGCCAGCCGGGACTCCCACACCTCAAGCGCCTTTCCGCGCTCCTCCTCTTGCAGTGCTGGCTCTGCCGCGAGCCCCTCAGCCAGACCTTCCCTGCGCCGGCAATAGACCGACGCAAGAGCCTTAGCGTCCAGATCCCACGGCAGGACTCCAGCCAGCACGCACGCCGCCTCACCGGAGATGGTCCGGTACCCCCGAATCACCCGGATGGCCATCACCCTCTGCGCACGCCGCAGCAGGGTGACGTTGTGCCGATCCAGGGCGTCCGCCCAGACGGGGGCACCGTAGAGCGCCATCGACCTGACCACTCCAGTGTACAGCCGACGGCTCGACACGCCCGGCCCACTGACGTTGGGCAAAAGGCGCGCCAGAGCCGCCGCTGTCCTCAACAGTTTCGGGGCCAAGATGGTAAAGTGGCCCCGGAAACTCCACCGTCCATCCAGGACGAGTCCGAGGTACTTCATGCTTCGCGCGACGCTGATGGTGACGCCGCCTACCACGATCTGGGCCCCAGCTGGTGGGCCCTTCCGCGGAGCATGGAAGTATAATACCTCGGCCTTGTCTAGCGCCACCTCCAACCCGAGCCGCCGGATTCTCCCAATCACCCCGGCCGCTCCGGCCGTGGCGAGAACCGCCGCCTCCCTGAACGTCCTCTGCTGCGCCAACACGAGGGTATCGTCGGCGTAGCAGACGACGCTCACTCCTCGGAGGGTGCTGCCCCGCAGCACCCAGTCGTACCCGATGTTCCACAGGAGCGGACCAAGAACTGACCCCTGTGGAACACCGCACGACACCTCCCATTCCTCCCACCTTCCACCTGGAGCGGGAAAGGTCACAGACCTCCCGGACAGGTAAGCCCTTATGACGCGGCGCAGGTAGGTATGGAGGCACACGATGAAATAACAGTGCCTCCTCGATGCAGGGCCAGGGCAGGGAGTTAAAAGCGTTGGCGATGTCAATAGACACCGCCAGCACTCCGTCGCCCTGAGCCACTGCGTCCTGTGCGTGGGACTTCACCTTCAGTATGGCATCCACCGTCGAACGACCACGGCGAAAGCCATACTGCAGGTCCGAGAGATCCGGACCTGACTCCTCCAGGTGGCGTAGTAGCCTCCTCGCTACTACGCGCTCGAAGAGCTTGGCGATCTCGCTCAAGAGCACGATTGGCCTGTAGGCGGACGTAGAATCCGCCGGGCGCCCCTCCTTGCGTATGAGGACCAACCTGCCTGTCTTCCACCGCTGTGGAATTATGGCTTGAGCCAGACAGGCAGTGAAGAGTCCTCTGACCCTGGTCTCCAAAAAGGGAAGAACCAGAGTCAGCGCTCAGCCAGGGACGCCGTCCTTGCCAGGTGCGGTGCTCCTGCCGCGAGATCGGCGGACCGCCTCTTCGAGCTCCTCCTCCTCCACGGGTGGTGCGACACTCTCTTCCTCCTCCTCCTCGGGCGCTGCAGAGCGGGCCATGGCAGGTGCAGAAAAGCCGGCCCGCTGCGGGAACAACGACGTCAGCACTCCACGGAGAACGTCCGGTTGGAGTGACTGAGTCACAGGTGGAGCCCATGACCGGAGTTTACCCCGCACCATGCGGTACGGGGTCCCATAAGGGTCCGCGTCGATTCCCGCGAGCATCCGGTCGTGCGACTCGCCTTTCGCACGACCGATCGCCTCCTGCAGCGCCACACGCGCCTCGACGTAGGCGCGGTACAACCGGTCTTCCTCCTCCTGAGTCCGGTGTACCCGCCGCCTGCGATAGTGCGTGTACTGGCGTCTCGCCTCAATGCATGATGATCGCAATTGAGCGATCTCGCCCGACCACCAGTACACATGCCGCCACGGAGGGCGGCCTCTGGAGCGGGGCATAGACGCGTCACAGATACGCGTCATAGCCCCCTGCGCCCAGTTCGCGGTGTCTTCTACCGACACCGTTCCCTGGGGCAGCCAGGATTGCACTATCGCAGCCTCCTTCAACAACTCCTTGTCGAGGCGCCATAGTTGCCACCGCGGTCCGCCCTCGCGAGAGTTTGGACCAGGGGCTAACGGCACCGCCGGATGTGTGGAGACCTCATACCTGATGTATAGATGATCCGACAAGGTCTCCACGTCTTCCAGCACTCGCCAGCCCCTAACGTTACGCGCTAAGGCCGGGGTCGCGAACGTGACGTCCACGATGGACCCCCCCCAGCCGTCGCACGCACGTATTGGCCGTCCCCCTGTTGAGGACAGACAATCCGGAAGCAACCACCCACTCAGAGAGTTCCGCACCACGCGCACTCGTCGTTGCGGAGCCCCACATGTCCGACTTGGCGTTCAAGTCTCCTGCGACCAACACGCTAGCCGGACGATGGCGGTCTATCATCTCCCCCAATTGGATCAAAAAATCCTCGAACTCGTATAAAGTTCGATTGGGGGAGAAGTAGACGCCTACCACAACGAGGTCACCGACAGTCGCCGCGACGCATCCCATCCCCTTCTCGCGAGTTGAGAAGGGCGGGATTCATCCCTACCTCAAACAAACACAACGTGGTCGTATATGAGGACAGGGACCAAGACCTGGCTTTCTTAAGAGAAAGAAAACAAGAATGCGGAAAACCGGGCTCGATGATGTTGAGTGGCGCGAAGCGCCTCGAAGAGCGACTGGCTATGCAAGTGGAACACCAAAAGATCTCAAATAAATCACAGAAGCATAGGAAGACTCTGAAGTTACCACCGACTACAACCTTTGCAAAAGCTGATGAGGAAGGGTAGAATCACTAGAGCCGACAAGGGACAACACCCGACCTGCCCCCGGCAAGTGAAGTCATGCAGCACATACACAATGCCTTCCTCGAATACACGGCTATTGTAAATGAAACTATTAAAGTTAACCACGCGGTCTGCAATAAGATCATAAGGACCTTCGAACTTGACAACGAGAGTCTACTTAGCGTATTACTCGAAGAAGAGAAGGCAGCCATTTACGACAACAACAAGCTTTCTAGCTTGTTGTACCTTGCTTGTTACCTACGGGGAAATCCACCCAAATCCCCCCACATGGCGGCCTACAGCAGAAAACACGGCTACGTGTATAAAGACGACACGATACAACGACAAAACTCAAAAGCCCACCCAGGTACACAACATCCTCGGGTGACCCAATTGTAGTCGTAGCCCGATGCACGGAAATCGCGCTGGAACATAGAATCCTTAGTATGGCGCGCAACATTCAAGAGTATACCACCTGGGAGCATTGGGAGGCACCGGAAATACAATGGGTTAATGGCATAACTTTGTCCCTAACAGTGATCTTATAGCAACTACTACTACTGAAGCGGCGGAGGATCTCAGGAGTAGGATCACCTTTAGTTGCACAAGGGACTCAAAAGCCAGACTTCGTGCGATCGCCTCAATTCTGGTGAATGGTGTCTCAGAAAGTCCCAAAAGACTAATCGTGGACGAGGCCCTAATGAACCATTTTGGAGCGATCGTAATGGCGACCATCCTGTCAAAGGCCAAAACACTTACACTAGTCGGAGATATCAACCAACTGCCATTCATTGATCGGCATAACCTCTTCCAAATGCATTATGTCAGTCCGAGCCTCGTGGCGAGCATCAACCAAGAGCTAACAAGATCATACAGGTGTCCACAAGACGTGACATATGCTCTAAACGAGGCTTACCACGGAATATTCTCAGCCCAAACGAGGACTCGCTCCCTGGGAAAATCGAGATACACGGGCGCGCTCATCACAACAGACTCCCCAAATACACTGTACCTGGTTCACACGCAGGCGGAGAAGGCGGACCTCATACGCAGAGGGTACGGAAGGGGAAAAAACTCGCGCATCTTTACAATCAACGAGTCCCAGGGACTAACTTACAAGTCTGTAGTCATCATTCAGACAAAGTCTACCAAGAGTGCCATTCACGATAGCGTATCAACGCTATTGTCGCAATCACCAGGCACACCATCGAATGTATGTACTACACCGACGCCGAAGAAGACGCCATCGGCAGATTCATCCGTCGGGCAAGGGAATCTTCCTTGATTGACATAGTGGGGTATAACCTCAAAATGTCGATCTCTCATAGAGACACCGAAGCCATCAAAATTAACAAGGATCTATACTCTGGCGCTATCTGCACAGGCTGAGAGGAAGATAACGACCCACCAATCACCGGACCTGACTTTTAGATCTCTCATAGAGACACAGAAGCCATCAAAATTAACAAGGATCTATACTCTGGCGCTATCTGCACAGGCTGAGAGGAAGATAACGACCCACCAATCACCGGACCTGACTTTTAGAGGGACTGCTACAGTCTCTCTATTACATAAACAAATAAATTAAGAAACGTGTGACCACTCGGTCGAGTGTACTCATTCGCTAAAATTAATTCAAGATAAAATCACAAACAGAAAAAGGAATAAAAGCTGTTTACAGCTTTCACCACACCACCTGTCTGCACCAGCTGTCACCACAGTCTGTCGAGTCTGTGGTGACTAAAAAACAAAGAGAAAAAAAAAATTCGTCAACAGTTCCTTTCTGATCGATTTGTTGGCAAAATGTTACAGCTATCTTCCCATCTAGGCTATCTGAGTTAGCCGACCTAATTACTCGTGATAAACCAATACCATATCACCGTAATAGTTTCCTGAAATTCACTAAACTCCCTCATCCCTTGCTAAGCTATCCATCTAACTCTCTATACCGCACATTGTACAAAGCTTTAGTACATTCCCTTTCCATTATCACAGATCTTGGCTTGAACAAAAGTGATCCTGGCACTAACACAAAATTTCAGAACATAGTTCATCAAAAATGGTATAATCATCTTCCTCATCTTCACTGATGCTTCAAAGCTTTCAAAAGAAAGTTGTGTTGGTGTAGCTTGCTGGATTCCAAAATTCAAAATTATACTACAATTTAAATGCCCTCCCGAATCTTCCATGTTTACAGGAGAGGCTGTTGCTTTGTGAGAAGCAATCCTGTTTACACTTTCCCATAACTTTAAACAGACGATTATTTGCACTGACTGCTTAATGGCCTTAAAGGGAAATCCTTTTCACAGTAAATTAAAGTCTTCAATTATTTTAAGGATTCGTGAATAATTGTACTCATGCCATTTAAAAAGTTTGGATGTTACTTTGGCGTGGATTCCAGGACACTCTGGAATACGTGGGAATGAATCTGCAGACTCTTGCGCTAAGGCTGCCATCCAGTATGGAACATTAGATCATTTTTCTATTTCGGCCTAGGACTTGTTGCCCTTTGCAAATACTCATCTGGATGAGTCCTGGAATAACTACTGAAATTTGTCAATTTCCAGTAAGGATAAGGCATTATGCTTCTGTCCAGCCTAATATGCCAAGACGACCTTGGTTTTATAAGCAGAAACACATTGAATGGAGGATTATATCCACTATCAGTCGCTTGCGCTTTGGTCATACATGTACACCTGTTCATTTGGCCAAGATCAGGATCAGGGACCATTCACTGTGTAAATTTGGGCTAGACGAAGGTTTTGCTTCCCACATCCTTTTTTCCTGTCCTAAATTAAATCGTCCCTTATATGATGTGACTTTTACTTTGACTTTGACATTTTAATGGATCTCTTTTTAACTTATAAACTACAATAGTGTAACTTAATCTCTTTTTACCGATCAATCTCCTTCGTGTATTTTCCATACTACGTGACATTGGCGAAGTGAAAAGTGCTCTACTGGCAAGTTCGAAGCGCCATAAATAAAGAACTGAACTGAACCGACTTAAGCGTTAGCCGAAAATTTTAAGAACTTTTATTTCTTTAAAGTAACATTTAAATAGGAACACTGAAAGTAATAGACGCTTGTACAATGTTACATCGGATGATGTTTAATGATGCGTCGACGATTTTATTGAACACTAAATAATAATTAAAGTTCGAGATGATGACACAAGCTCCGACGACTCTGGCTATTATGACCTTGGCTGTACTCCTCTTCCTTAATAAAAACTATTTTATTGCTAAGACTACTTTATTTTTCAACCTTAATTTTACATACAGGATTATTTTTGGGCCTCCAATAGGTGAGTCATACCATAAGACCAAACAACTTGCCCAAAGAAACATAGCCGAAAAGTGTAAATCGTCACACTAATTAAAGTATTTTAAAATGTTATTTTTTGGACTACTAGATATTTTCTGTTTCCCATCTCTAGCCCGTCTGTCAAAAAAATCAAGCCATCTTGTACAGGATATAACGTAGCTTTTTTTTAGATATTAAAATAATGGTGAGTGATTTATTTAGATTAACTTGGCAATTGGCAGAATTTAAAACATTAGTAAAATTTTATTTTAAAATATTCTTTGTTTCGGATTCCATAACGCCATTAAAACGCCATCATAGCGCGGCCAGGCTTACTTACTACTTAAAATATTGCCTAGCCTTAAACTAGATTTTACTTAAAAGACTTTTTAATGCTTTTATGGCTGTTTAATAAATGTCAAGCGAAAGAAATAATGTACTTAGTTGGAAGGAAGATTTTCTAGATTTTTGAAACAGGATAAAAGTACTGATTGGAAAACTTTTAGCTTAAATTTTTAATGTCATGAAATTGTCGTTGAAATTAAAGAACGAACTTTTACATAGAAATTATTTATTATTTTCAAAGATAGACTGCTATAATACAAACTTTTAATAATAATTACATATCAATGGAAAATACAGTAAGCTCAAAAGCAGTTTCCCTTTGAAAGTATGAACAATGTGGAGCACATTGTCATCATGTAAAGAAGGCCTCTAATTAGACTTAGTTTGTATTTTGTATTGTGAACGGGCGCTGGGCAGCGTCTGACTGTAACGCGAAGGTTGCCGATTTGATTTCCACTGGGGCAGATGATTATAATTCAATTTTTATTTGATCTTTCTGATACTCTGTATCTGGGATGGAGTGTCTTCATACTTAAATCGTTCTGACTATGTGAGTAAAAGCGTGAATCTGTAATTTTTTACATAAACTTTGATCTATGCCTCGTTTCTACCATAGTCTACCTGCTATTTGTATTTTAATAACCTATTTTACGAAAAATTGATATTTTTTTATGTAATTATATGTTATTTCATCGAATATTTTACAAAATGATCATTGTACGCAAAAGAAGCCACGTAGATGCGTAGCATTGTAATATTGATCTTTCTCTTTTGAGATGCCAAAGGACGCACATTTAGCGGTTTCACTGTTCACTGCAGTCTATTGTATGTATCATAGATAGCAGATAATGGCTGCTTTTATATTAAAGAAAAATACAATATTATTCTACCTTTTCCGTAGTTTATGAGACAGATAATTAGATAAAAATAGGTAATATAAACGAAATACACGATAAACTTAGTACACATGTCAGTTTACTTAAAATATATACTATTATGTAAAATAAATCTGCTTAAAGCTATAAAAATGTCATACTAAATAATTGTGTAACAGTAGCAGCGGGATTATATTCATTCTTTTGTATTTACGATTTTTACGCATTTGAAATGAAACTATTTTAACCTTTTGGTTCGCATTACGATTCGAGCCTATGGATTACTGTTCGAAACGTCGGGTTTTCTAAAATGTATTTTCGAATACCATAAATATACTTGATTAATTGGGTTTGAAATAGCATAAGGTTTATTTATATAAACCGATAACTGTTATTTATATTTTGGCCTCGTATTGTCAAATAATAGGTATTCATTTTTTTTACTATAAACGATTTTCATACGTAACATTAGTACATTTTATAGACAAATAATATTACCGAAAAGAGTAATTTGTAAATGTACTAATACGCCATCTATAGACAATTTATTGCAGCATTTGTGGGTGAACGGCTGAGGCGCTAGTAACTCATGTGGTAAACACGAAACTATGCGACGTGATGTATGCATCGGTGCATCGGCTATACTCGGATGTTTAATGAATGAAAATATTTATATAGTATTGTCTTAACTATAACCTTATATTATTATTCGTTTTAAACAAATATTTGTCATTTCTTCTTTCTTAAGCTTAAGCTTTGTGTTTTCTTACGAAATGTAAGGAAGATGAAATATTATATGAGATTAATTGTATTATCCCTTGTATATAATAAGTATGCTACATAACTCCATGTCAATTACTCAAATTTGTTCTTTATTACTATGATTTTATTTTGCTTAGCTTTTATTTAGAATAATTTTTGATTTGCATCTTCCATCTTACACGTACCTGCGTGACACACCCAATGTTAGAAGAGAAAAGGGCAAAATTCTGTGCGTCTGCAATAAGAGTTCTTATTTCCAAATTGTAAGGTCTGATGTTAGGAAGCAAGATTTCCCTAAAAGGGCCTTGCGCGGTAGGCTCGATCGTTTCCCGGAAAATCTATTTTTAGACATCTGATACACATAAAGATGCGTCATTTGTAACCGTTTATAGAAAATTTGTATTTTAGTATTCTTATACAAAAATACGATTGATTAGACTATTTAGTCCATTGTACAATATAAGATCTTTTGAAATCTTTTTTTACTTTAATTAGTTCGACGATTTAACAGGTCAAGAGGTCTGTTTCTATGTTTATAAGAGCTTCCTTGATATTTAAGAATCTTATTATATCTTAAAAAATTAAAATTAAATTATCTTATTATATATGTCATAGTATATAAGTATGTTATTAAATTATATTTAAAAAAGCTATTATGATTATTTAAAGAGAAAGGAATAAGAAGTTAGATTCTTCAAATTCTTAGTCACACATTTTATGTCAAATTTAATCTAAGTTTACTTAAAAGAGGCCATAGCGGCGCAGTGACAGTGTCAGACTGAACATACTATGGTTGTGAGTTGGATGCCCACTCGGTGGAATGATTATATTTAAATTATTTTTATTTATGCATTCAATGAGAATGCAATTTGTGGCATAGCGTTCAGCCACCCACATTGTCTCGAATCCGAACGGAAAGTGGAAAATAAGTGCTTTGTCACTAGGTCTGGACTATGTAGAAATGAGCGCGAAAAAGAAAAAAAGATAATTAAGTTTAAACAATAGTTCTAATTTTTTATACCTATAATGTACATATGTATGTTTATTATATATATATATAAAATATGTAATAATGAGAATATAAAAAATAAATTTAAATGAACGTATGTTTACCAAGCAGTAGCTTACCTTAAAGTTTTCAATAATTCTTGTCCTCCTTTCTTTCCTTTGATTTGTTTCCTTCTCCTAAAAACAAAAACATAATTTTACAATTATAGAAATGAAAAGTTGCAATACAATAGTGGGTGAAGTAGCACCACACCACTAACTGTGTAATATCTCCCCTATCACCCATTCGGAACGACGAGTCTGTACAGCTACGGGGATGCCTCGGGAAAAATCAATACCGGCAAATGCATTTCATATGAAGTAAGGAGTGTAAATCTAAACTAAAAGGGTTATAACAAAGCAGTCATATATAGTAATTCATGCATCTAAGAAGAAACCAATCAATGACACCAATAAATTAATGTATTACTGAATGATCCTATATTTAAAAAAAAAGAAAAGAACTCTAATGTCCTAGCGTTACGGCTCAAAATTTAACAACAACATATATACCTCTACGTTTGTGAAATACATTTTATGCATTCCACACTAGTAAAAGGCTTACCTGCAAGGAGCGTGGATCATTCAGGAACGCCGACTGCATACTGAGTTACCCCGGAAGAGTGAGGTGATAGAATGTATAATTGGAAAGAGAAAAATATAAGCTTTATTTTCACTACAGAAAATCATACGTATCCTTGTATTCATCTGTTTATATATGCACGTGTTTGTGCCTAGTTTTTTATATGATATAACATTGTCCTTTATTTCTAAGAATCAACTTAATTCTTAAATTATAAGATAAAATGAAAATATTCTACTTATTCATGCTAGAGAGAACCGTTTTAGCCGACTTAATGTTTTTTGTATAGCATATTTTTACGGTATATTTTGTAGGAATATAAGTCACGTAGTAGTCAAAGTAGTATTCTAATAGTATTATGACTGCTAGATGACAAGATATTGATGGACATTATGGTTTATATGTTGCCTGGTGTGTCGTCACCAACTACATTTTCAATGTTGAAAAGTGATTGTATTTTGCTTTGTAGTTTCCGTTGCATGAATAAAAGTTGTACGATATAAAACTACAAGCGCAACCACCACAGATTATAGTTATTTCAATTGATTTGCCGAGGTACATAAAGTTGCATGATAAAGTGTCTACTCAAACATACTGTTACAATGGAGTAAGGTTCAAGTTGTGCAAAAAGAAACAGAGATAGGATGTGTATTAAAGAATTATTTTATTAGGCAATTTAAATATGTAGTTCAAAATTTGTTTACAACCATTTACCATTACTATTGTATAACAAAAATAACAATATTCGCTTTGTGATAACTGTCCGGCCAAGAAATAAAATTGGTGTATAAATCAATAAAATTAGAATATAAAAAAGTAATATAAGAAAAATTACAAGCCATACCCTTTGAGAACATCACGGCAGCACATCAGCGAGGGATTTATTCCTTAAGTCATGTAATACCTATGTTTATGTTTTTCCGTTCCTCGGTTTCTTTTCCAAGATATAAAATTATTTGCATAATTCTCATTTTCTACTAATAGTTTTAATTCTTGCTGGAAACATTATGGTTATTATATGGTAAGTCCCTTGCAGGCTCCCGCCGCCGGTGTCCTCGGACGATTGATTCGGTCGTTCGTGGCCCGGCTAATAGCGGTTGAGAAGGAGCACCATCAGGTTTTAGTGGGTAACGGCGGCGCTACCATCTTACCTTACCGGAGTCCCATATAACCACGTCCCGAGTCCCCACTCGGGCTGGTATCCATAAAGGATTTCCTGACGTTAAAAAAAAGGGTAAGTCAGAAACTTGACTTATTGAATAAGTTGTAATCAATGGTTGGGACCATTTTCCTTTTCAAAAAAACATCCATGTAGCTTGTCTTGCGAATAATACGCATATCAAAACATAATGGTGCACTTACCGTGCTTAACAGTTTGGTATAAATACCAATTACAGTCTTAAAAGACTGTAAACCATTTTTTGGCCATTTTCCTTGTCGAACGTACCTTCTTCTATCATTTCCAAATAAATTTATTTTGCTTGCGTTGTTAATGCATATTTCCAAACTTTAAAAGTCTTACTTTAAATGTATCCGTAAACTAAAATATGGCTTTCTTTTTTTTACTTATAAGTGACTTTTACACGTAGAAAATTCTACGTGTGTTAATCGATGTGAAACATTACTTTGAGTTATAATGTGATATTATTAGCCAAATACTTTTTTACTTACTTTGCGTGCGATGATTATCGCATGCTCTTCACTTTTGCGACAGCCTTTCCTTTGATTATTTTATAGACACAGTTTATTTGTTTTCTAGGTTTTCCAGGGCAGTATTTTTATTTAAGAGCATCGGAAGTCTTAAATTTATTATAAAAAGATTTCTATATTATATACCATAATGTCCATCAATATCTGCGTTCTTACGTGACGATTTTCCTTCATTATTTAATTTGATTATTATTTTACGTATATCTAAAGAAGTTCGTTTTTGGCATTTAGAAAAAATGTGCTTGTACAATATAAAATAAAAGAGAACTTTGTAAATTAGCAGCGAAAACGTAATTTACATCCGCAACTTATAAGGTGCACAATACATTACTTATCTTGTAAAATTTTTGGCCGGACATTTTCCGTCCTTAAAACTTTACTTGACCGTGAAACTATCTTTGGTCGGAAACTATTGCATGCAACTGGTCATTCGTTTCAAATTCGTTTTCATTTAACCTATCTGTAATCTAAGAAAAACTATATACTTATTCTTATCTTAGCAACCTTTTTTCTAGGAGAACCATTATAACCTAATTGCTGCAAGTAATAATCCCACTATTAATCAACATTTTGGAGGGCCTTTGTCTTGATATTTAAATAGACGTAAATTATTAAATTTATTATTTTCATCGAATATACGATGCAAAAAATTGTGTAACATAATTATGAATCATCGTAAATTGTATAGTAAAGAAAGGGGTAAGTAGTATCCTGTAATCATCGTAACTTTTCTATATGTGACAGTAAAATACTCAATTGATTCTGGCACCATGTAGTTTTACCTGAGCGGGACGAGATCGTTAGCATCTACTAAATTATGCAAAAATAACGACACCAATCACTGATGTCTTCAAATAATAACGTAGTCTATTGATTGCTTCATAATTTACTCGTATGTGATAATAAATTGAAATAGTAAAATGTTGCCAATGCCATACGATCTTTCTTTGGAATCTCTGACCGCGAACTAATTAGCTCGTGACTGAAGCAATGTGGCATGGAGAACGTGTGACACGATAGAAGTTTCAATACTTTTGTAATGAATACTGCTTGTGTATCTTATTTTCGTACCTTTGGTTTGAATGTTTAATACTATTTTGGTTTACTACAATCAATTCCTATTGAGCTGACGAACAGGTCGTCACAATTAAAAGTATTTTAAAACGAATTTTTTGGACTACTATATACACTAGCGGAAATAAGTAGAGGATCGGAAAAATTTACCAAATTTTTTGACACTTTTTAAGTGGCTGTGTTTTCCTCAAGAATGATCGTAATAAAATAAAAAACAAACATTTTAAAGCTTAAAGTTTCTTGTTTTGAGATCTTAAGGTGGAAAATGATTTCAAGCGATGTGTTCCGCTATATCCTGATTAAAATGCTTGTTTTTATTGAAATAAATTGTGGCTGTATTTTCCTCAAATATTGTCACATTGAAATGAGACAATTTTTGAGGAAAATAGAGCCACTTAAAAAACGTCAAAAAATTGGAAATTTTTTCCGTTCCTTTAATTATTTCCGCTAGCTATATTTTTTGTTTCCCATCACTAGCCCGTCTGTCAAATAGATCAAGTTATCTTGTACAAGATATAAGTTATTACGAATTTATACAATTATATTTGACAATCACACTTGATATTATATTTTAAGCTGTATTTTATCAGTTAAAAACAGAACAACGAAATGTTAATTTGCTTAAATCATTTAACCATTTAAATTATTTCATTTCTCTATAACCTTGAAGCTATTTTTTTTTTATTTACCATTTTTTATTTTGTAAGCTGCCTTACTATTTATAAAATAAATACTGGTACAAAAACAGTATAATTTTAATATTACTTGCCTCATAGCCCGCAAACAATAGCCAACGTAAAATTAAATTTTGAATATTCAGTTATTTTGATGCAACGAATATTGAAAAGGAAAACATTCTCTGTGGTCAAGTAAAACGTAGCGGGCTTGTGATAAATCAAAGTTCAATAATGGACCATTCTGCGAAATTCTGCTAAATATATAAAATGTGCATTGTTAGTTAAATAAGCACCTGCACTGTTATATGGTTCCAATTGATTACTTAGCTTTTTCATGAACTATAAAGGGGCTTATTAAAACTAGTAGATTTTTCGATATATAAAATATACATAGCAAGATATTTTTGCAATGGACAATAAAATATACTTCACAGACTTTCGTGGAGTTAACACAAAAAGTTCAGCTTCCGCTTGTAACTCGTGTCTACCTAAAAAAATGTTTAAAAATATATTAATAAAATAATACTGTGGCTCGTGCCTTTATTATTTTATTTTCGTAAGTACTTCAAGATCTTTAAGAGATTCAGAGGTAACAGTGTTAAGAAATGTTCAAGATATAATATATTAAACCCCATCAGAAGAGTTGAAAGCTATTGCAGTATCATAAACTTTCCGTTGTAATCGAACACAGCTCGTCTTAGAAAAAGCTGCGGTCGCGTCTTTTTTATCCTCCCGTTATAGCTAACAATTTCTCTTACAAGGGGAAAAATAGCGTAGCGGCCCGCCCCACCGATCGGACGGCCCGTCCGACCAAACATTGAATCCTCCGAGACGCAACGGAACAGTTCATGTATACGATACTGACAATGCCTCAGCAAAAGATCAATTATTAGCTAGGTGTCCGTCTGTAGTCGTCCCTCATTGTTTTATACGAATAATGAATAATATTAGTTACCTTTTATACTTTATATTTAAATAAGATATGATATTTCTATTGTTTTGCTTGTTTTTTTATTTCAATGCGACCATTTTTCAGGAAAATACAGCCACTTAAAAAACGTCAAAAAAATTGGATTTTTTTTCCGATCCTTTAATTATTTCCGCTAGTGTATATCATATTTGCTTGAATGAATATATAAGTTTAAATAGCAGAACTATATTGTCATAATACTATTATATATGCCTATGCAGCCTTCCAACCAAACCACTTCCTAGTCTTGGACTTATTGCCCCGATAACATCGGACGAAACGTGGAAATCATTAAGCTCTCTTGGAGTGACATACTGACAGACCTTTTCAACAGCATCTTGAACACTGGGACTATGCCACGTCAGTGGCGTAACAGTTTTATTATCCCTATTTACAAACGCAGTACAGTGTTCAGGATTATGGTAGTCCCTAAAGGGCGTTAAGATCATGATCCACGCCATAAAGCTGTTTGACCGCATAATCGAGCACAGGTTCCACCAAGTGTACTGTCTCTGAAAGTCAATATGGAGTTCAGCCAGGATTGGGCACCTTGGACGCCATTTTTGCCCTCAGAACTCTGATTAAGGCATATAGGAACAAAGAAGAGATCTGTATGTGGCATTCTTAGATTTGCAGTAGACCTTTGACTGCGTGCCTCGTAAATTTATATTGTGGGCATTGCGACCCAAGAGGATCCCTATCCGAGGTAGTCTTGGTGTCCGTGACGTAGCGGATAAGCTACAAGAGAGTCGCCTGAGATGGTATGGCCACGTTGCACGCCGGCCTGAGAACTATGTCGGAAAAATTTGCCTGGATATGTCTGTCCCTGGAGAAGGATCACCAGGACGCCCAAGGAAGCGATGGCTGGACACTGTGAAGCAGGATATGAGAGGCAATGAACTTACCACCAAAGATGCCAAAGACCGTGCAAAGTGGAGGAGGTTAAGCCGTAAGGCAGACACTGGCTAAAGCTAGGAGAGCTTCCAAGAAGAAGAAGAACCTAACAACTATTATATATTGTAGCCACAAAGAACACCATCTCGGCACACTTATGATACGTGTCGCAGAAACCGAGATTTATGTACGCGGAATAGCCCGGACTGACTGCATTCGTAATACTTTCGTTTGAGATTTGAATAACACTTATAATGCTAAAGTATAAAAATATCATACTATATTTTCATTCCATATGAATATATTTTATCTTCTCACCTCCTTTATTCACGTTACGTGCACCTACTCCAACTACTGACCTAGTAACCAGCGGGTGATTGATAGCCTGCCAACTGGTCACCTGCTCCCGATAGCCTTTTAATAAACAACTGTAACAACATAAATACTATAGACTAGCTTAAAAAAATACAAATTTCACAGATATCAAAAATTTTATAATATATACGAAAATAAAGGGTTTAGTTAGCAAAGGATACTGAGAAATAAAGAAAACAAAATTACAAAAATAACGGAATATACAGTTTTTATGATGTTTAGTATTACGTGTATTTTTTTATTTTTATATAATCTGACATTATGCTTAAGTAAAATACTGATATTGGTAATAGTCGTATTGTTTTCGTTTATTGTTTTATTTCTAAATGGTGATATATGAAGCTGAGAATCTTATTCAGAACTAAATGTTTTTTGCTTTTACACTATCTGCTAACACTCAAATATGCTACATAACCCATATGTACCGACGATTTTGCTCGCAATATGACACTTGCACCTTTTCGCACACACTTATCCAAACTGTTATTCAAACACATACATAATCAGCACATATGCTCACACTTACCCACACCCACACCCACACACACACACACACACGCGCACACACACACACACACACACATACACACAAACACTCTCATTCATACACATGCCCAAACAAGACATATGGTATTTTTTTATTTTTTATTATTTTTTTTATTTTTTTAATTTTTAATTATTATTTTTGTTTTCTTATAACATAAATGTATTTTGTTTTTTCTGTACTTTCATCATGTTTATAGTAATAGTTTTTTCTGTTGTGTAATTACTGTATTTCCTACATAATGTATTAAAAATGACAATAGTATAATCATTAATATAATGGGGCAATGATGCTGGCGGCTGTGACACAGTTTATACTAGTACGGCTGTCAACACTCACCTCTAGTAATATAAACAAAATTGTCTAAGTAATTTGTTTAGTCTTATATCTAGAGTGTATATGTAACTTGTTACTTTTGGTCAATAAACTATTTTTTATTTCTAAATGGTGATATATTTAATACAATGCCATCGATATGAAAACACAAGGTAATGCTTGTCTAGTAAGAATGTTTAGCCATTTCTTGTCACATAGATGACATCATAATATAGATTATCAAATCACCAAATGTGTTAAACCTTATAATTATATACTTCTTATGAAATTTATATATAATTCCTATTTTAACAATTATGTTACTTAGTGAAATTGGAAGAAATTTAACCTCGAGTCAGATTATTATTTTCATTTCGAGTGCTATATTGAGCTCTTTGTGCTTCATAACATTAAAGAGAATAATTCGACAATATCACATTACTGGATTAATCTTCGGAGGCGGCAATTTATTTTATAAAAAAGAACAGTGACTTTTTTTTTTAAATAATTTAATATTTTCCAGTTATACTCTTAATTATTATAAAAATAAATGTTAATAATTGGATTATGTATGTATAATAAATTAAATTGTATTGTACACATCTTAATCAGTATAGTAATTTACAGATTTACGAGATTTTTCTTTCAAAACATTATCCAAGCATTACGGCTGATAAAGGGCTACTTATTCCGAGGGTCACTTATTAAGTAGATTTTTTTAGATAAAACAAAAGTATTATAGGTAAAAGTAAATGTTAAATAACAAAGCTAACAGTAAACAAAATTATTAAAGGACATTTTAATGTTAAACTAGCAACTGCCCGCAACTTCGTTTGCGTGGACTTTATGACTATAGTACTTCTATTGCTACCATACATTGAAATTTGGAGTCAAAATTATAATAGGATGGCGAATCCCTTTAAGACCGAATTCGAGACACTGCATATTGCATGCCGGAATTCAACGCCCCATTTAGTCTTCTGGGCAGAAAATAAAAATTAAAATATAACCGTACCATCGATCAATAATCAAAACATTTAGTTCAGACGCTATCTGAAGAAATGAAAATTAAAATACAATTATTCCCCACAATGGGAATAAACATTGTGTTGCAGCAGACACTATTCCAGTGCTCCACGGCGGTCTCGAGTACGTATTAAAATATTTCTCAAAATATAAACAATACTTAGAATAACACCTATAGGCTTTTTTTAGAGTCAGACACTTCGCAATTGCGCCACTGTGACTAATTTTAACTTTTAATACTTTATTTTTTAAGTATTCATCCTTACAGATATTGAAAAGACTTACTTACACATGTTGAAGCTCTGTTTGCTTGGACCTCATGACTTTATATATCATATTACTTCCATATACGTACGTTGACATTGATCCTTGAGCCCAAAGTCATAACAGCTACACTTAGTAAAGACACAATTTCTTACTATTGTATTATAGGAGAGTATTTTTTCTCAGCTTCACGCCTTTTCAGAGACGACCTAGTGTCAAGACATTCCGAATTCCACTTTGCACCCTAAATTGAGACATTGCGTGTTGAGTAGCGTAACTCAATACCGCACTTTTTCTTTATTACCAGAGCGAAGATATGAAAATTTAAGTAAAATCAATCCTCCGAGTGGGAATCGATCCCACAACCATCGTGCTTGCTGAATCTTGAATCTATTTCAACGGAAAATGCCTATTACGATCAACAGATTTTAAAAAAAAATGTCATTGCCAAATGCACATCACGTTGAACAAATTTTGTTAAGACGGCTTCTCCGTATATCTCATATTTTGGCTGGACTGTTTTAGTTCTTCATCAGGTGTTCCAAATCCAAAACAAATTATGTCATTGCAAAATGCACATCACGTTGAACAAATTTTGTTATGGCAGATTCTCCTTATATACTATATTTAAGTTGAACTATTATAGTCCTTCATTAGGTGTTCCAAATCCAAAAAAAAATACGTCATAGCAAAATGCACATCACATTCAACAAATTTTGTTAAGGCGGTTTCTCCGTATATCTCATATTTTACTTGGACTGTTATAGTTCTTCATCAGGTGTTCCAAATCAAAAAAAAATAATATGTCATTGCAAAATGCACATCACGTTGAACAAATTTTGTTATGGCGGCTTCTTCGTATATATTATATTTAAGCAGGTCTGTTATGATTCTACGTCAGGTGTTCCATTCTTCGAAGTTAAAAATAGCCTATAACCTGCTCAGGGTTAATAGCTATAAAAC
This sequence comes from Dryas iulia moderata, assembly GCA_019049465.1. Lineage (NCBI taxonomy): Eukaryota > Metazoa > Arthropoda > Insecta > Lepidoptera > Nymphalidae > Dryas > Dryas iulia. The sequence continues at coordinate 7,642,261 of CM032415.1, read as the reverse complement.
AAAAAAGTTTCATTCAAATCTGTCCAGTAGATCAAAAGATGTGCGCGTACAAACAGACAAATAGACAAACAGACAGACAAAAACTTCAAAAATGATAGATTTATATTCTATTCCTATTTTTAAGCCCCCCTTAGTTGGTTTTTCGTAAAAATATTCAATGTAAAGACATAACTTTTGTACAGATTTATTATAGTATAGAAGATAAAAGTTTGTTCCTACAAATTTTGTATGAAACTTTCAAATAATGATATTATATCCAGTAATTAAAATATTGTGTATATGTACAGTACATTTGATTTTAGCTTATTATAAGTTAATTATGTACGACATAATTAACATTTGTGATTTAGGAAATAATAAATTATAAATTAGCGGAAATAATCAAAGTATCATAGCTTAAAATTTAATGAGGTTTATTAAACGGCTGTTTTCCTAATTAAAAATTTTGAAAAAACCCACGACGGTTTAAATGTAATTGTAAAAGGATAAAACAACTAGAAATCCCCCGCCTAAAAGAATATATGTAACCAGATGATGGGGACGACTTCGTCGGGGGCTGCCAGTTGCAACCTCTATTTTAAATATAGTAGCTAACAGTATAGATTTCGTTTTAAAGTCTTTAAAATACCAGTTATCAAAACTGTAAATTCATATTAATATTTAATTTTTTTGCCAAACCTGTTTTAACAGCAAGAAAACCTATGAGAAGGTTTGTGCAAACTTAAAGTAATGACAGCCCCCGACGAAGCCGTCCCCATCATCTGGTTACATATATTCTTTTAGGCGGGGGATTTCTAGTTATTTTATCCTTTTACAATTACAATTAAACCGTCGTGGGTTTTTTCAAAATTTTTAATTTTGTTTTTTATTTAAAACTTTTTAAAGTGAATAGATATACATTATATATTATTACATAATATTGAAATACTTTATATCAATCTTCATGCAAATCCGATGCTTTCTGGTTATCAAATGCTTATTGCAGCGCCTGGCAGATTGTCACCGTAACATTTCCACGAAACTTAAATCTGACCAAATCAGTGAAAATCACAAAACCCACTAGTAGTTTTGATTTTGAACAAACTAATTTATACTGGAGCGCCCCGCGGTAGTTCGTGGTAGATATGGCATATAAAAACACACAGCAATTAAACCAGAACCTATCACAGAAAACCGCATCTAAATAGGTTTCACACAAAAAATAAAAGCAAATGCTTACTGCTGCGCCCCCTGGTGAGGTGTTACCATGACACATATACGAGAACACGCGCTAATTAAGCCTGATCCTATCTTTGATAACTGCATCCAAATCGGACTTGTAGTTTTAGCTTTGCATAATTAAATATTTAATGCAGCGCCCCCTGGTGAGTTAACACGATAAAACATATCCAAGAACATGCACTAATTAAACTTGAGCTTATTATTGAAACTGCATCCAAATCAAATTCGTCATTTTATCTTTGCACAAACAATATTTTACTGCAGCGCCCCCTGGTGACTTGTCACCGTAATATAAATTTAAAAACATGTTTTAAGTAAAGCGGAATCTAATACTGAAAACTCTTGACAATCGTACTAGTTGTGGTTTTACACAAAAAAATAGAAGCAGCTACTTACTGCAGCGCCCCCTAGAGAGTTGACACATACATGAAAATATGCACTAAGTAAACATACATGACACATATATAAAAATATGCACTAAGTAAACTTGAATCTATCATTGAAAACTGAATTCAAATAGGACTCGTAGTTTTAGTTTTACACAAACAAATGTACTTACTACAGCGCCCCCTGGTGAGTGGTCACCGTAACGCATATATGAAAAGAAGCACCAATTAAACCTGAATTTATCGTTGAAAATTTCATCTAAATCGGACTAGTAGTTTTTGCTCTGCATAAACAAATGTTTACTGCAGCGCCCCCTGGTGAATTTTCATCGTAACAAAAAAACAAAAATCTTAAAATATGCAGCAAGCAAAGCTGAATCTAATTCTGAAAACTCTAGCCAATCGGATGAGTAATTTCGGTTTTAGATAAATAAATACAAGAAAAATTTTGGTTTTACACAAAAAAACTCAAACAAATGCTTACTACAGCGCCCCCTGATGAGTGGTCACCATAACGCATATATGAAAAGATGCATCAATTAAGCCTGAACCTATTTTTGAAAGTTTCATCTAAATTGAACTAGTAGTTTTTGCTCTGCATAAACAAATGTTTAGTGCAGCGCCCCCTGGTGAGTTTTCCCCGTAACAAAAAAAGAAAAATCTTAAAATATGCATCAAGCAAAGCTGAATCTTTTTCTGAAAATTCTTTTCAATCGGATCAGTAGTTTCGGTTTTAGACAAATAAATACAAAAAAAGTACAAACAAACGCTTACTGCAGCGCCCCCTGGTGGTTTGACATGATAAAACATATCTAAGAACATTCACCAATTAAACCTGAATCTATCACTGAAAATCGTATCGAAATCAGACTATTATTTTTTGAGATAATTGAAAACATTCGTTTTTACGTAAAATGCTTACTGCAGCGCCCCCTGGTGAGTTAGGGCGATAAAATATATCTAAGAACATACGCCAATTGAACCTGAACCTATCATAGAAAACCGTATCAAAATCGGACTTATAGTTTTGGAAATAATTGACATAGTAATTTGCACAAACACACAAACAAACAAACAAACAAACAAACAACCTCTCACCCCAAACACATATACAGTCGCCGTTCCGTCGCGGGTAAAAATAGTCGCCGTTCCGTTGCGGGTAAAAAATGGTCACATTGAAATCAAAAAACAAGCACTTTAAAGCTTAGTTTCTAGTTTTGAGATTAACCTTTTTGATTGACTTGAAAATGTATTTTTCCGTTCTTTTTTTAGTCTAAATAGTGGGACTTTTTTTTTCAACTTAACCAACTTAACTTTTTTTCAACTTAACCTTTGTATGAATCGGATAAGTTGTTTATCTAGCTACAACTACTATTACTGTTTATCTAGCTATAACTACTAACTAAATTTATGGTTAAAGACAAAAAGATCCTCTTCCATTCAGAGATCTCAACGAGAAGTATATGTATCGAATTTTTAACAACAGCAAGTTGAAGCAGAGAAAGTCTACTTATTTTGTAAGAAAGTATTTTCTGTATTAGAAATATTTCGCAATTTAGATGCCGTTGAGTCTATATGTTAATAATGTTGCCAGCCGTATATCAGTTTTCTGATATACTCGTATGTATATACAAGTAAACAGATACACGCTAGCAAGACTTCAATCAAGAAGCATAAGGTTCTGATATAATTTTCTACCGACACAGTTCAGTATATATTTTAACTAGCGGCCCGATCGCGGCTTCGCCGCATGATCTGCGTGGCTGTTTCGTTATAGTGCAACCCTCGGTGCTGGATTTTTATAAAATAAAGTAACCTATGTTTAACCTAGGATTATCAACTATATATATATGCCAAAATTCGTTATAATCGGCCAAGCGGTGTAAATTTTTCATATAAACTTTCATCCCCTATTTCAACCCTTTAGAGGTCGATTTTTTCAAAACTAAGTAGTCTATGTTAGACCCAGTCATTTTAACTACTTACATTCTAAATTTCATCCAAATCGGCCAGTAGATTAGCCGTGAAAGCGTGACAGACAAACACACAGACATTCGCATTTATAATATAAGTATGGATATTATGTAGGTAATAATTCAACTGTTATTTTACAACGTACTGTACCTACTAACTATTATGAAGAAAATAAATATTATTTCGAGGGAGGCAAAAATGTATGTAACTTTATAATTTATATTGTAAATATGAACAACTGATGCCTTCCGAAATAAATTAAAGAAACAATGCATTACCATCACAAAATATTTTTAGTATGATAGTTTACGATATTATTCTGCAACTCAAAATAAAAAATCATATATTTTTACTTTAACAAATGTACATCAGTATGCATAGATAAGCCATCTAAGATAATACTCGTACTTAGAATATTGTTTCCGTTATCACTTGCAAGTAGAGCGTTTTATACTGTTAAATGACCCATTGGTTAAATGACAAGAACTAAATATCTGATTATAAATATTTTAGCAGTGTATTTAAAAACATATTAACTTAAAATAAAAGGAAATTATAATAATCCTATTTTGAATTGAGCACGTTATCTGTTTTCAGCTTATTCCGCTTACTTATGTATAATGAAGCTATCTAAATGCAATATTAATTAAATTTCAATACAATATTTATCGGGGGTATAGTTCATTGTTTTACTCCAAAAGCCCTAACAATTGCAATTTAGGGTATTCTTTATGGATTCACTACCTACCATTTTTTCTATCGATTATAGTACTGGACGCTTCACACTACGCTTACCTAAACATGATTTTCCATCTTAAGCTTAATGGTTTCATCGACCGTCGGTACGTCTGGAGCACATTTTTATCTTTCATTTCAGTTCGTGTCAAGCAAAGGCATTCGGATTATCTTTAACTTGTGTTACTCGCTGAGTGACATTAAGTTTTGTAGGCCAGTTCCTTGATAAATATTTATATTTCAGCTGTTTAAGTTATTACGTATAAGGCACACTAATTAAAGACGCTCTTTAGACAAAAACGTCTTAAATATTTGATATAAAATATACTGTACGTTCTTTAATGCTGCCTTCTGTTTAGTTACTTAACAAATTTATACTTCAAGGACACCGTGCTAACAACTAGCGTGGCGGTCATTATAAAGGAGATAAGGTATTAAATAATTTATAGCTCAATAGACAGTGTTTCCGTTATAGAAATATGATTAATTCATAATAAAATACGTGAAGATAAATGTTGTTTCTCCAGTAAAAATTTTTACTTTGCTATATATGTCATTAACATGTTTCGTAACGAAATATTATATTTATCGCAATCCAATAAGAAATCCAACCTACATCCAATGTCATAACTAAATTAAAAATTGCAATACCCGCGTATTGACAATTCCGTAGGCTGAATAATATATTTGCGGTTATTTAATGAATTGTATATAAAATGGTACGTGTTAGGAATGATTTTAGGTATTGAGTTTAGGTAATAGTGAATTAAGTGAATACGATCACATCACACTTATTTGATACTAAGTGATTGACAATGCCATTGAGGGAGTCGGGCCCATCACGGTAACAGTGAGAGGAACTCAAAGGCGGTGTCTGGAACTTGTGAGCCAAATGAACCATATTTTTTTTTATTTCAGAGTTATTGGTCTCCACGGACGCAGCTCCGTGCCTTTTTGCTTTTTTTCTATTTATTTTCTTTCACGTTATTGCGTTTGGCATTTATTTTCTTTCACGTTATTGCGTTTGGCATCCAACCAGCTTACTCAGCCACATACTATAATTATAGCGTTGAACGGTTCAGGTTATATCAATGTAGTAGAGATAGTAAATAATGTAGTGATCGGAATGATAGCATGTGATACGTTTCGCGTATAGTAAGTACTTGGTAGTCTTTATCTGACTGCAGACTCGTACATTAATCCCTGGGACTCATTGATAGTAAGGAGCTGTCTCCCTTCCTTACCACCTATGTAGAAAGACAGTCGTACCATTTAAACAAAACTCACCTGTACTACTCGAGCTCCTCTCTTTACCTAAGTAACAATAATATTACGTTAGAAGTGGCATAGGGATAAAATATTTCGCTTAATAACGAACTCTCAACAACGAAGGAACTCTTAAGAAAGAACACCCAAAATCAACTATTTGACTAGCCATTCAATGAGCGTTCTTAAAGTATTTCCTGCCAACAATTCTTCGCTAGTATTCATTGGTCAGCAACAACCAGACAAGTATTTATACATCATAGATACGACTAAAGATATTATTGTAATACATGATAAGTAAAGTACACTAGCAGAAATAATTAAAGGATCGGTATTTTTTTCCAAATTTTTTCACGTTTTTTAAGTGGCTGTATTTTCCTCAAAAATGGTCGCATTGAAATAAAAAAAACAAGGGGCTGCACTTAAAAAACGTCAAAAAATGTGAAAAAAAAATCCGATCCTTTAATTAATTCCGCTAGTATATTATTTAATATACAATATTAGAATGACCTCAGCCGTACTTGACAAAGACTTAACTTATTTTAAATTATATAATTAGTTATGACCATAAAAACTTTTAATTGATAGCTATTACGATATGATCAAGGATATTTTGCTATTCGATCACCTGAGCTACTATAACCATATAAATGGTGCCGTAACCTTACAAGAATTGCTCGTAAAAGATATTAGATATTTTAACGATATTGTAGCAGTTTTTACTGCTTTAAAACAATTTCTAAAAATGAAACCTAGCTTACATCGATTTATCGCCACCAAAACCATAGAGAGTTTCGGGAGCTACGCTATATTTCATAAAAATCCGTTAGAGCTGTTCCCGAGAATAATTTTATATTTACACAAAAAATGCTCGTTTAAAGATATCAGATAAAGCCTAAGCAGTTACATATTATGAATTTATTTGAAAATAACATGATACTGCCGTAAACGCCGTACATTGAGCTCGTTTAATACGCTTGAATACATAATTCACAACCCAATTAGAATTTGAAATCGAAATTAGTTAATTAATCTATGAAATCTGTGTCATTAGATATTTTAATGAATTGGTTTTGTCTCAGCAGTTTTGACATAGAAAAGAGAAATTTGTGCGGAAATATTTTCCCATTGTAACGATTTATATATGAGGAAAAGGATAAATATTTGTATGACACGTGTCATTAATTCCAAGGACATCCTATTGTTGTCAATACCAAGCTTACGTGTTTATTCTTACCAAATCTAGTCTAAGAAATATATATCAGTAAGAATAGAAGGTCGGTCTAATTCGGTCTAAGTCGGAAACGGTTTAATTATTACATAAATTGGATATAAAAATATAAAATTTATGTAATAATTAGACCGTTGTGGCACAGTTAGACGACGTCTGACTGTAAACACGACAACTGTGAGTTCGATTGCTACTCGGGCAATGATTATATATTATTATAATTTATCAACTTTGGTAGCGCGATGATAGTATACCGTCACGTATCACACAATATCCTGATTTCGGGCGAAAACTGGAGAATAGAGTATCTTGAAACTGGGTTTTTTTAACTATCCTGCTATACGAATAAAATCAGGAAGCTGAAATATATATGTATAAGTAGCATACTTTAGCATTTGTAATATTATTAGAGACGTATTAATACCATAGAACTGGATATTAAATATACAGCTAGAAGCTAAATGAAATGAGATTATTATATTTGAGTACTGGGAAATCTTATATTACTTTTAGAAATACTACTAACTAACTGTTACATCTTTCGCAAAATTCCCCGAATATTATTGCTAACATTATTTTTCCTAAATAAAACAATTTTCGTTTCGTTGTAACTTTGATTTTGTAGAGCAGTGGCTTAAAAGTTAATTTATACATAAAAAAATGAAATCAAAAACAAAATTTTGAACGCATCCCGCATCCCGCATCTCTTGGAAACTATCCAGGCGCTTTAATTCAGAACCATTGTGCGTAGAATAATCTTCGGATAGTAGAAACTTGTAAAAATCTATCTACAGAGATGCTAATGCTAATAAACGTATAATAATTTCGATGTAGCTGAATATAAAACATATCGCTTAGCGGTCAGAGCGTTAAGATGGATTCCAAGAGGCGCAGGTTCGATGTTTCGGTTACACGTTACCTAAATATGACTCTCAGAGATTGTTTTCACAAAATTATATTGTTCTGAACATAATAGATTAAATTTAGACAGATATTGAGGTCCCCCTACTACATCGTGTACTACCCCTCCTATAAATCCCTATTTATAGCAATATTTAAACATTTTATTAAAACTATTTTTTAAATTGCTTTCATTTAAATAATGTTTATTCGAGTTAATTAAATGTTTTTGTTTTTTTACAGTGCCGGCGGAGGTGGCATGTTCGGAGATGTCAATATATCGGCGATACTGGATTCCTTTAGCATAAGTTACGATAAAAGAGTAAGACCCAACTATGGAGGTTAGTAAACAGAAATAATTAAAAAACTATTCTTTTCGTTTTCAACGAGAAAAAAGTTGAGATCTAACAATAATAAAAAAAAAGTAAAGGAAATATGGAAGGCTCTTTTATTATTGTGTGGAAGATTTCAAAATGATCAGTATCATTAAAAACTTAAATATTTTGTTAAAAAGTTAAATTGTTTCATTTAATAAAAAAAAGGATGATTTAAAATTATTTCGTATTTTTTCCCTATAGGCTGCTACGTCTCTACCATCTTGTGACCATTTTAATATTTGATGAGATATTTATGCATAGGTAGTATCGAGTTAAATTCATTTCTCGACAACATTTATGTAGTAAGTAGTTGTCTGTGTATGTACTGTCAAATATTTTCAAATGATTAAGAAGCAAAAAAGACAGATACTTAACGTGCAGTAAAAGGAATCTACAATGTTTATTTTATTGCACGTAGCAATTGCAAAAGACTGAATAACTTTTAAAATCTGAAATTATGTTAGCGAAATATCAAATTAAATACTTTTTATATCTAGCAAATACTGGATACTAGATAATAAATAAAAATACAAAAAATAAAATCCTTACTAACCGTTTTTACATTTTAGCTTAAAACTTAAAATAAAGACTAACTTGTAATATTTTTGTTAATCCATACTTATATTATAAATGCGAATATCTGTGTGTTTGTCTGTCACGCTTTCACGGCTAATCTACCGGTGCGATTTGGATGAAATTTAGAATGAAAGTAGTAAAAATTACTGGGTCTAGCATAGGCTACTTATTTTTTCAAAAATCAATTTCTTAAAGGTTGAAATAGGGGATACCGATAACGGCGGCGCTACCATCTTGCCTCACCGGAGTCCCACATAACCGCATCCTGAGTCCCCACTCAGGCTGGTATCCGTAACGGATTTCCTGACGATAAAAAAAAGGGGATAAAAGTTTATATGAAAAATCTACACCGCATCTGAACGATTGTAATGAAATTTGGCATAAATATAGTTGATAATCTAAGGATAAACATTAGATACTTTATTTCTCAAAAATCCACTCCCGAGGGTTGTAATACACCGAAACAGCTGCGTAGTTCACGCGGCGAAGCCGCGAGCGGGCCGCTAGTATGTATATATAGATGTATTTTACAATGCATTGACTAGCAATATTAACCAAAAAGACTATCGGCTCCGGCCGACTCGGAATTGATTTGATGTGAACGGAAATATGAAAAAGATTATTCATGAGCGTACTGCGTTTTACATAATATAAATAGCGAGAAAAAATGTGAATGTACGAAAATTTATTTGTAATAATTATTTATTGCTATTGCAGAAATTCACAATTGTGGATATTTTTAAGTGCAGGTTTGGAGTATATATTAGACATCTACGAAAACAAATCCGTATATATTCCACAAAAAATAGTCTATATATTCTTGAACTATAAATATTTGATATGGAGAATAAAAAATTTACACAAATTTGTATAACAAACATTTTAGAAATAACTATAAATGTAAAATATCAATTTCATCGAAATGCAATAAGAACATTGTGAATATCATACGAACTCGTGGAATTTTGTTCATAATCAAAATATATTTATTTACTGTTCGGGGTGAAAAGTTTCATTTAATTGAAGCTGTGTATGAAATATTGAAAATTGAGTGTTGTACAACCATGTTACCTACGCTTTCTTTACATGGATTGTATGGTATAGTGAAAAAAATAACTGAACAATTTAAGCGGACCAATAATATATTGAGCAATTTTATTGCGGGCGTTTACACTATGTTAAAATGTTACAGTAAATGTATTATTGTATTGTCATCAAGAATTAAAAAGGATTTTTTCCTTTGTTGCCTTTGTCCGCAATTTTGTATAATGTTAACCAAGGCTATTTGATATACATGATATACTATGTGGACTTTTTAAATAAACGAGATAAAGTAAATTTGTCTATATAGCATTGTGCTTGAGTCTGCCAAATATTGAGTAAAGGAATTCTATAAACACAGTTGTTTTAAAAAAGTCTTGTAACTGTTCTGTACAATAGAGTGAAACCCATAACTTATCCATTACAGATGAGTGTTATTTTGTTATATTACACGATTAGTATTAATAATGTAGATATTACTTTAATGACATATAAAAACCTCGAAATGTTAAATATACATACTTTAGTATTTTATGAATTTTATTTTGAAAATATTAAGTCTAAGTAATAATAAAACAAATAAATTAAATACACAATATATTTTTAAATGAATATAAATTCACCAATACCGAACAAAGTTATTCTTTTTATTTATTACGTCACATAAATTCGCAATGATAACTAAAATATTATTTCATATTTAAAAGTGTAAATAAACTTCGATTACTTATATAAAGTATATTCTAGTCAATAGGAAAAGACATTTTGATTCATTTGGATTGCTCGAGTAAACCACATCACGAATAACTGACGAACATCACGAACATAACTGATTACTTAATGCCACCCGAGTGTAATCCTATAAATCACTCTAACGCACGCCGTTATCTGAATACAAATATTGTATATACTGTTCTTACAGTATACATTTAATTTACATGAAAATATTATTTTTATTATTTATTAATGTACTTTCTTACTACTTTTATTAGTAAAATGCTTGATGCATTAGTATTAAAAACGAGCAAGTATATGTTTGTTCACCTTCGCAACGAAGGGATGATACGTTATGAGTTTTGAAGTAGAGATAGTTAGGCGGCTGTGGAGTGATGACAAGTACTTTTTAGCGCAATATAAAACCTTATTCCCATGGGGAGATCAATAACGATGCGCGAATCCTATTCTCAATTCTCATAGAACGCGCAAGCGAAGCTGCGGATTACAGCTTATACATGCATAATTAGACAACTTGGACAGAATATTTACACTCTTTTATAAATTAGTATTTAGAAAAGATACTGAAATAATGGTTTTAGTCTAGTTCGTACATGACTGTACTTAATAGTTTTAAATGTGAATTCCAATCTGGGGAAAGTGTATATTAAAATATAAATATTTGGATATAGAAAATATTATGTCCCCAGCGGCGCAGAGTTGCTGTAGTAAACAGAGAGAGGAAAATGAAATGATATTAAATCATAATATTCTTCTTGTGTTATGAATTCACGTATATTTTATAAATTAATTCAGCATTCTGACCAGTCCCTTTAAAAGTAATGAAAGAATATATAATACTATTGTGTTTGTCAATCACAATGATAATATAATTTGGAGTACATAAAACACACATCTTAATATAACTAGAAAAGTATAAAAATTTATGACAGTTTTAAATAAATATTAATTATATTTTACCGCCTCTCAGTGAAAGTCTAAGTTGGAGCAAAATATTTTTCACCTGGCATCAACTTCGCTATTTTAGCTTTAACAGAAATCGAACATTCCAGCTCCATGTAAAATTGTACGAGAAGCGAATTTTATTTCTCGTTAATGTCATTTATCATTGCAGGTATCATTTTCAAATGTGGAATTCATTGACTACTTTATTTGAAATTATTCAATAAAATTAATTTAATGAAAAAAAGTAACCTCTTTTGTTGACCTATCTGTAATTGCTTACAAAGCCATTCTAAATTGTTATTTTAATTTATTTTCGTTATGTAGAAATAGTGCCGCTAACTCTTCTTACTCTTATTTACATTCATCTAGCTCTAATAACATTTCCGCTTGAAATAAATATCGCGTTGTGTCTATCCAACACACAACGTTATTTTCTGACTTCTTTCCTCGACATCGACATCATAGCGACGCAAAACGATCACTTGTTATGTATATTGTGTCGTTTTCAGGACCACCCGTGGAAGTGGGGGTTACCATGTACGTGCTCTCCATCAGCTCTCTATCTGAAGTCAAAATGGTATCTCGTATTTAAAGCAATATTAAAGACACAGCGCATACATAGATTTGTCCTTTAGTACGATCACCAGCATTACCGTTCATTGTAGCACCCGTGTCCACGGTTCGATCGCGTAGGCGTCCGCTGCGATCTTGTCACGCACCGCGCCTCTCGATGGGGTCCGTCAAATCCTCTGGTTTGGTTTTCACGGCGCGAGGCGCGAGGCGCGCGCGACTCACTCTTGGGCTTGATTGCAGGTCCGCCAGTGGAGGTGGGCGTCACCATGTATGTGCTCTCTATCAGCTCCGTCTCCGAAGTGCTCATGGTACTCGTCACTGTCAGCTCACGCTTGACTCGACCGCTGAGCAGCCCCAGATACGAGGCTGCGAGCATGTCCGCGTTTGTCCGCAAACGCCCTTGTCCGCAAATTTGCTTTCTTATTATGTGTTCCCTGATCCTTTCAATTCTAAACAAACTTGTTTCGTGGTATCATAATAAGAATAGCAATCCGTTACCTTAAAAATATTCAGGTTGTGTGTCCAGCAGTTTTCGTAATTCCAAAGACAAATCATTTTATGCGAAGTGGTGATGTTAATAGTCTTAGTTTTTTTTTCTAATCTCCTATAAATTTTTCAATATTTAAAGCAATTATTATGCAACGTAGTTATTTTATTAAAATATATAAGTTATAAATATGAATAAAAATTATTCAAATGACGTCAACACTTCGTTTTTTCATCACTCTATAAATAAATGCGCATTATGCGTTAAGCAACGGTTCGCGAGAGAAAAATAAAGATATTCTATGGATTTGCGACGACTGTGTAATTCTTCGTCACTCATTTCGTAGTTTGATGTGTATGTACGTATATGTGTATCTACTGAAAATGCCTTAATGATCGTTACCTTCCACGTTCTCGAGTAATTTGGAACACCGGTTGATATAGTTCTAATTTATATATGCTTAAATTATTTTTAATATTTTGTATTTTAGTGTATTGTAGAGCCCATTTAACACTTATATTCACTTTTTATCCGGTCTTCCAAAGTATGTATTAGTTTGAGCTGCTAGGCGTTTGGGTGAAAGACCCCTAAGTGGAAACCAAATCAAAGCTGGGAAGGTCACAGTAAGACGTGACCCATGGCCATAGAGAGGTTGTGTATTAATACGAGTCACAAAGACCCAAGATAACAATGAACGTTAATTTTCAATAACTCAAATTTACACGTGGCAATTTGTGTACTTGTCGGCTTATTAGCTTCTATTAAGAGATTGCCTTTATCGAGCCGTGGGTGCCAGCCTGCGCCACCACCCACTCACCTCGCCCTATCCCACCATAGCACCCATTTCATTAATAGACATCACTTTACCTAGGCTTTGTGTCACACTACACAGCATATGTTTCCTCTGTTCAAGCTTCGCTCAATTGAATCGTAAAATTCATGTTTAAAAATAATCTTTATGACGATTTCTAGCACTTACCATTAAATTACTGTACTCGTTACAGTTCTAGTTCACCAACTACAACTCTATCCACATGTAGGTTACTATGCAGTTTCATCAACGCATGCTATGTTTAATGTGTTATATATAGCGCATTATTTATAATTTAATTTTTATCTACTTTGTTTTACATGTTAATCTCCTATTTCTGCAACTACAATTCATAGCTCTCACAACTATATTTCAAACATTAACAAATCGACTTATCATCATTAATTTACATAGCATTTGGAATCACTGACAGTGAGGTCTGTGACTTGATCGCTGTCTACTAAATTATTTACATTGCTTAATTATTCACATACTTAAGAGACGTATGTCTGAAACTGAACTACTTACTTCTTCTCTTCAGGATTTTACGCTGGATTTCTACTTCAGACAATTTTGGACTGACCCTCGCCTGGCATATAAAAAGAGGCCTGGCGTTGAAACGCTATCTGTTGGCTCTGAATTTATAAAGAATATATGGGTACCTGATACGTTTTTTGTAAATGAAAAGCAATCGTATTTCCATATAGCAACTACGAGCAACGAATTTATCCGCATTCACTATTCAGGCTCTATAACTAGGAGTATCAGGTATATAAAACAAAAACGAAGTCTTTCCATATTTATACGATCGTCAGTGCTGAAATGAAAACGTAAAAACCTCGGTAAAACTTTTAGACGACACTTAAATAACACAAATTAACATAATACAGTATTTGCCAAATTATTACTTTTAAGCACTAATTATTGTCAGGAAAGTGATATACGCATGTAATTAAAACGATTTATATTGAACTGATTTTTTTTTCAGATTAACTATTACTGCATCATGTCCTATGAATCTTCAATATTTTCCTATGGATCGTCAGCTATGTCATATTGAAATTGAGAGTTGTAAGTATCTTGACACTGCTCTTTAATTGTGTGTATATTGTGTGAGAAAAAATGTTTATATAGCCGGGTCTTAAGTTTTGTCACATTTTTATCGTGAAATAATTGAGACATGTTTGTTTTTAGAATAATCCGTGGTTCTACTTAACCCCATTTGAAGGGCTAACAGTTTCTGCTTGTGTATGGGAATTCTTTGGATTCGCGCCTTTACAGCTTTTATCACTGCTGGTGTCCTAACAGAGCGAGGACGAGCACTTCTTTTTTTATCTTCCAAACTTGAGTCCTCATTATACCGTTTGATGGTAGGATAGGTGAATCTTTTGGTATTTTTTTTAGTATATCAAAAATCTGAGTTGGCGCTTAACCACATCGATGTCTTCTTTATGCTTCGACTCCATATTTAATAATACACCAAATATGAATGAATTGTTTTTTTTTAGCTTCACGCTGTATCCCGTACATAGCAGGGTAGGCAGAGGGAACCTAGTGTTAAGACACTCCGTCCCTCACTTTCCGCCGAATTCGGAGGCATTGCGTGGTAATTGCGCGCTTTGCCTCGATACCAGGGCGAAGAAAATAGAAATATCAAATATTTCCACTCCCCGAGTGGGAATCAAACCCACAACCAGTTTTCAGTTACACGCTTGTGCCACTTGTGCCCTTCTTTGAATTCTTATTTTCGCAAAAGATTCTAAATTCAAATTTAAGAAACATTTTTGTGGCCAGCATTCCATAATTGAAAAGTTTCTGTGTGACAGAACTTATGACCTGTATATATATACATATACATATATATATATATATATATATATATATATATATATATATATATATATATATATATATATATATATATATATATATATATATATATATATATATATATATATATATATATATATATTTTTCTTAATAAAATGTATCGTGCGGTGTTATATTATGTACTATGAATCGGAGTCTTCGTTGGGTGATTTTCAAATTGTTTTTTTTTTAAATATATATAAATTCCATTGAAATGCGAGGCTGTAATATTTCTGATGATAGAAAAATAATAATAATAATAATAAGTCGTATATAAGAGATGTGCGTGTGTTCACCTAAAGCAATCATTGATTTGATTCTTACCACAGTGCAAATTATCACTAGGCTTACAGATATTGTGTTGTGACCACTTTCTTGTATCACAGATGCTACTCAGGGATACCCTGTGAGCACAAGCGTACAACTTATTCGTCGACACGTGCTGTGATTACCCTCGTGTTCTTATAAATTGGAATGTCTCCTTCTCGCATACAGCACCCGCAGAAGGTAGACCCGTAAATAGTAAGCCTTTCTCCTCACGAGCATTAAGCGAAAGAAATGATATTGAGACATCGACGCTGCGGCAGCCGAGCGGGCCAAAGGAGGCGGGGTACGGCGGCTGCGGGTCTCATAAGCCACGAGGGCCGTGCCGTAGATGCGGAGCGCACGCGACCGACCCCACACCCACGCACCATGCACTCTCCCCCAGCACGTCCAAGTCCGCCGAAGTATCCCGCTCACCTTAGCGACGCGCGTCACCGCTCCTTACTCACTACGTCATCGGCTACATTGCACCCATGCTTTCATACACTCTCCACCGTTATCTGCATGATATTAGCATAAAAGCGCTTCTAATATTTAAACTTTTTATATTTTTATTCATTTTAACAGCACTTTTTGTACTAGTAGAAAAATATTTTTTACTTTCTCACCCAATAGAGAGATTTAGTAGATTTATATTTTTCTATCATCCATATCGAGTTGATTCGAGTACAATAGATTTGAAGGACTCGGTTCAGCTCGCCCAAGTCTCACCCAATGTGTCCGCGAGGTCTCCCGAACCAGCCATGAGGGTACGCGATGCTTCACAGCGTAAGTGATAGCGTTTTGTGTGTTTGGCATGTCTCCGGAGTCGGGTACACAATGAGAGACATTCGGTACCATTGGAAGGACGGACTCTTAAGCGTGGGCATGAGCAACGAAGTGCAACTGCCGCAGTTTCGAGTGTTGGGGCACCGGCAGAGCGCCACCGTTGTAACCCTCACGACAGGTAACCAGTTTCGCAGTGCCCGCTGTCCAAGCATTGTCCATCCATTTTTGCATCCGACCCCGTCTCCCTCAGCCCGTGTGCAGACGATCGAACGCGACACTAAGCACACACGCTAACTACGACATTACAAACGCACGACAAGACGCGCGAAGCCGATCTCGCGATCCCCCCTCTTACCCCGACCGAATAAGACTCGAGATTCAAAACCCATTGCGATGGGCCTGGGGTTTTTCATTTATGTGTCCGCTGCGCACAGTCGGCTACACCATGCGGGACATCCGATACAAATGGAACGAGGGACCCAACTCAGTGGGTGTGTCGAGCGAGGTGTCTCTGCCGCAGTTCAAGGTTCTGGGTCATCGACAGCGGGCTATGGAGATCTCTCTCACGACAGGTACTAAATATGGGGAAATCAAAAAGTAGGCGACGGAAAACTAATACAATCATTACCAAACGTGAAACACTGAACATAAACAGCCACGAATCTTTTCACGTCCTGCTTTTGTATTCTTGCACTAACAACACTGAGTTGTGTGTTTTAGTAACGTTCGTTTATTTTAAGTGATTTCCTCTTACTTGATTAGTATTTGAAACTGCCTTTTCAAAGTTAAATTTGGTAAAACCCGTTAATTCACATTCGTAATTGAAGTATTTTAGAATGTTTAGACAAGAATTAGATAACATTACTAAACACTAGTACTTCTATAATGAAATACAATAAAATATACAACTTATAATTTTGTCATAATACATATACTATACAAAATATAACATATATTTTTGGAATATTTTACAGGAAATTATTCAAGATTGGCATGTGAGATACAATTTGTACGCTCTATGGGATATTACTTGATTCAAATATATATTCCGTCTGGTTTGATTGTTATTATATCGTGGGTGTCATTCTGGCTGAACCGCAACGCCACCCCCGCTAGGGTAGCTTTGGGGGTGACTACTGTCCTGACTATGACTACTCTAATGTCATCAACAAACGCTGCCTTACCTAAAATTTCATACGTGAAATCGATTGACGTGTATCTAGGAACTTGCTTCGTGATGGTGTTTGCCAGCTTATTAGGTAATTATTACTATCTTAAAGTAGATCACTTTATATTTTAGTATAACAACTAATTAATTTGTTTTATATAAATGCGATCGTAATACGGTAAGAATATTTGCGAATTTTACAATATTACATGTGCAAGCGATTGTAATTTTTATTTGTGAATTTTCTACATATAATATTCTGGTTCAATGTAAAGGAGTATTTGTGTAGCACTTTAAAATGGACGAGGTTCTCTATCTTTGCAGAATACGCAACTGTGGGATATATGGCGAAGAGAATACAGATGCGGAAGCAAAGATTTGTAGCTATTCAAAAAATTGCATCAGAAAAAAAGGTTCCAGTAGACTGTCCTCCCCTCGGAGACTCTCATACTCTTTCAAAAATGGGAACTCTAAATAGATGTCCACCAGGGAGGCCATCGGTAAGTTATGTAAAATATCTTGTATCAACACAAAATAACTAACTTACAAAGTAAAGTAATATAAATAACAGAATTAAAGAAAAGTTGTACTTAAAAGTTTGTAATGTATAATAGTTTTAAATAAATAAAATATACAAATTTTATGTACAGCCATTGTGTCATACTGGGAATAAATATACATTATGAGAGCTTGATTTTTTTATTCAAGATGCCAAAGTGGCTGGTGCTAAGAATAAAAAATATAATATTAATATTCATACAAAAATTCTGGATAATCAAGATTTAATGAACATCGCAAATATAATTTTTTTCCAGCATAGTAGGATAGTCAGAGAGAACCTATTATCAAGGTTCTGTTCTATTCTCCATTTTTCACTCGAAATCGACACATTACGTCTTGGGTGGCGGAACTCAATGCCATAATGCACACTTATAACAAATTAGTAAAAATAATAAAATAAAAGGAACACAAACGAACACAAAAAAATATATATATATATTTTCCCGTTGTACTGGTCTTTGTTGTGTTACATATAAATATATGATACTGTTATCAAATTCCGATATGCAAGATTTTTTTTAACAAATATGATGTCAAGCAACACGTCAAAGTAGTTGTTTATGCAACGCTAGCTTCATACACAACAAGAGTATGAAATTAGTGTTGCATAAACAGCGTGTATATTACTTTCTACAAAAGTATAATCTATGATACTTTCTACAAAAGTATAATCTATGATACTTTTCAAATACATGATATATAAGTGTAGTATTTGAGATTATTTGAATACAATTTTTGTATTTTTTCTTAAAACAATCTGTCTGCCCTTAAAACATCACGAAATCTGCAATCTCTTTCCAGGAAGTTCGTTTTAAAGTTCATGATCCCAAAGCTCACTCGAAGGGAGGTACTCTTGAAAACACTATTAATGGTGGCAGGGGAGCTGGAGACGAGGACAACCCTGGCCCGCCTCCGCACATACTTCACCCTGGAAAGGTAAACATGAATAAAAACCATCTGTACAAAGTCGCTGAGCTATTATATTGTGCTTGCGATCAATGCCTTGCGAATTAAGCGTCGCGTGTCCTTTAGTGTAATAACTAGACGTAGGTATTAAATTAAACTGTTCACGAAATCTTGTGTACTATGTACTGTTTAACATTTTTACTTATTAATAGCTGATGTTATCATGATTTATGGAATGGACTCATTTATTTATACGAAAACTCATATTTTTCAGGACATCACAAAGCTGTTGGGCATGACACCGTCTGATATCGACAAATACTCCCGCATTGTTTTTCCAGTTTGCTTCGTCTGCTTTAATCTTATGTACTGGATCATATACCTGCACGTGTCTGATGTCGTGGCTGACGATCTGGTTCTTCTGGAAGAAGATAAATAGAGGGCGTTCTTTTGGCATCCACTCATTTTTAGTAAATTTATAATTATTTGACACTTTTAGGACTACAGTAAAATATACAAAAACAATTTTTTGAGATAGAACTAAAATTCTCCTTTAATTTTTGAATTTGCGTAAAATAGTTTCATTAATGTAGGATATGGTAGTACGATTTAGATTTCGGAATACATAAAAGTATATTTAAAACTTGACGCGTAAATAATTAATTGTAAATAAAAGACTTGAATGATACGAGTAATTGTAAATTCACATAACTAACTTTTAAGATCGATTAGATTTCTCGTAGTCTGACGTAGAACAATCGACTGAATCGTTATATTTAAGACTCTAAATTAGACTTCATTTATATTCTAAAATACCTTTAAAATTGAAGACTTATAAATTCTTTTTGGGTCAAAATACCGTTTAAGGTTGATCAATAATAAAAATGACAACGAGAAAGACGCGTATAATGTTGTTTTTTTTAACATATTAAAATATTATTGCACTGAAGTTCCTAAAATAAAAAAAAAATAAAAAAACCGTTTCAAAATATTTCATTAAATGAGTGGACTGCCATATTGTTGTAATATATATCTGATGCTCAAACTCTTTGCTTAAATTATTAATATTAAGTAGAATTTGTACTTTTGTTGACAACTTAGACTTGTTTATTGTTTGCAAATTCTATGTTATTGTTACTACATCACTAGGTATTTTATTTTAATTGTAGTTGCAAACCATTAAAGACATTGATATATTATTATTTAAATTTATTGTCGTAGCTTCATTTTGTAAAGAAATAAATGTATCATAAATTTAATGTCTTGATGGAGCGATCGATATTGCTTTTCATTCGAAATATGCATGATAATTATTTTATATTATAATATTTTAAACTATTAAGTTTGCTTGAACTCTGATCTCAATCCTTATTTAAATAGGTATATTATACAAATTATCCAATACTATATAGATTTACTGATAATATTACAATAGTAGGTACGACAATTAACTTCGTGATTCAAGTATAAAATGGAGAAAAACATTAGATAACTTAGATTAATATTCAGGCAAACGTTATTTCTTAAATAATAGAGAAAATTATGCCTTTTAATAGTAAATTATAACGATATTATCGACATCGTATGAGTGACAACACTACAAACTTAAAGCCAGTACATTAAATTGCCAATTTTCTACAAGTTGAAAAAAAAACAAATTTCATCTGTAGACTGCACGTGCAATATTAAACTACTAAGTCTCTGGCATGTATTATATTTCTACGCCACACGTTACGTAACGTAAAAAAATTAATAAATAATCAAAATGAATAATATATTTTAAATAAATTGTATAATTAGTAAAAAAGATTTAATTCTGAGCACTTAAAGATAAAAGTATTAAAATATACATTGCATAAAACATATTTTTAAACTACTTAACTTGTTGCTAACCTAACTTTTCACACATAGACCTTGTAAGCCTCATTGTATGAAGTAGAATTAAACTTATGGATTTATTTTTATCCCTCTATGCTTATTATAGTCTAATTATTTTGCAACCAAAAGAGACAACTTACAATTAGTAATTGACATTAGTCTTAAAAGTAAAATTAATTAGTTACAGTCTTAGTGTTGCACAATTATGTAGAAAATGCAAAGCTTTTCAACGTAGTTTTGCTCGCTGGGCCTATTTATCAATGCTCGAGTAGATTCTGCAATATTGAGCATTAGAAACTGAGTTGTTAAAGTTGGGAGCCTATTTGAAAAGCTGTTGATTCTCAGTAGCGTTGATTGAATAGTCTTTATACCAGTATTAGACTAGCTATGTTATTCTAATATTATTATTTAGAAAATAATCAACGATACGGAGTGTTGCAGCTGTCTTGTTTGACTTTGAATAGCACTTCCTTCATTAACAACTACCACTATCCCTCGATTGTCTGAAACGCAGAACTCCTGTCTTCAGCTACGAATATACATTAAACATATTGAAGCACTGGGTTCCTTAAGAAGTAATTTCAAATTTAACTATATCATATTTAAAATATTAAAGTTTACATATATAATACTACAATAATAAAATATGTACATTTTTCTCAATCAAAATATTGACTAATAACCAATTATCCACAAAAGCATGGAATATACACGTGATATTAAGCTGTAAGCCACTGTTAACTTTGTTTAAATTTCAAATTGCTTTATTCACATTAATAATGAAGCGTGAATGATACTTACTTATGGAACCCTTGTGAAAGTTGATGATCAATAACTTGAATCTAGAATTGTAGAATTTGTTATATAAATTGTTTTATAAAAGAAGTAGCAAAAAATGCCGCCTATGCAGCAGAACATATAAAGCATAAATACAATATAAAATACGAGATATTATTTAAGTGCATTTTTTTATAAATACAATATAAAATACGAGATATTATTTAAGTGCATTTTTTTAAATAGAATATTTTAATGTATTTGTTATTTTCAATAGTTTTGTATGAACATGTTGCAATATATAATCATAGTGCCATATTGAAATATCATTGCATTTTAAAAAGGAAATGATTTAAGATACTACATATTTTTTTTTTAATTTTGTATTCATGTTCATAGCAATACATACACAATGTAATGTAAGCCGTAATAACAATAGTTATATAGACCATATAGATGTACAATTGTACATATATAACTGTCAAACTATTTAAGATTGTTATTACCTAAATATAAAACTATTTATTTCATAAACCAAATAATTTTTCATATTAGAATAAAATAATCCATATTTCATAATAGTACACGAAAGCAACACTTACTAGTGATAAGAGTATATTATAGGTAATTTATATAGATATTATATATTATAAAATAATAGACAGTCTTAATGTTTGGATATAATAATAGACAGTCTTAATGGTAGGACTATAATATTCTCCGAAACGAAATTCTAAAATGTCTGTTTAGCTAATAGTAAATAAGTACTATGTTATTAATAAGGAAAATGTTTAAAATTGTTAATATTTTCATATTAGTTTACGCACGTTCATATGTCAGTCACATGATTTATAATTAGTTTAAGTAATGTTAATATTATGAACACCATAAGATTTTTGTCACAAAATAATTTGTGTCACAAAATATTATTTGTTATAAATATGTCATATATTTATTATTCAGATTAAATATTTTATTTATGTAAATTTACTCTCTAATAGTGTAGAATAAAATATATACAAAAGAAATTAAATTGAATGCCAGTTTTGATTATCATTACTTATAACATTTAATATATAACTTGGGCATTTTTTCCAATTTTATGTAATATTGTAATTTCATGTAAAATGGAAAATTGGAAATTAATCTGTGCACCCAAAGATTTTAAGTAACGATGACGATATTGATGTTTGGTAAATGAAGTATGTAATAAAATTTATTGTCAATGAGCTACCGAATTAACCTTTACTTCCATAATAAAATATATACCTACCACATTTGTTAAATTCCATTATAAAATAAGTATAGCGTAGCGAAGAATAACAGTATCAGATTGTAAACGTGTTGTGGATTCCATTTCCACTCGGTGAAACTTACGTAGCACAGCACAAAGACAAAGCGTGACGTCGAATTCTGCCATTCAACACGCATTGTCTTGATTTCGGGTGAAAAGTGGAAAACGGAGTCCCATGACACTAGATTTTTTCTGATTACCCTGGTTATACCACAAATCATGAAGCTAGTAATATTTATTTTTAATATTTGTTATAGTTATCATTTATATCGGTATTTCATACTCTACATATGTATATCCTACCTTTTTTGCATGCATGCACGAGGTGACTCATTGACAGTATGACTAAAATATGATGTTCTAATAACATTAAGAAGGTTTTTATAGATATACCGTTTAGTTTTATATTAACATATAAAAAATTGTTAGCTAGATACCGACAAAAATTTATTTTACTCTCATAATATAGGTGCTAAATAAGTAATAGAAAAGTACAGAAATGCTATTGATACTGGACACAAGCACGGCCCTGGAAACGTATAGCAAGCTGAGTGAAAAGCTATGATCAAAGCCAAATCAAGTTATTAACCACCAATGTGAAAATTTAAAATAAATTATAGTAATAATTAAGCTAGTTAATACTTACATCACAGAATAAGGTTATTCAAATTGAAGGAATAGAACGCCGCCTCAAGCACAAAATAATCATAGTTTTTCCAAATACGCTGAATGCGTTGTGAAATATGATAGCTAAGTTAACGTTATGTAACTCGTAATCTAACAATGTCAAAAAATTTGGAAATATAGAAACTACATACTTTTCATTTAGAGCTATATAACATTCCAAAGTAAATAAACAAAACTAAGTACTTAGCTAACATAGATTCATTAGTTTAGCACTATCAACTGTCAGTAGGAAAAGTAAAAATATGGTACTGTCAACTTCTAACATCTTTGATCGCTATTATCACATAATTAATAGCATTTACTTTCCATTCAATATTTTTTTAATTTAATTGTTTAGTTCATACGAAATACTTTGAAAATCTGTGATAAACTTGCACTTGATGTGTTGTTACGTTGAAATTCAACTTCGAAGCTCAATTAAAGATAATTTTCAAAGTAGGGTGGTAGATGTAACGTCTCGATATTTATATGTGGTCATTAATAAATAATATACGACATATTAGGACAATTTTAAAGTAAAAAAGTATGAGATTAGCAAGAAATATATTGTAAAAATTATTCCTCGTTCCTTTCTTTTCATCCATTATATTAATAAGATAGCTTGATATCACCACAATATGTACTTCAATCACATTCCCTTTACCTACATGTAAGCTATTTTTAAAAAGTAAGAAATAAAATAATTCTTTATTCCTACATTCTTATTATTTATTTGTTACCATATATACATTTCATCATAGTAACAGTTGTATATGAGAAATTATTATATGATAAGCATACATGTTAACATTCCCTCTTTCTTCTTATATTCACAATCACGTTGGGAATCACAAGCTAGCAGTGTTTTTTAGGTAAACATAAAAATTTATATGTTTTTTACAAATATTTGTTTTTATCTATTGTTAACATTACCCACTGCGCCCAACCGTCCATCTTTTTATTTATTGTCCCACCTTTATTTTATAGTAATATTATACAATGTCTATAATAAAAATAATAAGGGTGTAATTATCAAAAATGGCTCAAACTTAGGCTTTCAATTAAATTAGTCGTTTCTAGAACAAATCGTTTAATGTATACAAGAAAATAAAACATTTAACAAAAATATGGTAAATTATTTCAAAATTATATTATTATGTCTGATTTACTTAAGTACAAGTATGCAATAATAATTATGGATATCATATGTTGATTTCATATATAAATAAATTTAAATATATATTTATTATTTACTACTTAACTGACAAACAGAAAAAAAAAATCACATGAAAACCTTAAGAGACCTCCGGTTGTAATCTTCGGCTTGCTCAAGTAAATCTTTGCACTAAATTGATTGTCGATACTATATCATATACAAATATACAAATATATTATATATAAACCTTATATTACTGCCGCAGTCAAATTGTATATGTATTTGTGTATTTTACATACTTGAGAGGTCTTTCAACTTGACATGAACTAATTATTACCGAAGATTTTTATATTTTTTAAGTCAAACAATGATTTTTATTTTACTTTTTTAAAGAATTTACATTTTTTTAAAATATAATAACAATCTGTTTTAAATATTTTTAATAATTATTACTTGTAAGAACTTTTTACTTTTTTTTTCTAATATTTTTGGAAGTTTATACTTAAACTTAATTTCTTATCATAATACTCAATGATAAATAGTAGCATATTTAATGTAATATACATTATTATATTTAGTCTCATTAGTGTACGTATATTGAATAAATAAGAAGAAAATAAAATTTTAAAATGTAATGTTTTTTATTACCCCTTACGTTGGTATGAAAACGAACACTTTAAACTACGATCGATAGTACGATATAATACTATACCATAAATACTATAGACATAATAAAGAGAATATAAATAGCATATTCATTCTTATCTATAATTAAAACTTTCTGAACATTGAGACGAATCAAATCTCTTTCCTTAAATAACAATTTACAGACAATTCAATAAAACATAGTAGATTTTATAGGGAAAATACGTAAATCAAATATTTAAAACTTATTAAATAAAATAAAAATATTTAAAAATTATTAAATAAACGATACATTGATTCTGTTGTAACATTTCGTGTTCCTATTTTTATTATTTATGTGTTTATCGTGACTAATGATAAATATTTATTTAAAACATGTCTGAAAGTTGAAAAAGGCATTTAAAGAAAGTGTGGAATAACACTTTAAAAATGTTTAAAAGTATATCTGAATGTGTACGTAAGTACATATATTATTTAAAAGATTGTATTGATTAAAGACTTTTACATATTATAATCCGTTTAATAACTAACATTATTCATGAAATATGTTGTTACATCATGTCCAATAAAGTGTCAAAAAGTAATTGGTGTAATAATTTTCTTTCTTCATTTTTATACTTTGAACATTTTAATAAATTATTATAAGTTGCATTGCTGGACGTTCACTTAATTCTCTTGACCATTTTGGACGGAGAAATGTGTTAAAATTCTTGAGTTACACTTAAATTCAACTGCAAAAGAAAACTTGATTACAAAAATTATTACTATATATTAATTAGTCATTACTAAATATTAATGTGGCCAGTCGTGGCCCAGTGGCACAAGCGTGTGACTGTAAACGACTGGTTGTGGGATCGATTGCCACTCGAGGGGTGGAAATAATATTTCCATTTTCTTCGCTCTGGTGTCGAGGTAAAGCGCGGCGTTAAGTTCAGCCACTTAACACGCACTGCCTCCGAATTTGGCGGAAAGTGGGGAACGGAGTATCTTAATACTAGGTGCCCTCTGCCTACCCAGCTGTGTGCGGGATACAGCGTGAAGCTGAAAAAAAAATATAGTCATTATTTTAAAACTAGAAGTTATTATGAGTTCATAACTATGATTCGATTCAAGTGTATGAAAAAAAAATGATTCAAACTAACTCAAAAAAATATTTGCTCAAAATGAAAATAAAAGAGACACTAAGTAAATTGACAGTTACTAAAATGACTAACTGAATGACGCGTCAAATACCTATTTAGTACTAATTTGCGTCATAAATATCATCATATGAAAATATTATGTTTGTACTTAGTTTCTATATAGTCTAAAAATATATGAATATTTACGGGTACTTATCAGGTTAAATTTTGTGCCATATATATCAAGATTTGTAGATCGAATGTTCAGGCATGATTTAGAGTAAATTTATTCATATGAAAAAGTCATAAGCTTTAACTTATTTTTGAGACATTCGACGTTTTTTCGTGACAACTTTTAGTCGCAGTCATGATTATTTAATTTAATTTTACAAAGAAAATACGTGCTTACTCACAAGTATTCATAATTTGTTTATTAGTTAAAAGTATTTTAATTGTTATAACCAAATGAATGACTACCATCTAGTGGTCCCAAGTAGAAGCTTTTAGAAAATGTATTTGAAAACGATTCAGTGTAGTCAAACAAGATGGCTTTGATACTAAAATCGTTTACTAAAAAAACCACCTAATTACCAAATTTCTCAAAATGGTTATTATTCAATTTAAAAAACCTAATAAGTTTCATATAAAGAATTAGCTTTGAAAACATTTTGTTAATGAATATATAAAAAAGTCCAATCTAGTAATGTACAAAATCTTTTTCGAGTTATACAATGTTATGAAACTAGATGGTACTCATTTATAATAATCGAATCAAATTCATTAGTTAAAAAAATATTGGACACAATAAAAAAAAAACAATAATATAAATTGCAATGCCATTTTGAACTACAAAATTTGTACATATTGCCATTGTAGTATCGCATCTAAATGAAGCGATGACTACAATTTACTTAACAACGGATTTATCTGATTACTCACTTACATTATATCGAGGAGATTGCTTTCTTTTTACGTGGCCTTTATGTGATCCGGTTGTTTTCCACTTTTGTAATGGTCCCACATTCTCATGTATAGATTTTCCAAACTTCTAGCGTAAAACTCACAGTCGAAAAGAGTGCTGGTCAGACGCGCCTTTGAAAATTTTGCCTGAATATATCTGCGACTGAAATAAAATATGTTATGTTAATTAACATTGACTAAGATGAGATGAGGAAATATAATCACTAATCTTAAAATTGTTTTGTAAAAAAAAAATAATAACGTTTAACAAAATAAAACATATCATGTTTTATTTTTCATGTTTTTTTATTGATAACAGTGTTTAAATTTTAAGTGTAAAATAAAAACACTATTATCAATAACAATGCATAAAAAAAGTTGAAAAATTATTTCATTTTTTATTTCTGAGTTCGATGTCTCAGCGAGAAAGAGGCGTAAGTTTTTGTTTTTGCTCGACAGTTATCCATTCATTCGCATACATGAAAAATCCAAGGAAAAAAAAAAAATATTCCTAAGTAATTTATATGGGAAATCAAAAATGACAGAGCGCCACCTCTTAGTATTAATACTAAGAGCTCAAATTTTACCAGAAACTTTTTATCGTCATTTTGGAAGATATTTTCATGGTATAAAATATTTTTTTTTTGTTCCACCTTAATATATATATATATATATATATATATATATAGATATATATATATATATATATATATATATATATATATATATATATTATATATTATATATATAGATATATATATATTAATATACATACATACAGATATATATATATATATGTCGTGGCCATATCGTAGAATCGACGACTTCATGATATCGTTGACAATATCATGAAATGGTTGCAGTTCATGAAATGACCAACTGAATTTGACGATATCGTTGATTCGTCAACGTTTTTTAACGATGGGTTCGTCATCGACGTTTGGTCATATCGTAAATAAAATATTGTATTTGTCCTTAGAAATATGTTTTTAATATAACATTTAGAAAATGCTCGGTTAAACGTAAATCGATCTCATATTTTAATCTAATGACGTTGTTCTAGACCAAAAACACTTCAGTTCTCTAGAGAAATTAATTTATTTAAAAAAGTTTAACTCTCAACCTAACCTAAAAAAAAAATATTTTACGTAATAGATTTATTTGGTGTGAAGATATTGAAAACGATCAAGATAGGTTAGTTTAGGTTAAACTTTTTCTATTTAACAGATTCTTTAGTATATAAAAGTAGTTTTTACTATAAAATTTCTGAAATTTATTATTATTATGTTGCACATTGACTTGAAAAAAATTACAATGATTTTTTTTAAATAAGAATATTTTATTAAGAACATTTTTGTTACTTAAAATAAACGAATAATTAATTCTGCTTTTAATAAAAAAAACATATTTAAAACTAAAATGTTGACTTTGTTACCAACAGCTGATATACAAAAAGCGCTCCTAGCGCCTCTATCGGTGGTTAAAGTAATTATTTGACGATTTGGTCAAATAATTACGATAGAAGATCGATGATTTCATGAAGTAGCCAAGCGTTTAGTTGACCATATCGTTAAACGTTAGGCTGTCATTGATTTCGTCAAACGACATCATGATCTGGCCAAACGATAATTGGTCATTTCATGAACTGCGACGATTTCATGATATAGTCAACGATTTCATGAAATCGTCAATTAAACGATATGACCACGACATATATATATATATATATATATATATATATATATATATTCGCACGTAAATCACGCAATACATTGGGCCATTCGTGCTTACGACATTTATATCATACATTATTTCATAAAGTTAATGGTAAGATAAGAAGTTATTGTTATATTAAATAGGTTACCCCTAGTTATGACTTGTTTACTTCAGACTTTAACGGAAATAGTCTAGAATTTTAATCATGAAAGCCATTGTAATAAAAAAAACTTATGTTTCATTCGTAACAGACTAATTACTATAGTTGTCCAAGTTTTATATATAATAACCCTGCTTTAATATAATGTTCATAACATTTAATAACTTACAATGTACCTCCTGGATAAGATTTAGTAACAAATTACATTGTTCCTTCATTCCTAATATTGGTTAGGTCGCCATTGCCTAGAGCAACGTAAAACTTTTTAACTAATAATTTTCTAAAAATAAAATATTTTGAAACGTTGATAGAAAATGATGAACGAAATATTATAAATATAACAACGAAATAATATTGAAGCCGGTAGTAGTGCAATGGCAAAGTGTGACTGTAAACGCGACATGTTGTGGGTTCGATTACCACTCGGAGAATGAAAATATTCAATATGTCCATTTTCTTTGCTCTGGTGTCAATGCAAAACACGACATTAAGTTCCGCCACTCACACGTAATGCCTTCAGAATTCGGCGGAAAATGGGGAATAGAGTGTCTTAACACTAGGTTCCATCTGCCTACCCTGCTGTGTGAGGGATTCAGCGTGAAGGTAAGAAAAAATATTAAATAACTTCCTTTGAATGATATTATAATAATTTGTAATGTAGGTATTACATATGTATTAATTATAATCTTTATATATATAAAAGAAAGTCGTGTTAGTTACATCACTTATAACTCAAGAACGGCAGAACAGATTCGGCTGAAAATTGGTAGGGAGGTAGCTTAGAGCCAGGAGATGGACATAGGATACTTTTTATCCCGTTCGACAGCGTTCCCGTGTGACTTGACATGAAACGTCAGTCACTTTAAAACGTGGTTCGACAGCCTTCCCGTGTGACTTGACATGAAACGTCAGTCACTTTAAAACGTGTTATAACAAAAAAGAATCAGACTTGGAATAACAAAACGTAAAATGACAGCTATGTATTGACGTATGGATGACAATTTGATATTTGTAAAAAATCAATGTTAAAACTATTTCTATTAAATAAATAATTAACAAGTGGATTGAAGTGAAGTGAAGTTTAATTAATAATGCCGCGACCAAGACGATCGAATCTTTCCCGACAAAGCCGTAATGCAAGAAGAATACAAAATACTGCAAATGAAAGGACTGAAGAAGAACAAGAAATTGCACGTGAACAGCGCCGCGATAGTATGGCTAGACTTCGTGCTTCTCAATCACGAGAGCAAAGTGAAGCAGCCCGTGAAACAGCTCGGTTGGCAATGCAGAATCGTCGAGCGAACAACAGAAGGCAACAAATAGATAATTTGCGACACAGAACAAGATATTTTGCTGATTTGAATCGAGCAGCGTTTCGATACGATTGCAGCAATGATTACAGCTTGCATCCTAGCGTTTGCATTGGGCAAATGGACGTTGTTTGCGAGTATTGTGGTGCATTAAAGTTTTCCGGAGAAACGCCTGGATTGTGCTGCCTTAATGGTAAAGTGAAATTGCCAGTGTTGACTCCGCCACATGAGCCGTTATATTCATTGCGTTGTGGCGAAACACAAGAATCACGCCACTTTCTTGCAAATACTCGAAAATACAATAGTTGTTTCCAAATGACGTCATTTGGGGCAGACATTATCGAAGAAGGAGGATTTATTCCGACATTTAAGGTATTTATTTTTGTACTTACATAGAATGTAGTTAATTTAACTTACTTTATCTATTGGTATGTATTATATTTGCTAATACTGAAGTCTACTCTCCCACAGAAAAAGTGTTTATAACCCAGTTAATACTGTCTGGTTTTTATTTTGTAGATACAAGGACAGATTCACCATCGAATTGGATCATTACTACCTTTCGAAGATACACAGAATAAATTTTTACAAATATATTTCATGGGCAACATGGAAGAACAACTTGATCGACGCCTAGGGATCAATGCAGGAATGAAGCGAGCAATTATTCAAGACTTGCAGTGTCTGCTTCATGAACATCATGCGTTGGTCAGGTTATTTAAGAGTGCTTTAGAGCAAATGCCAAATGATGACTATAAAGTTGTCATCAAAGCAGATAAACGACCATCTGGAACACACGAACGCACATTTAATGCTCCAACAGTAGACGAAGTTGCCATCCTGATTGTTGGTGAACAATTTGAAAAACGCGATATTGTGCTTACACGTCGCAATACTGGGCAACTGCAACAAATATCTGAAACTCATCGATCATATGACGCATTGCAATACCCACTAATGTTTTGGCAAGGAGAAGATGGATATTATTTTAATATTAAAATGATAAATCCATTGAATGGTAAAGTATCAGTATCTTAATAATGGTTAATGTCTGTATTATTTGTCTTTGAAATGGTTAATTATCAAATTTTGAATTTCAGGTGAAGAAACTACAAAAAAAGTTAGCTCAATGAATTATTATGCATATCGTTTGATGATTCGTCAAAATGCTGACAACTATTTGCTGCGGTTTCGTCGATTGTTTCAGCAGTATTGCGTTGACATGTATGTAAAAATAGAAACGGAACGTTTAACATTTATTAGGTTGAACCAAGCCAAACTGCGTTCTGAGGAGTACATCCATTTACGTGATGCAGTTAGTACTGAAGGAAATGCAGCTAATATTGGTCGATTAACTATTCTGCCGGCGACGTACATTGGTAGCCCACGTCATATGCATGAATATGCACAAGATGCAATGACATATGTTCGTCATTACGGCCGCCAGATCTCTTTATTACTTTTACCTGCAATCCAAAATGGATAGAAATTACTCAATTGCTGCTTCCCGGACAAACATCAAATGATAGACACGACATCACAGCACGTATATTCAGGCAAAAAATTCGGTCCCTGATGAACTTTATTGTTAAACAACGCGTCTTTGGAGATACTCGATGCTGGATGTATTCAATCGAATGGCAAAAGCGAGGCCTGCCGCACGCACACATTCTTATTTGGTTAGTGGAAAGAATTCAGCCTGACAAAGTAGATGATATCATATGTGCTGAGATTCCTGATCATGAAGTCGATCCAGACCTACATGATGTTGTTACTACTAATATGATTCATGGACCGTGTGGTGCCATCAATCCCCAATCACCTTGCATGGTCGATGGAAAGTGCTCTAAACGATATCCACAGAAATTAACGGCGGAGACTGTCACTGGCAACGATGGGTATCCGCTGTATCGGCGTCGATCACCAGATGACAACGGTCGAACTGTCACAACGAAAGTGAAAAGAATGGATTTCGTTGTCGACAACAGTTGGATTGTTCCATATTCACCACTTATTTCTAAAACGTTCAAGACACATTGCAACGTTGAATACTGCAATTCAGTTAAGTCCATAAAATATATTTGCAAATATGTCACGAAAGGCAGTGATATGGCGGTTTTTGGATTGCAATCCTCAAATACCAACGATGAAATTTCACGCTATCAAGTTGGTCGTTATGTGAACTGTAATGAAGCGATTTGGCGTATATTCGCATTTCCAATTCACGAACGTCATCCTACTGTTATACATTTGGCGGTGCATCTGGAGAATGGTCAACGAGTATATTTCACGGCTTCGAATGCTACGCAACGTGCTGAAACACCTCCAGCAACTACATTGACCAGTTTTTTTGCAATCTGCCAAAGCGATCAGTTTGCACGAACTTTGCTTTACTCGGAGATGCCACGTTATTATACTTGGAATGCTTCATCCAAGAATTTTCAAAGACGGAAGCAAGGTGATGCGGTTCTTGGGTATCCAGATGTGCGTTCTACTGATGCTCTTGGTCGTATGTATACAGTTCATCCAAAGAATGATGAATGTTTCTATTTGCGGTTGTTGCTGGTAAATGTGCGTGGGCCAACTTCATTTGAGACACTACGAACTGTTAATGGTGTAATATTCCCAACATATCGTGCTGCATGTGAAGAATTGAACTTATTACAAAACGATACCCATTGGGATACGACAATCGCTGAAGCCATTATCTCTGCATCTCCAAGTCAGATACGCACATTATTCGCTATCATAATTTCAACATGTTTTCCATCAAACCCATGTAACCTGTGGCACAAATACAAGGATAGTATGTCAGAAGATATTTTACATCAAATTCGTATCAGTTCCAGAAATCACGATATTGAGATGAATGAGGAGATACATAATCGTGCTTTACTCTTGATCGAAGATATGTGTTACCTCATGTGCGGTAATTTATTAATCAGGTTAGGAATGCCAGCGCCAAATCGTGAAATGAAAGACGCATTTAATCGAGAATTGGAACGGGAACGTGAATATGATCACCAGAAATTAGATTTAGTAGTTCAAAGGAATGTACCCCTGTTGAATTACCAACAAAAGAAAGTTTATGATACTTTAATGAAGGCAATCGCTGATGAAAATGGTGGTTTATATTTCCTAGATGCCCCTGGTGGAACTGGCAAGACATTCCTTATGTCATTAGTTTTAGCAACTGTTCGGGCGAGATCCAACATAGCGGTTGCAGTAGCTTCGTCTGGAATAGCAGCCACATTGTTAGAAGGATGCCGTACGGCTCATTCAGCATTCAAATTACCGTTAAATCTTCAAACTATTGAAGAACCAACGTGTAATATTGCAAAACACTCAGCAATGGCCAAAGTTTTAGCGGCATCGAAAATCATCATCTGGGACGAATGCACAATGGCGCATAAACATGCATTAGAAGCACTTAACCGAACATTAAAAGATTTACGCAATGACTTACTGTCTGGCGATTTCCGCCAAATACTGCCAGTAATTCCAAGATCTACGGCTGCCGATGAAATAAACGCTTGCCTCAAATCGTCAAATCTATGGCGCTATGTGAAGAAACTGCAGCTGACAACAAACATGAGAGTTACATTGCTTAATGATACATCTGCTGAAGAATTCCTCGGAGCAATTGCTGACTATCGGTAATGGTCAAGTACCTGTCGATGAATCGAGCGGATTAATATCATTTCCAAATAATTTCTGTAATTTTGTCTTATCAAAAGACGAACTTATCAACAATATATTTCCAAATATTATTTCTAACTTCAAAAATAATGAATGGGTGAGTGAGCGAGCAATTTTAGCGGCTAAGAATAAAGATGTAGATGACCTGAACTACATAATTCAAAATAAGATCATTGGAACAATGCATTCATTCAAATCTATTGACTGCGTCACAAATGAAGATGAAGCCACCAACTATCCAATTGAATTTTTAAACTCTTTGGACGTGCCTGGCTTACCACCGCACAATTTACGCCTAAAGGTTGGCTCCGTAGTAATCATGCTTCGAAACATAAACCAACCAAAACTGTGCAACGGTACGCGTTTGGTGGTTAGTAAATTGATGAACAATGTAATTTACGCTACGATAATGATAGGAAAATTCAAAGGTGAGGAAGTTCTCATTCCGAGGATCCCGATGATCCCAACCGATATGCCGTTTGAATTTAAAAGACTTCAATTTCCGATACGTCTTGCATTTGCCATGACCATCAACAAATCACAAGGCCAATCCTTAAAAGTTTGTGGTTTAAATCTAGAACATTCATGTTTTTCACATGGTCAATTATACGTGGCATGTTCACGGGTCGGAAGACCATCTGCGTTGTTTATTTTTGCGCCTGATAATAAAACAAAAAATGTCGTGTATCACAAGGTACTTAAGTGAAGAGCAACCTATGTGCTAAAATACAAGAATAATAATGAATGATTAATGTAGTTATTTAATTTTTTTTGTATTTTTTCCAAAAAAAAAACACAATCTGCTTATCTGCGGAACAAAGTTCGCCGGGTCAGCTAGTAATATAGTAAATTAGAAAAAGAGGATGCCGTCGTGGCGCAATGAGACAACGTCTGACTGTATATTAGAATAATTATGAACAAGTAAGAATTTCCCCCGCATTCCATTTCACCGCTCTGGTACAACAAAGTGTAGAATTGAGTTTCACTACTCAACACACAATGTCTTGAATTCAAGTGGAAAGTGGAGAACGCAGTGCTTTGACACTAGATTCTCTCTGACTACCCTGCTATACGAGAAAAAGCGTGAACTGTATATAAAATGTCGAATGCCCATCAAATGATAGATGCGTACCTCAAAATATAGCAAAGAAGAAAATGTATTTTGAATACATAATTCATGTTCACACTTAGAGCAGTGTACTATCGATTAGTTAACCGCGCGTAACGCTTAATGATTAGCCTCGAATCGTATGTCATGTGTGATACTGCAATATCGTATACCATTTCGCGATTTATGATTTACTAATCAATACATAAAAATACATTTTAGTTTGTATTTCTTAAGAATTTTTTTTTTTTTTTCATTAATATGAAGATAAAGATGTAGAATATGAAGCATACCACCGATTTAAATTAGAACAAAGTATTGTAATAAAATTTTAAAAAACAAATGATTTTGTAAACTTAATTTTAGTAAAATATCAAAGATATCCATAATTTATAAACACTTCCGTCGCCGTCATGGCGCAATGTGACAATTTCTGACCGTAAATACGATAATTGCGGTTTTATTCCCTCTAGGAATGACTATATTTCAATTTTCGTTTCTTCGCTCTGGTATCTAAAATAAAATGCGGCGTTAAGTTCCGCCACTCAATATGCAATGTCTCGATTGAAACAGATAGAGGAGGTCGGAGATTTTGACATTACTTCATATTTGATTACTCACTATGTGGGAAAAAGCTTGTAATTGTAAAAAAATATATTATTATATACACAGTAGTATTCGTAAAATGATAATATTACGAATACTTCACTTCATTGAAGGATACTTCGTACTCCTCATTTCATAGTTGTTTCTTGAACGTTTAAATAATAATAATATAGTTAAGTCCTTTTTCATAATAAATTTAATACACGATAGTCTGTCCCTATATACTGTTGATCATATAGAAATGCTATTAAAATCCAATAAATCTGTGTTTATTATGATATAGCTACATCATTAATTCTATTTCGATTGGTCGCAGAGTTTAAAATATATGAGTTAATCGTTTTATCGGGCTTTCGTACGAATCGGGGTCAATTGAAGCGGTAGTGAAAATTCACTTACACGAATCCTTCTATAAAATTCTTGTATTTCCAATACTAAATGTATAACAATATAAAATGTAAATGATTATATATAGAAGGTACTAGTAGTGGGAAAGAGCAGTTATCGCCTTTTAACATTATAACATATTAAGGCTTCTTATTGATTACTTAATTCAATTAAATCTCGACAGCTGTGGACTGTCTAGTTTCACTTGTATTTTGATTGAACTATAAAAGTACAAGGCTTTTTGAACATACATTTTGGCATCCCTACTTGAACAAATGAGAAACTTCATTTGAACGGATAATATTTAAAGCTCTAACTAACCTACATTGCCATGTAACTAACCAACTTTTGAATGAACAACCGCACGAAATTAGTAGAGCTAAGCAAGTGTTTCATTTTGTACCTCTGATAATTTCAAAATAACTATTAACTGTGAATTGAGTATAACATATTTATACGGTTATAAATATATTATACGCAATTCACAATTAATAGTTACTTTGAAATTATCAGAAGTACAAAATGAAACACACATGAACTATACATTATACGGAATATATTAGATTATAATATAAAATAAAAATATATACAATACGGTTATTATATATGTATAAACAATTATTTTTTTTATTTTATATTATAATCTAATGTATTCCGTATAATGTATAGGCTTTGAGTTTTACCACTCAACCTCTCAACATAGTGACTTTAAGTTAAAATGGAGAGCATAGTGACTTGACACTTTTATTTTGTTAAAAACCTAGTGTCAAGTCAAGTGACAAAGTTTGCTAAGAACAAGTAACCGTGAAGCTGGTAATATTAAATTATTCACTTCATAGTTAAGAATAACATATCCATATAGATAAAAGTTTTTGCTGACTTAAACCTATAGTAAATAGCTGAAAATTTACTTACTATTCTCTATTTGTTCCGAGTGCTATAGCTATTTCTTCATAATGCTTTTTATCTTTTGCTATGAGCTCTGTGCAATTTAAAGCTTTTAGTTGCGAGGCTGCCACTCTGAAAAGTATACTTTGAATCCATCTTTCCATAATAAAAAATATATTGTAAATTTATAAAAAAATATGAATTAAAAGGAAATATAATGGTAGGCAATATTTATTTATTCTAAAAAAAATAAGTTGTCCTAATATTAGTATGTCCGAAATTTATACTCGTGTTTTTACTTAAACTCTAATTAATAAATAAAAACATACCTCGAGGCTAAGGTTTCCCCTGGCAACGTCACCACAGGCGTGCCGGCCCATAGAATATCCATAGTAGTGGTATGACCATTACACAGAGGTGTGTCTAAACATACATCAGCCAACTGTCCCCTTCGTACGTGTTCCTCTTTGCACGAAATTTTAGAAAATATTACGCGTCCTGGCGTAATTCCTAAAATTATAATTTAATTTAATGCTATATATGATAATGATATGATTGTTGAATTAATAGGCAATAAAGAAGTTAAAGGAATCGTCAACACAAATTAGTGTAACCAATATATTAGTAATATGAGATTTACCTAATTTTTGTACATATTTTTGTACATTGGGTGCACCAGCGACCGGGAAATTTAATAACCAAAGGACGCTATTGGGTACATTTTTCAAAATATTGACCCATATTTTAGCAATTTTTGGTTCAGTTTTATAAAGTTGGTTAAAATTACAAAATACTATTGAATCCTCGGGAAGACCATATTGTTGTCTTGTCGTTAATATTATATTTTTATAGATTTCTTCTCCTGATGCAACTTTTCTATTACGCAAGCTAATAGATATGCCGTTTTCTATGGCAGTACTATTCACATACACCTGTAACCAATGGTTACAAAATAAATTAATTTGATCAATATATTAACCAAGAAATTTCAATACTTATATAACTACCTGCTCCTGCTTGGGATTAGTTGTCCACTCTATAACATACCTAGGAATGTCAATTTCACTTATATTTACATGTATTGGGTCGAAATTTTCATATGATAAAACTTCTTTCCTATGTTTTACAACAAAATGTTCGTCAACATTGATATGTTCTGAAGCATTTATTACACCTATATTATTATAACTTCTACATTTTTCGTCTTTTATAGTCACATTATAACGCACTTTTAAATGTGGAAACATCTGTCTATGATCTCCCACAAAATAAGTATATGGCATAAAGGCAAACTTTTCACTGAAATCTGAAATGGTCGACATGGGACTGGAGAGTTCATCAGTAATTACATAATCCATGTAATCTGCACCACTAGTTCCAGGATAGCCAAGCCACATAACTTGTATTGGAGCAGGTTTCATAGCAAATATTTCATTTCTAGCACCTTTCGTATACCCATTCATATTAACTAGAATATCTATATTATCATTATATATTCTGCTAGCAGCATCAAAATTACAAGTAACATATGATAAATCAACAAAATGTTCAGAATCTTTCATTATCTTACTACGGAATGTGGTACCATCGTCTGAATTTAAAGCAAAGCAAAATATTTCAACATCTTTCCTATTATGTAACCCTGGTATAGATTGCATCAGGTGCGATGTAGGATGATTACCAAAGTCACTACTAACGTAGCCGATTCTTAGTCGCCCGCTTTGTCTGGTAGTGTGATTAAAAACAGTTGCAGTGCTCATTTTGATTTTTTCTAAATATAAATTGGCATGCCGGGCAGCTATTTCCTTTCTTGCTTTATTCGACAATGGATATAGAATGGAATGATGTGGATGGACAGAGGACAATTTATCACTACTTATTAACTGATTTTCTACTATCGTTTTTATGTTTCGCATACATTCGTCATAATCGTCCCACTCACAAATTATTTGTAAACAATGTACTAAATTACAGTAAGCATCTGGAAAGTCAGGTTTTATTTTCAAGGCGTTTCGATAAGATGTTATTGCCTCGGTAACATTGCCCATATCTTTGTAAATGCTAGCTAAGTTGCAATGCGCGTCAGCAAATTGAGGGTTTATTTCAATAGCTTTTTTAAAACAAATAAGAGCTCCATTCGCGTCTTGCATTTCACGTAAAGTGTTTCCCATATTACTGTAAGCATCTGCGAATTTCGGTTGTATGCTTATCGCTTCTCTATAATGAAATAGAGCTTCCTGAAATTTGCCTGCAAGTTCACCAAAGTATATTTTAACATCGTTACTACAATAAAATTAAAGGGGCCAATCGTGGCGCAGAAGCACAAAGTGTGGCTGTAAAGTGACTGGCTGTAGGTGCGATTTCAACTCCAGGAGTGTAATTTTTTAAAATTTTCATTTTCTTCGATCTGGTGTCTAGGCACAGCGCGACCTTAAGTTCCGTCATTTAACACGCAATGCCTCCGAATTCGATAAGAAGTGGGGAAGGGAGTGGCTTACCACTGGGTTTCCTCTGCTTACCCTACAGCGTGAAGCTATACTACAATAACAATTTACGAGAATCTATTCATTGTCCCTAGTATAACATATTATTTGAACAATGTTGAAATCTGCTCATTTTCTATGGTCTTATTATTACTTATATAAAGTAAGTTATAACATATTTATCACATACATTACAAAGAATACATTTGTATAAATGAAATATATTAAAAAAATTTCAAAGCTTAATTTTAGTTTAAGTCCTCTTCAGATACTTAAATAGATGATTAAAGTTAGAATGTATTGTTATACATTAATGTGTCGTGTTTTGTCCGCTTCACATTTACCACAATGCTGTTTGTAACAAGTGTGTTTCGAGACAAAAAACAATATACAGTTGCGCTACCCTATCCCATTTTAGAAATGATTTATCATCGGGTTTCCTCGATATATCTATTATTATCTATAGCTATATAAGTTATTATAAATAAATAATTAATGTAATTGTAACCATAACACTTAATGATTATAGGTCGTAAAATGAGAATGAATTGTCTTAGCACTATTTCTTTCCGTCTGCTTTATTTTGGACATCCATGAAAATAAGAAGATAGATATTATAATATTTAACATAAGTACAGTTCCCTACATGATACAATTTATATACGTGTATATTTTAAAAAATATTTTATTTCACTTGATTATTGGTGATGTTTCACCATTCAAGTAAAAACATAATGCAAAAAAACGGAATCTTTTAACAATAGTTTCCCAGTTTATAGTATGTGGGAGTCCAAAAAACCAAAAATTCTGACTCGAAATAGTATGGGTATAAAATACAATGTTTTAATAAATTTTATATTAATTTTACTTAAACATAAATATCAAACACTAGTCTAAAAATATTACGCTGAGAATTTCAAAAACTCATTTATATAACAATCGCCTTAGTGCCCACGACCTTGGCTTTACACCATTTCTACCCGCTAAGCAGATCTTAACGAGATTTATTTACACTGTGCAGATCTATCAAGACAATTCAACTACTTTAAAACAATTCGTTAAGCCGATTTAAAGTGAAGTAGTTAATTGCGAAACGTCCTATTTTGTAGTTTCTCAAATTATTCATACATTTATTATAGGTAATAACAATAATTAATTAAATTACATAAATATTCTACGTATTAGGTCGACAAAATAAGATCTAGAACACATGTGTAACCTCTAAAAAGAGAAAAAAGTGTCGAAAGCGGCGATATATCTTTCAAAGTAAGTTTATCACAATACTAACAATAGTATGTAGTATTTTGATTTAGTCCAGAATAGATCCTTTGTTCGTTCATATGTATGTAGGCATTGAAGCCATAAATCATCCATTAATTGCCAATAAAATGTTTGTAAATATGAATTAGTGCAAAATTTCAACTAGCCAACAGGACAGGACAGAACGCGGTTTTAAGTTACGCTTACGAACTGAAAGATCGGAGTGTCTTAACACTTAATTCACTGACTACTTGGTCTAAGCTACTATGAAAATAATTATAATTTATAGCTCAATAATTTATTTCGTTATGACAATAATACATATATTTTTAAAATAATTAACACTAAATTTAGAAGTTTTAAATATTTTCTTCTTACATAACACGACGTTCACGAAGGGTTCAATTTTTATTTTTAAAGAATTTATGCAGAACAAAAATATTGACATGTCCCAGAAATGGAAATAAACCGGAGGACGGATTTATGCATAAAGTAAAAAGCATTATAGTAAGTATGCTAAAAGTAAGAATCGATAATAAAGAAAAAATATTATAGCAAATTTGTTGGATGCCGAAGTTTAGTTTTACTAAGAAATTGCAATGCTGCATAGTTGTAATGGAATGTGGTGAAGCTTATGTTGCTGTAGTATATGAAATATAGAAGATAAGCCATATCTTATTTGAGCTCAGTTCATTTTATTATATTATCAAACATAATGTTACATAAATAAAGTTTTTGAAGTTACACTATTCGGAGAGTGGAAATAAAACTAGTACCACATTTTTCGCAAATAAAGTTTTGAATG
The DNA here is from genome assembly GCA_019049465.1 of Dryas iulia moderata. Classification (NCBI taxonomy): domain Eukaryota; kingdom Metazoa; phylum Arthropoda; class Insecta; order Lepidoptera; family Nymphalidae; genus Dryas; species Dryas iulia. The sequence continues at coordinate 7,600,488 of CM032415.1, read as the reverse complement.
CGGTTATTGGAACTTTGTATGAAATAATATTTAAAATTTTACCACTACTTTCAAAATACATTTAAAAAAAATCAAATATAAAATTACGTACAGTTCAAATTTTCTTGAATCAGCAATGCAGTATTTGGTAATGTATTATGCACATTTATACGAGTATATACGTTTTTTTATATGGAGAAAACATTACTAAATTCATGAAATGAAAAGAAATGTTGTCCTAATTTTAAATTCAAGATTTCCTATGCAGGAAAATAATTAAGATACATTTTTTAAATCATGAACTTCCAAAACAATCATTAAAGCCTCACGCGGTAAGCTACTCTCGTAGCAGGAGAGTAAAAAGTGACAGAGAGAGAACCTAGTGTCAACACACTCCGTTGTCTGCTCTCCGCCTGAGATCGTTAAGTGTTGGAATCCAACGCTACATTGATAATTAGTATCAGTAATTAATTAAAATATAATATGAATTAGATTAGTGCGTTAATTATGTATGTGAAAATATAATGTCACTATCATACCTTGCTGTTGTAGAAGTGATGCTAAATTACTATGTGTCGCTGCAAAATTCGGAAACACTTCTAATGCTTTCATATATAAGTTAGTAGCTTCATCAATTTTACCCTGTTCTCTTTTGACGTTGCCAAGATTATTAAGCGTATCGACATGTGAAGGGCAGAGGTATAGCGCTTTATTATAGCATTCCTCCGCTTCGCTAACGAGTCCTTTCTCTTTAAGTGCATTAGCAAGATTGCAGTAAGCATCAGGGAAATTGGGCTGCAATTCTATAGCCTGTCTGTATGTATCTATTGCTAGATCTATGAAACCTTGTTTATAATACAAGCATGCCAAGTTGCCGTGCAGAACGCCGTTGTTTGGTGATAGCTTCAGCGACTGGAGATATACTGCTACCGCTCTGTAATAATAAACAGTAAATATTCGTTGATTGAACTCTTGTTTTGAAACCATTTTAGGAAACAGTAGTAGTATTGTCGAGAATAATAAATATTTTGTCTCACGCTTAGAAAGTCTTCTTAAACTAGGTTTTTAGTGGCATTGAACGTATTGATCTCACTTCGTTTTATTTGTGTTAGCTAGTAGATATGTTATTAATGTTTATGTTTAAGTAACAAAAACATTTCATCATATTTTCAATTCTATAGTTATATCGAGATGGTAAAATAAAAACACAAACACAGAATAAAATTCGCACAAATTTCAAGTAAATAATATTTTTAATAAGTCCAAATATATTACCAAATATTCGGTACATAGAGAGTTAGTCGTACCTTTATACTATTAAGGGACGAGGAAATGATAACTTTTATCTGTAAGCTTCAGGGAAAGCTTCTTGTAAAGGGATCAGACAGCCTTGATTTGAAGGAAGTTTTGTATTCGATTTTGTAAATACATTTTTTCATAAATCCATACTGATATTATAAATACAAAAATCTGTTACGCTTGCACGGCGAATGATTTCGGAGTAGCTTAAGATCCAGAATGTAACAAAGGCCGTTTTTTTTTTTCAAAAAATCATAAATATAGGTGATAACTTCAAAAATCTATTCTAAAGTTTTGCAATATAACGAAGCAACTACAGTTATGTAGTTCTGGCGGCTAGTTATTTTTTATTAAATTGCAGCTTCACGCTTTTTATCGTAAAGCGATAATGATTAGCCAATCAAAGAGTTCCGTCCTCCACTTTCCACCCGAAAAAAGTACATTGCATGTTGAACGCCGGAACTCAACGACGTGTTTTTTCTTAACGATTGTTTTGTCTTAGGCGCTAGAACGAACAAAATGAACGAATTAAACAAAACCCCGAAGCACCCTGAAGGTGAATGAATGAATGGCATTAGACGGGTCGGTCCCCGTGGCGTCGTAGTAGAGCGTCGTTGTGACGTTTCATGTGGGCGAAAAGGGTTTCCGCTGAGTTTTCGTGGGTAGTATCGGACTCATTGAGAATCCCACAGTACCATCTGTCAGTAACGTACCTTGCCTACGTAGACCATGCGTATGGATGGTGTGCGTAGACTGCATTCCCCAGTGGTAAACAGAAAGAAAAAAGTACCAGAACGAAGAAATGAAAATTAAATTTTGTAATTATGCTAATAAAATTTTTAATTTCACTATCACAGAGCGATAGGGCGAACTGAGACTGTATATATAATGAGTGTGCCTTTCATTTCCTCCTACCACTCTAGGTAAGTTTAAAATGTTTTAAAATATTTACATTACAATTTATTACGACAAAGCACGGCCCTCTTCCAAAAAATACGCAAGGCACCTGAACATAAGTGGTGAAATTACATATAAGTATCATTGATTTTCTTTTCAGGCAAGTAATAAATAAATTTAATAACGTACGTAACCTTTCACCTCGTATAAAATTTACACCACAATTTCGATGTCGTTTTAAATCTTAAATAATAATTATTAAACAATTATTTTACAATGTGGATACCTTTGCTTTAATGCCTGCCTTTGGATTGATTTTAATATTTTTTATCAATTATATCTACGCGGTACTAAGTTTCGCCATTAAACACACAATATTTAATACGCGATTTGAACGTGGAAAAGGAAGTGTCTTGACATTATGTTCTCTCTGACTTACATGCCAAGAGGAAAATGTATAAAAATATGGATTGTGTTTGTTTAAAATATTTGTAATGTTAAAGCTAAGAATAAAACGAAGTAATATTTTTAATATACTTAATAAAATAAAGAGCATTTTATATTTTTTTAGTATAAAACATTAATAATACATTATATAATCTAATAAACTAAAAGGCACAAAATAGATATCTACGTAAATACAGTTGATATAAGTGAATTTAGGTGTCCCAATACCAAAAAATCGGGATGTCGTAGTTCTTCAGGGTTCAGCAAAATACTTAGCTTACTAAAATACTGGAATAGTTTTGCCCTATCTGCTTAACCTAGTATATAATACTAATTATTATTCTGATTATATTTGGGACTATTCTGGCGCAGTGGGGCAGCGTCTGACGCTATGGTTGTTGGTTTAATTCCCTCTCGAAGGAATGATTCTACATTATTTTCATTTGTTCACTCTGGTACCCTAGACAAGGTGTGGTTTTGCGTTCCGCAATGTCTCGATTTCGGTGCTAATACCCTGCCTTGCTGGAAAAAGGATGAAGTTTTGTATATTATTTGGTTTTCGTTTTTAAAATAAACCTAAATATAGGATTAACTGCTAGGACTAAGTAAATTGTTCCTTATTAATGGTTCTCTGTTTGCACGTGTATTGGAAAGTACTTGGTATATATTGTACAGCGAAACTCAATACTGCTTTATCTTAGCCTACAATATCAAATATTGGAGTAACATTATTGAGAGGGCTATACAAGGGATTGCTTTATTTATTAATCGTCTATTAAAATAAAATAATTTAACAAAAAATAATTTAACAAAGTGTCTTGTCGCTAGATTAAAGACTTTATCTAGACTATATTGTTATGCTAAAAAAAAGTAAGCTTCTTATTTTTCATATATTCTGTGCTTCTTCTTCCTCCTGGCACTATCCCGGCTTTTGCCAGGGTCTGTCTTCCTGCTTAACCTTCTCCAACTTGCACGGTCTTGGGCATCCCCGGTGGCAAGTCCATTGGCTCTCATATGGTGCTTCACGATGTCCAGCCATCGCTTTCTTGGACGTCCTGGGGGTCTTGCTCCAAGGACAGGCATATCGAGGCAAATTCTTCCGACATAGTTCTCAGGCCGGCGTGCAACGTGGCTGTACCATCTCAGGCGACTCTCTTGAAGCTTATCCGCTACGTCACGAACACGAAGACTACCTCGGATAAATGTGTTGTGTATGCGGTCAGCCCGCGTAACGCCACACATCCACCTCAGCATCTTCATCTCCGTGACGTGATGCTGCTGAGTGTGCCTGGACAGTGCTGGCCAACATTCGCTGCCATATAAGAGAACCGGTCGGATTATGCTCTTGTATATCAATCCCTTGAGCTTGGGTGGTATTCTGCGGTCGCAGACCACACCTGTGACCTCGCGCCAAGACCAGTGTTCAAGATGTGGTTGAAAAGGTTAGTCAGTATGAGCACACTTCGATCGGGATGTTGTCAGGTCCTACCGGTTTCCGATTCTTCAGGCGACGAAGACAATTCCGAGTTTCGTCAGGTGTTATCGGGGCAATAAGTCCAAGATTAGGAGGTGGTTCGGTTGGAAGACTGCATGGATGCTGGGTATTTAGCAACTCCTTGAAGTAGCATCTCCAGCTCTCCTTCACAGAGGCATGATTACACAGCAGCGCGCCCAGGGAATTTTTGACGCAAAGACATTTGACGATATCTTGCGTCGCTATATCCCGAGCTCATGCCAATTTGTAAATGAGCTTCTGCCCCTCCGCAGTTTCAAGCGTATCATATAAAGGTGATAACCTGTCACTGTGGGCTCTGGCAACAGCTCTTTTACTGGCACGTTTCGCTGCTATGTACTATAGTCTGTCTTCAGGAGATTTGGATTGCTGCCACTCCTTAAAGGCAGTCTTCTTTCCACAAATCACCTCCTGCACTTCGTCATTCCACCACCATGTCTCCTTGTCGATGACCCGTCCTCCCCAAGAAAGGCCAAGAACTAGTTTACCTGCAGCGATAATTGCTGACTGGGCTCGATCCCAAGCTTCCTGAGCAGTTTCGGTATTAGTTGAAAGATTTTGACTCTCAACCTCTGCCCGAATGTCGGTCTGCATCGGTCCATTCAGCAACCACCACCTGATCCGAGGTTTACGTTTCTCGGCTACTTTCTTTTTCGGGGTGACGGCATAGTCCATGACAAGAAGACGATGTTGGGCCGTCAGGCTTTCACCTGGAATGACCTTACAATTAGTCACCTTGCCGATATGACACCGTCTGGTTAGCGATAATCTATTTGAGTTGAGTGGGATCCGCTCTTATACGTGATAAGATGCTGCGGCGTCTTTTGGAAGAACGTGTTCACGACGGCCAAGTCAGACTCAATACAGGTTCTGAGAAAATTTTCTCCCTCTGTATTGCGACGACCATAACCAAAACCACCGTGTACACGGTCATACGTATCCGCAGCCTTACCTACGTTACTGTTCAAATCCCCCCCAACTATGATTACTTCAGCAGCTGGTATAGCACGTAGAACCTCTTCAAATTGCTGCCAGAATGTCTCTTTTTTGGACCCGCTACATCCCGATTGAGGAGCATAGGCACTGATTAAATTAGTAATGACTCCCTCAATCAGTACCCGCACCCACATCAGGCGATCGCAGCGACGGTCGACTTCAAGAAGACCATTCCGAAGCTCTTCAGATAGCACTACCGCTACACCAGCTTTACCTGAAGGCGACCCAGTGTATATCAGCCGGTAACTCTGTCCGATGTTCCGAGACTTATTGCCCTTCCAGCAAGTTTTCTGGAGGAACGCACACTGGACCCGACGTCTGATGAGTACATCTGCGAGTTCTTTGCATCGTCCGGTAAGAGAGCCACGCCAATATTCCACGTTGCAAAGCGCAGTTTCCGTTTAGGTACTGACCTTTTTAGCCGTGCCCGTACTTGACACGGTAGCCCTTGTCCACTTATCGCATCGTGTAGGGCGATGTGCCTGGGCGTCGTTTAGCGGCGACGCCCTAGCCGTACCCAGCGTGTCCTTGTTGTTATTCATAATAATGGCGAAGGGTGATTTTAACGGAGCGACTGCCGTCTGACCTCCAAAACCCCTGTTATGGGTAAAACCGAGGAAGGGAAAAGGTAAAAGGGGAGAGATTAAGAAAAAGAGGAGGAGAGATTAGGAAAGAGGTAGATAGGACACCACTTTCATGGATTGGATAGAGGTATATAGGTGGTGGCTCGAGGATCCGGGGTAGCGTGCCCGTATGGCCAAAACCAAATATCGGACAGATGTTTAGTAAGACACCCTCTGGATGAACTATATAACATTTTACATTAGTAAAGTTAGTGTATGTTTATTTATACGTTTGCATTTATTTGATTTTATTAAAATTTATAAAAGACATTTATGATACTGAATATTCTTATAGTACTTAATTTAAAAAAATGTAATTTCTCATGAAAAATACTAGCTATTATATACAAAGCTTCACCTCTTTGAAGCTCATTTGTATAACCTATTATAAAATTCGCAGGAAAAATGCAGATTTTAGTCTTGCATATTTTATAAATTGTAGACTGTAAAATAGTAACAAAAGTAGTACTAATGTAGTCTTAATGATTTAGATATATATAAAAAACCCTGTATGTGTATATTTTCTATATTTAAACAATTACAAGTATTGATTTAAAATAGCATAGGGGAGATTTCGGGTAGAACCGGGCGGCGGATAGCCCCGTACAATTCCATTTCTAAGAAACTAAGCATAATATTTAGGCAAAGCTATATGACAAAGATACCTCCTTAAGAGTAAAAATAAATGCATATGAAAGACGACGTGGACGCGGGGTAAATTAGCGGTGACAGTGTTTTATTCCCATCAAAAATGTTTCGTCGGTCCTTACATATTTTACTGAAGATTATTGAGTACAATAGTAAAAGAGTTCCCATTTGTTTTATTCTTTAGAGTTTAAGAAAATTTAGCATATTTAAATATTATAATACTCATAATAAAAATTATTGTATATTTTCAGAGTTACTTTTAAAATTGTGAATCGATATCTGTCGGGTAGCCCCGGACAATACAGAGACGGATATCCCCGGACACCGTGATCCTGATGATAATGACTTCCAGACATGGTCCAACGTATCATTCATATATCGTAATATTACTTAGACACGCTCCTATCACTAACACTGTAAATTGTTATTCTACTTTTTTGCTAAACGTACTTTTTTAAAACTTTTAATATGTTATTAGTATCTTTGCAAAGAGACATAACATGTGTCAAAATTCAAGTGGAGAGCCAGGAAAAAAGTAAAATTGAATGAAAATAAAACATTTTTTAAGAAACAGCTATTACCATTTCTTTTTGCAATAAAATATTTTTTTGACGCTAGCATCAAAGTCGCAAAAAAGCGAGACATATTCACCATATAAAAAAGAAGTGCACGAAAACCAGAAAATGAGTGGCATACAATAAAAAAAATCAAACAGAAATATAAAAACATAAAATAGCTAAGGAGGCGTTGAACACCACGAAAAATATCCAAAGTCTTTGAGAAATGGATGGAAAAATAGAGTTAATGCATTATATACGGGGAAACATTTGATGAGCCCTGAATTCAGTGTCAAGAAAGCGAAAACGGAGGCCATGGAGATTGTTTTCATATAGACGTATCTGATGGTTATTATAACTAATATGTGCAAAGCCAAAAACCAGCGGGGCCATCATTTACTAATATGTCCGAGGCTACCCGCCACTTTTTGAAATGACAAAAAAAACTGGGCTTAATTATTCGTAGTATATTTTATAGAAAATTGTGATATAATTACAAGTATTTGATTAAAATGAGTAGAGAAGATTCTAATCTTAATAAATATCAAATAATACGCATAAAATCTTTTATTTCTGTTTATTTGCATTTCTTTAAAAGTGTCTGGGGCTACCCGAATCTCCCCTACATATAGTTTTTGAGTATATAACATTTAGTTATTAGTCCCTCTTTAAATTTATATTACATCATGAATATCTTAAGAGCACGTATAGCGATAAATTGTAGCTATCCGTATCAAGTTAATTATTGTATCAGCAATAAATAATTTACGAGAAACTTATTAAGCTCCATTTTTTAAAAGTATTAAACATAATTTATATTATCGATCAGCCGTTGTTGTTAAACAGTTCTTTGAGGAAAGTTAAGAGAGGAGTAGGAAAATATTATAATATGTGGTGACCGGTGAAATCGTTGTTTTGAAATAATTATTGTAAAAAAAATACTGGATATCAGAATCGAACCGTGGACAAACCGTAAAAAAAGCAACCGCTCTCCCAACTAAGCTATCACAACGTTGTCAAGAATCGCGAAATTAAGATTCCTATACTAATGATATTTTAGCAGCTTTTTTAATGCTCGAAAGTCCACAAAATTAAAAAAATAAAACCTAACCTAGATCGAATTTTCTCCTTCGAAACCGCCTACATGATAAATTTCATGAAAATCGTGAGGCTGTTTCCGAGATTCCTATTATATATTTATATATAGGTACATATACAAGATTTGCTCGTGCTCAAACATATATAAGATATGAAGATTAGAGAGACTATTTTTAAACATATTATTATTGAGAATGACTTTATTTTATGTTTATTTCGTAAATATGGACGTAAAGTAATGAAAAGTATGTTTTTTTTAAATTTTCGTTATAATTTCAGATATAGAAAATATAAAATAGAAATTGAAATATACTACGAAAAAAAGCTTTTTAAATAAGTGTCGATAACATAAGTTAAACATTTCTCAATACTCATTCTCCAAAGTCAAAATTTCCATAATTACAATAATTTACAAAATATATACTTTCAATTTTAAAATATATTTTGAAATATGTTATATATACTATTTAGTTCGTCCTTTTAGGTTTCCAATTGAACTTGTGATCACACTCATCATATTATAATTCGCTTTGCACGCATATTACACAAATAATGACAAATATAAAAAAGTCGCAAGAGTATATTTACCTTTTGATTTTATTTTTAAACCAGTCGACGCAGCCGTTTGATATGTCCTGTGAGAATTTCGGCGGTGCAATATTGATGATGGTGTAGACCACCACGCATTGGTAGTCCATGTTAATTGTTTCCTAGTCCAATGGGACATAAACAAGCGCACGCGCCGCTGCCAACACACAATGACCTTCCACTATAAGATCTATTCACGACGACGCGACATATTACGAAAAAAATATATTAACAAACAATAAAAACCGAATTAATTTTGTAACTTTTTTGTTAATTAATGTGAATATAAAAATTGGATTGAATAAAGTTTGGTAAAATGTTTATGTTTCGTAAGGCGGCGTGATATCGATTTGGCAAGGCGCGACGATGTGACGCGACGAGCATAACGCGACTGCGGGCCAGCACTGGACTTTCCCGCCGGTATCCGGTACTCTTGACGTATTAGATATTGCCATCTCCTTTATTCGAAGCTGAATCCGGGAAAGTTGAAATTTTCTTAAAAGTAAAAAAATATTTAGTAAATAGTATAGTATATACTAAAAAAATATTTAGTAATTCATATTCAATTATCAATATTGTAAAAAGTATAACTCGAAGCTTGATATTTAGTTTATATTTTCATTTTAATTTATATTTTATCAGTCCATATTTTTTTAGCTCCACACTTTTTTCCCGGTAGGACGGGATAGTCAGAGAGAGCCAAGCGTTCACTTTTCACTTTCCGCCCAAAATCAACATTGCATGTTGAGTGGCGGAATGCAATGCCGCGTCTTCTTAGGTTGAGATATACCATATAAAAATATTACGTTATTCATTAAGCGACTGACAAACAACGTAACTACTAGTATGGTGAAATGAAATTTGGCATCTATAATATCCACGGGTAGAATAGTGACCATAAAAAGAATTTCTATAAATTCCTACGGATACGACGGAAGATTTGACGATGGATTTTACGTTTACTTACAGTATATGAAAAATCAAAATGAAAATAATATGCTTAGAATTATCAAGTCTAGGTAAGAATAAGCACGTGACATTAAATATAAGACAAAATTTGCATAATAGGATAATTACCTATGTACTTTTTTATACCAGAGTTTACACTCCTATAAATTTATACCATACTAACGGCCCGCTCGCGGCTTCGCCGCGTGTACTATTTCGTTATAAAGCAACCCTTGGGGGTGCATATTTACAAAATAAAGTAGCCTATATTTAAGCTTAGATTATCAACTATATTTATGCCAAAATTCATTACAATTGGTCAAGCGGCTTAGATTTTTCATATAAAATTTTACCCCCTATTTCAACCCTTTAGAGGTTGATTTTTGAAAAAATAAGTAGCCTATGTTAGACTCAGTCACTTTTATTACTTTCGTTCTAAATTTCATCCAAATCGGACCGGTAGAAGCCGTAAAAGCGTGACAGACAAATACACAGACGCATTTATCATATACGTATGGATACGCATATTTATTTTATATATTTAAAAGACTTAAAGGTAATTTTTTATTTCAATTACAATTGCTTAGTTAGAAAATAATTGTTTTCACGAGTGGCTTTCGAAGTTACTACGGAAAGGGAAATAATAAGAGAAGTTGTTAAAAGTAATTTATATTCTTGCTCTGTTAAAAGCGCAGATTTCAATCCTCGGAAGTAACACTCGTATTCCTGGAAGCTTTACCTTTGTTTTAAATTCGATATTAACAGTCTTTATAAATTATATCGCCTCCCCAGAATTAAATAAAATAAAATAAAATTAATTAATTAGTTTATAAATTGTCTAAACTTACATGCCCCAGCGCTATTATAGGCCCTTACACATTGTTATTTTATAACTACATCTTCATTTACTTTCCCCACATGCCAGTGTAGTCAGAGAGTAGTGTTAAGACACTCCACTATTCGCTAAATAATTTAAATATTGTTAAAATTCGCCGGAGTGGGTATTTAAATCTTCTATCAATTCTCAAAAGACCTCTACTATTCTATCTTACTTTTTATATCAACTTATAATGAGTACAACTCTAATTTAATATAGAAATATTGGTCAATATCTAAAGTTAAAATGAATGTCTTAGAAATTAATAAAACTATAAGGCTCTTTACTAATTATAACATTCATTAAAATAAAAGTTAACTTAAGAACATGCTCTTAACAAATACATATAGATATAAGAAGGTAATCTTTTTCAATTATATTTTTGTCATCAGAAGGTATTGACTCGTTTTATATATAAATTAGCCATCAGAAGGTTTTCCTTCTTAATTGTAAATTTTCCATCAGAAGATATAGACTCGTTTAAAACCTAGGATCGTCCCATTAATCTCCCACTTACAACTATGCAAGATAGCTATATTGAGAGGAAAAATGGCCGTGTGGCCCCGCCCCGCCACTCGCCGTGAGTTCCGTGCGATCGCGGATCCGACCGATCATACATTAAACTCTCCGAGACCCAACGAAACAGTTCACGTATATGATACTTACAATGCCTTAGCAAACGATCAATTATTAGTTAGCTGTCACGTCATGTTGGTTAAGATTGTGTGTGATCTTTCTCAAAGGTACTTGTTACGCTTATTACCTATATATATTTAATTAGATTTGTTATTTGTTGTTCATTGGTTTGTGAAGCCAATGTAATACGTCGGCTTGTTAAGCCGATATTCATTAATGGTTTGTGAGATCAATGTGGTTCGCATATCAGTTCGAACGCACAACTGTTTAAGTTAAATGACCGGACAGCACAAGCGTAGCAGGCGTTTGTCAAAACCAACATTCAAACTCAGTGGAATGTCTCCGACATCAGTTATCAGATTGAAAATCTCATACTCTATTCTGACTTATAATAAAAACCAATAATTAATGTAGAGCAATTTTAGTCTTCCAACACAGTTCAAACGACTTATTCTTTATTTTTGAAGTAAAATAAATCATAAGGCAATATAATAAGTAGCTACCTCCGACATTTGTTACAATTTTAATACTAGCTTTTCATGTAAAATGAAAGGTTGTTTAATATAAATATTTGTAACATTTTCATCATGCCATTTCCGGGTGTTACGCCCACCATGATATTCTGCGAATTATTTATTATTTTAATACTGAATAATTAAATATCAGCAGGATATTTTAGATGTAACGAGTTATTTCAATATTTTGCTTAATTTATATATAATGAAAATATGATATGTGATTATAGATATATGTCTTCACTGATTCCAGTTGTGACGTAGGGGCGCAAAGTGGGACCGTAAACGCATCAGGTTGTGGGTTCGATTCCCACTCGAGGAATAGAAATATTTAATATTTCTATTTTATTAGCCACACACAATGCTTCCAAAATTCGGCGGAAAATGGGGAACGGAGTATCTCATCATTAGGTTCCCTCTGCCTACCCTGCAGTGTGCGGGATACACCTTAATGCTAAAAAAATAATATGTAACTATCATCTATTTCATTCAATTCTTTTTTTCGAATAAATTCCTAAATAAAAATAAAGCTGTAACAGTAAACGAAGAAAATTGACGTCGATTTGTTTATTTCCTGTAAATGTTATACAAATATCTCGAGTAGATTGGGTACTAATTGGATAACTCCAGCTTTTCAATAATGGTAAATTTAGCTATATAATACTTGGAAAGCGATATTTATCAAAATTAACGCAATTATTTGTATTACTATACAATAGATACTATGTAATAGATTGAAATATCCTTTGTTAAGGAAAATATAAGCTTACGTCTGTCTATCACATGGAGTTCAATTAGTATATTTAAAATAAACACCTTTTAAAGATACTTAATTAATATATAACTTAGAATCATAGCTGGTTGATTGATTATCTTTGTACAAGAGAATTTACCTGAGATGTCTGTCAGGCCACAACTCAACTCGGATAACATATCAAAGCCGCGAAAATGACAACGGCTCCTATGTAGATTGGTACAAGTACAAAAATAATTTACAAGAGGGCGGTTAGAAGATTCTTATGGTTGTAATTTTGTCATATTCTAAGAAATACTGCGTTTCCAATGTATGCTATATCCAGCATTCCTAAATTTCAATCATTTACATACCATCAGATACTGTTAGATACTGCAGTATCTAACAGTATCTAGTAGGTACATATCAAAGATTCTCAAGAATATTTTAAACATTTATTGCCACTTATAATATTGTCTTTCGAATTATTAATATTTAAATTAATAATATAACTTTTTAAGCGATTCCAAAAGGAGGAGGTTATCAATTCGGCTGTATTTTTTGGAACGAAGTTCCTTATTGCGCGTTGTGAAAGGGAGGGGAAAAATTCTCACGCAAAGTTGTAACGATTTTTTTTCTATAGTAAGCTATTGTAAGCTGTGCGGCGTGCGCATGTTTACAGCAAGCAAGCCAGATATTTTCATTTCTAATTAATAATAATAAATTAACAATCAAAAATATTATTATAACTTAAAAAAAATAAAATTTCACTACAATTCCTTCACTAATTAATTGAAAAGAACTTCGTTCCATCCGGGTGTCCCTTGACATCTCTTATGTATTTTTTTTATGTGACTTACCACCGATCTTTTTAGTGAGTGGATCGATTTTTTTGATTCTTATTTCAAATAACTGGAAGTGGTTGCAGAGTAGTCCCATTTTTTTTAAGTTAGATCTTACTAAGTAGTTTTTTATAAAATTAATAAAAAGTGGAAAATTTACAACTCGATTTCATTTTTATTTTACGTATCATGCCGCTTAACCTTTTATTAAGTAGATCAATTTCTGCGATTCTTTTTTATATAATAGTATAAAGTATTTTTTATAATACTTGCTGTGTGGTTACATTTAAATTTGATCTGACCAGTAATTTTTAACCACCTTCAAAAAAAGTTGGTTTTAAATTCGAGTCTTTTGTTTAAATACTTTACGGAACTACAGCGTATCTTTTTACGGAATAAATAAATTTTTAAAATTTGGTAAGAATCTGACTAGTACCTTTTAACTGACACTATAAAAAGTATAAGATTTTGAATTAAATTTTACTTTTTTGGTACTTTACCACATATCTTTTAAATTATTGAATTAATTTAGATGATTCTGTGACACATGATGGCATATACCTTTTGTATAGTTCCATTTAAATTTAGTTAAGATCTGACTAGCAGTTTTTGAGTTGTTCGTAATTCTTATTAATATTATAAATGCGAAAGTAACTTTATCTGTTTGTGTTATATTTAAATACGCCTAAACTACTGAACCGATTTAAATGAAATTTCATAAAAATATAGTCTAGAGACTGGGAAAGGTTAGGACTACGTTTTAATTCGAAAAATGAACTGTAAAAAGTGGAAAAAGAGGATGAAAGTTTGTATGGAAATTACGCATTTCTTCTTTCACCATTAGAAAGCTACATTTACACTGAATAATAAATGATATAATTATTTCCAGAAACAATTCGGAATCATTACTAAAATTTGGATAATGTAACATAAGGTGTAAAAAAATGATAATAAAATGTCTTTCACCGCATGCGGTATGAAACTATAGATGATAGAACAAAATATATATTTCATTACTAGTAGCAGTAGAGATTTTAATATTATTTTATTTTATAGAGTTATTAATATAAATTAGAAGAAATGTCATAATATGAGGAAATGTCATCTACATACATATGTATATGTAGGTGTATCAATATGGTAAAATATATTTTATAATTGTTAACAAAGTTATTATATTAACATTACAATAAGTCTATTAGCTATTAAAAAAGTATTTATTGAATATAAAGTGAGAATAATACAGAGACCGTTATGGCGCAGTGGGACAGAACTGCCTGTAAATGTGATTGTTCTGGGTTCGTCGTCTGACGGAAATGCGATAGTTGTGAGTCCGTGTGTAAAGTTATATTATAAAAAAATAAGGAAAGTGTTAATTCACACTTAGAAAAATTGAAGAAGACATTTAGAGAACGTATAAAAATTTTAACGCAGCGGGATTCGAACCCGCGCCTCTTGACCGTGCATACGCTCTAACCGCTAAGCTACTAATTTTTATGCGCTTTAATGTAACTTATTTTTGTAGTTGATACATAAATGCTCTCAGTAGAGAGATTTTTACAAATTTCTGCTACCCAAAAGATTATTCTAGAGGTTAGCTTAAAGCTCAAGCGTATCACGTGTATGTACATTTTGTCTGCGATCAGCGTTCCGCTTAATATGTTTTAATTTGTGAGGTGTAACTTATTTATCATTACTTCAAGAAGGCACCATGTTCATGTATCATGTATGAAGAAATTACTCTTAATTTGTGTGGGCGCCGGGTGCGAAGTTGCGCGTAACAGCTAGTTACGTAATAAAAATATATTATATTCAAGTATAGACTCTATTTTACATTATAAACTCTCCATTAAAATATATAATAATATTTTAACGAAAAAACAACAGTTTTTACTTCAAATTAAAAAAGTCGATTTTATCACAACGATAACATATCGAACTTTCATTACAGGGGTATAATTGGTACTCATGAACATTCAATTAGTTTAACGCTATCGTAACTATGTTGCGCTAGTTGAGACAGCTTTAGAGCGTTTATGTAAGTGGTGTACAATATTTCCTTAGCCACACGAATAGGATTATTGCCATATTGAAAAACAAAATCTTTATTTATAAGTTAAAAGTGCCGCCGCAATAAAAGGTGATGACGGCACGCAAGTTACCTACAATATTGTTGGCAACACCTATACTTTGGTGGCAGTACTGGCCATTAGATCGTGACACATGCCAATTATAAATTGTATAGATTCAAAGACGTGATTAAATATTTGTAATTTCATATATTTTGCATCTTTTACTACATACACGTTGCTATAATCAGAAGTGGAATAGCCTTTCGTTTTCTGTCGTTTAAAATTTAATTAAATTACATTATGAGTCGTACACGTAAAAACAAGCAAAAAAGTAAGTCAAAGCGCGTTCGATCTTCTAGTAGTAGTTCTTTTAATAGCAGCAAATTAAGAACGCCGCCAGTGGTATCGCAGGCTCGAAAAAAAACAAAAGTATCAGGTACTGATACCGGAAATGTGAGCACAAGTAATAATATTATTGTAATAATATTATGATTTTGACCCTTTGAACGATAACGTTATGTCTTGGCTTAATGTAATAGAATCCAATGCATCGACCTTTACCTGGAGTGATAGTATGGTTCGATATCTAGCTTTAAATAAGTTACAAGGTTCTGCTAAAATTTGGTACGAGTCTTTATTACGTAAAGATCATGTGTGGACAGGTTGTGGGAAGATTGGAAAAATAAAATTTCGAACACTTTTAGAGTGAAACGAAATATGTTTGAATTATTAAAAGAAGTAATTGAACGAATTATTAAAAGAAATAATTGAACGAAAATCAGTAATTTCTTTTTTGAACAAAAAGCGAAAATCGATAGTTTAGGCGTAAATTTTACAGAAAATGATATCATATCAATAATATTAGGAAATATTGGCGACAGTAATATATCGGCATCAGTTGAAGCTGGTAAATTTAATTCTTGTGACAGCTTAGTGGGATTTTTACATAGCCGCGTCTACAAAACAAAAGTAAGCAGATTCACAATTAGTAGTCGAGATAATAAATCTCACATCCGTGATAAGGCTGGTACTAAGATTTTATGGGAACCTCAAGCTAGTGCTTCTACAAATTTACCTACAGTTCCTTCAAGCCCAACAAATACAAATGAGGTACAATTCCGAAAACCTATAGAATGTTTTAATTGTGGGGGTAACCATAAACGGACACAATGTTCCATTAAGTGTGAATTTTGTGGTAAGAAAGGACATTCGGAAACTGTGTGTTACCATAAAAAAGAAAGTTTTAAAAGCATTAAACCTGAACAATCTACAAGAAACTAAATATATACAATCTATTCACAATAAATATAGAGAACAATAGAGATAAATTTTATAAAGAAATATCTATTAATGATGTAGTAGGTGCTTATTGGATCCGCCCGTAACATTACAAGGATTTTCTAAGGACGGAAGAGAGACGGAAGAGAGGCGTGTATCGTAGATTATTAAACTAGATTTTGCACAATTAAGAAATATTGAAATGTATATACTTCATGAATTATCAGGATGTGAAATTCTATTAATACGTAACGTCACAGAGACAAAGGCCAATACATTATGTATTGGCGAATTGGCAACGAACTAGCATTTAAAAATGCACCTAATAAACATTATTAAAAGTTATTGATGAAGCATTTAAATTTGATGTTGATTTACATTATAATAAATTTAACCAATTATTTAACAAGTATAAAAAAATGTATTGCACTAAATATTAGCCAGTTAGGCAAAGCTGATGATTAGCAATTGAATTGCAAAATAATAAACCTTTACAGTTTAGGCTTTATGTTATATCTAATCCAATAAACACTGGAGAATATGCTGAAACAGAAATCGTTATGTCTATCACAGAAGCTGTATATCGCAAATATTAAGTATAATCATGATGATTTGGGTAGTTTCTCAGTTGATAAAACTATGGAAAGAATATCTTGCTATTACTGGGTTCCCAGCATGTGACATATGGTAAAGAAGTATGGTAAAACTTTAACTTTAAATTAAACTGGCAAGTTGATTAACGATAAAAAATCGTGTTGGCAAAGTACATAATTCTTTCTTCTTTTATATGCATTTATATATAATAGTGGTATAAATATATAAATATGTAAAAGTATGAGAAGAAGATTAGAGATAAAGATAGATAAGACAGAATATGTATTAAGTAATGAGTTGCTTAAGTAGATTAATATGAATCACCACCAGAATCGATGTCATGAGCTGAAACGATAAATTCCTAAGTCTAAAGGAATGTAACAGGCATGACATCGGATTAAGGGGTGAGACTGGGTAAATTAATCATTAGGGTTATCTAACGCTAAATATGAATCCTGTTAAAAGTAAATCATTGCTTCAGTGAATATTCTGTTAGAGATAAAGTTCCTAAGACTAAAGGAGCAAGATGCATTACCAATGAAATGAGACTGTAATAGTACAGGCCTTTCTGAACAGAGGATAAAGTTCATGATTGGCCGAGCTATTTCAATATAGTTTTAATTTATTAATAGTGTGGTTCACAGGTATTTTCTGGTAAGGCTGATTAATACCAGTGCTAACGAAGATCGTGCCTGAGGACATGCACGGTGCAGGAGGGCCATGTTAGCAACACCTATACTTTGGTGGCAGTACTGGACACTTATGCGCCACCACGTCTTATTATTTTACTCGACGATTAGATCGTGACACATGCCAATTATAAATTGTATAGATTCAAAGACGTGATTAAATATTTGTAATTTCATATATTTTGTATCTTTTACTACATACACTTTGCTAACAATATTAACAATTTAATACAAGAAAAGACAAAAAAACTAGAATATGTATACGAGTACAAAAACATAAAATATGCTAAAAACTATATAATAAAGTACTATATAATAAAATAATAAAATAGTTAAGGTATGGTCACTGAGATCTCAGGGATTCTAGTATTAGGTCGTGATATTTAGACTTTTTATCAAAATAAATATCAAGATCTACCTTCTTGGATATCGTGTTTAAATTTGTTATCATACGATATAGCAGAGAATATTTGAGGGGTATAAAAGCAAATCCGCTTCAGTCACAAAATACCTAAATCGAGTAAACTGCAAATTTCTACTGTGTCGTAATTAATCAATATTTCTACCCGAATTATATGTTGGTTCTTTTAACGGAATACTTTATTAATATAACATTAATTAAAATAAAATAACTTTACAATAACCATATAAAAATCGAGAAATACTGTAGGACTTAGGTGTCTTTGCATTTAAACGTTGGACTAAAGCGTGTTTGCACGTTAATATTCATAGTATGACAGCTAACAGCCACTATCCACAATCGACTTACTATGAAAAATGAAATATATTCGCCATCTTAGATATTTTGAAATTACGACTTTTGATTGGTTGATTGTGACTGTGGCGTATTTGCTCGTAACATTTTTTGGATCGAAGCTGTTTTGCATCTAAACGTTATTTTCTAAGTGTTTTTTTTTATAGGATCGGGGTGGAATATCAGGTTGCCTCTCATCATATAGTGTAGCCCTTTGTGAGCTCTAAAATTTCGTATACTCAGTTAAAAAAATGCATTTTTGGACTGAAGCGGTTTTGCTTTTATACCCCTCATTTGTGATTCCCTTGATTGGTTGAGGCCACAGCTGAAGTAAAAATATCCAATTTGTTGAACCTAGATAGTTTGCTCGGGGCAGTAATGCACAACAAACCCAAGAGATATGGACAGTCAACTGTGTCTGCCTCTTTTAGAATGACGCCTTTTACAGAAAATTCTGACTCCTGCTTACTATACTTTAAAGTAAGCAGGAGTCAGAAATTTCTTTCTACAGAACGTACCAGTAGACATTTATCGGCATTTAGGCTAACAATGTTTAGGCTGCACCAGTTGACCAGACGATCAAGATGTTCTTGGAGTAGAATAGCATCAGTAATGCTATCAATTTTCTTGAAGATTTTCATATCATCGATGAATAGGCAATAGTCGGAGTGTAAAATGCAACTTCCGGTGTCGTTTATGAAAATATTAAATAGTAATTGACCTAAATGAGAACCTTGAAGGGCTCCAGATGGTGTATGAAACCAATCTGACTCGTATCCCATTACTGCCACTTTTTGCAATTCATAAATTAGGAGTGGCACCAGTTTAACTAAATTTCTGTAATTCCCACATTTTGATAGTTTTTGAAGTAAAATATTGTTTTTGAAGTAAAAATTTACAGTGTCGAAAGGGAAAATGGTGTCAACGCAGAATCATTTGTCAACACTGATAGAAATATTATTAAGGAACGAGACGGGTGACAGTAGATCTCGAGCTGATAATATCACGTTGCCGCAAAATAACAATCTGCTTAACGTAGTTAGAAATGAGTGGAAATAATATCAAATCGAAAAATTTGCCAAACAAAGAGAGAATCGATATCGGCCTATCATTTTTGATTGAAATTTGGATCCGCTTTTCTACAGAGGAACGACCTATGGTTCCTTCCAGTAATATGGAAAAGTGCCTGTAATAATGTGTAAAGGAGTAACAAGTGGATGAGCACATTTGTGTGCAAAGATTGCTGATATCCTATCACAAACTGCACCCTTCGAAAAATCCAGATGTTTTAATGCTCTCGAAATCTCGTCCCTATCTAATGAGTTAAACGACAAACTATTAGACCTAATACGTTTATTACTAATTGATCTTTTATAAGAGTGCGGATTAGAACTAAATGCCTATCCAAATGGTCAGCAAAGAAGGTGCGGATATCCCTGCCATTAGATAAAGTTTTGTCATCAACGAATAGTTTGACGGGTTAAGTAGATTTAACGCCCTTCCTATGTTTAAGGAAAGACCAGAATAACTTAGGGTTAGGCGACATGTTAGCTTCTAACTGTAAGATGGGCTTTGAGGTTTTAAATATTTTTACCACTCTAGTTGAATAAGGGATCCAATTATATTAGAAAGTAATGTGAAAATTCCTATTAACAAAATTCGACAGTTATTTATAATATTTTACATTTTTAATATTAATAATATAATATTATTTGTGACTTATTATTAATTCAGGGATAGGAGTGTCATGACACACTATCCGTTTTTTTGTTTGTATGATTTGCATACTGTTATAGAAACATCATATTTCGAGAGATTATTACTTATACGGTCACAGAATCGAACCCACTAACATCTATTTGTAAAAGCTAATGTTATTTGAGCACATTTATAACTGACTAAATATGAATATATGTATATAAAGCATTAGCAAATCAAACGATAAAGGCATTACGAGAATGTTCGAATTGCATTCACATTTCATTTTCAAAGCTTTTATATGGGTAGCCCAACAATATGAATGTATAGCGAAGCTACGCTTAATAACGCAATTACTTTATGAACATAATATTGTATATTATCTTTTTCTAAAATATTTTAATTGCTCTTTATTTTGTTTGTCAGGCCATATTTATTCTTACTAATCACTGCTTCTCATACGTGAACTACAATTTTCATCCCCTATTTCAGCCCCCAAGTTGATTTTGGTAAAAATAGCTAACCTATATTCGACTTTATGTTATCTTCATACAACATCTTTGTGAGAAAAATCGTCGAAATCGGTCAAGCAGTTTAGAATTTTCTTTCAAACCATCGTCACTTATTTCAACCTTACAGGGGATGATTTTCGAAAATAAACACTAAGCTACTTACATTCAGAATTCTACTCAAATCGAGTGAGTAGATTAGCCGTTCAATCGTGAAAGGAAGACAGACAGTCTTTCGCATTTACAATAGTATGTATAATTATATTTGTATTTATATATGCTTTCCATAAAGACACCGCTTTAAGCGCATAAACGTTGCATCATATTTCATAACATTTTCACAATTTACATAAAACTAAAATGCTTTTAAGTAATACATTACATGAAGGATTACATGAATTTTACATTTGATTTTAAACCAAGATGGGCTGTAAAATATACAGAAGTGGTATAAATCGTTTAGTATAGCAATATACAAATTTCATAGTCTGTAACTTCATGCTAATTTGTCCTAGTTAGCAAGTTCTAATTCTACATTCAGGTGGCGTGACAGTGTTGAGTGCATAATTTATCACTGATGTCATAGTAACTTTGTGGGCAACTGGCGTTTAGTTATTTAAATTAATAATACTAACTCATAGTTGATTTGATAAGCTCTTCGTTTTCATGATTTTTACATATTTTGAAATATATTAATCAAAATATAAATACGTCTACCTGAGACCACGGACTACTGTTAAGTGTTCAAAGCTACTGAATTTCTAAAAATATTAATCTGATTCGTTCTACATTTTCCAGGCTACTCACTCATAAATTTATAATTTATTCTAGATTACTTATAGATCAAAATATTGTAAAATAGTTATTTTAATAACAGTACCGCTTAAATAATGAAATTACTAAATTGATGTTTAAAAAAAAACAAAATAACTACGAAAAAAATCATTACAATCCGATTCCTGGCACTGTCTTTGGTAGACATTTTATTATTTACTTACTCAAATGAGTACGAACTGCTTTAATAATTATTTAATATTGAAACTGAACTTCTGGGCTATTGATTAAATAATTTCATAAAACAATTTTCACAGAAAAAAAGATGATTTTCCAATTGTCATGAAAATGAATTCATTTCCATCCGTACCCAGATTTTATAAAGTTTTGTAGTTATCATCGCGACTTTTGTAGGTATCATACGCGACTTTTAAAGCTTGCTTGCCACGTGTTTGTATCAGTTAGTTGTCCGCTATATTCGAGCGAAAATGACGTGCGCCAAACACGTTCGAAATTACATTCATTCTTCACATCATTGTAGAGTTTCGTCCACAAATTGATTCATCACATTCTCTTGATTTAAAAAAACAACTGCGGTTAGTAGATTATTACACTAGATCTTTATATATCCTTACATAACTCATTTTAAATATATTTATATATTTCACGAACACATTTCGTTACCATCCTCTGTAAAAATTACCATCCAGTCTTAAATTTTCAGTTATTGTTTTTCCGTAACTAAGCAACAAAGAAGAGTGCCTCTAAGTTTTTATAAGTTTGTGAATTTATTTTTTAACAACAAAATGGGGAATATCGAAAAAAAAAATGATTCTACAAAACGGTATTTTTTGCACGAAATTGTAGAACGATCCTTAAAATAGTATTATTTCATAGTGGATTGCTGCTTATTCAAAAGCGGTTTTATTTTTTATTTAAAATTTTCATGTACGAGTATCTCACTCCTACGTTGAGATGGTAAGAAAGTAATTCGTGGTACCAAAATATGGACGTAAATTTTATTTTACATTACTATTTATTTCTTTGAGTAACAGCTAGTATACCCTTATCATTAATATTTTATACATTACTATGAACTTATCAAAGAAAAACTTTCTATATTCAGCGTAATCAATTATGCTACTGTGATGTTAAAATAACATTTATGTAGGCGAGGATTAGGATTAAAGGTACTTGTTATTAAGTATGTCTAATAATGTAGAGTATTCAAAATATTTCTATATAATACTATCTACTGTATTACTTCGCACAAGTCACTTTTGTTATTGTTTTTTTAAATGATTCGAGTAGAGCCCCACAATGTATATATATACAGTCATAGTATAATGTCACTATATGTAGAGCGTGTAAAGACTTATAGTATATATGTATAATGTCTTATTAGAGAAAAAAATATAAAGATTAGAGGGTAGTCAGAGACAACCATACATACATTGTAATATTATACCGAAATATTCACATATGTCATTTTCTTTAATTTACTCAGATTGCTTGACACAATAAGACCGTCTTTGCATACGTTTTAAATTTGTAAAAATCTTTCTTGTATATTTATGTTGTGTGGAATAAAATGTATTCTAGAATAGAATTATTCTATCAATTATAACAATGTGTTTCTTCGTCACATAATATGAAGCAATAATATTATTTTATACGTGCAGGTTCATCTCAACTAAAAGGTCAAAGGTAGCTAAAATCTACGTGACACCCACATTAACTACGAGTAAAACTTGTACCGTAGCTTTATAACAAATAATTCCTCGAAAAGTCAAATATTAATAGGACCTTCAATAAGTTCTCGCTGCTTTTTTGGCTTAAAGAAAATATTATACAAAATATAAGGCTTATAATCACATTACTCTTAGTACTGTCTATCATTAGAGACACCTTTCTCCTTTCTTTCTGGGAGTTATCAAACCCCCATCGGAAAAATTATTCATCTGTTGACGCAATCCATGAATCAACCCATTTTTCAATTTCTTTGAAAGAATGGCAGCACTGCTCACTCAATCATGAACTGTTGACCGAAAAAAGTATTAATCGGAAAGGGCTATATCCGGTGAGTAGAGCGGGTGGAGGAAAACTTTCCAGTGAAGCGTTACCAGTTAATTTTTGACTGGTTTTGTCATATGAGTCCGAGCGTTGTCATGTAACAGACTCACTTTATCGTGTCTCTGCTCGTATAGTGGCCGCTTTTCCTTCTGAGCCCAGCACACGCTGGAAGTGTGCCCAGCCTGGGCGTCTCAACGCCGCGCATTGCGTGGTCATTTTTCAAAGTCGAAATCCCGATCCTTTAATTTTCTTCAAAAGTTTGATCGAATGAATCAAAAAAACGGCTTGATTGATTTAATGGAAACCTTGTGAGGTTTTTGTGAATATATTGAACTGTAAAACGTACAGTCACATTACCAGTTTTCTGATATATTCAACTTAGCGCCTGATTTTCCCAAAAGCCAGAAAAAGTCATTTTTTTAATGATTAATGATTAAAATACTTACATTTCTTGTGCGATCAACGGTTACTGAGATATTTATGGTTAAAGACAAAAATATTGTTTTCCAGTCAGAGTTCGATATCTCAGCGAGAAGTATATGTAGCGAAGTTTTAACAACAGCAAGATGAAGCTAGATAAACAAGTTATTCAATTCATATAGTAGTTACAAAAAAAAGAAACGTTTCAACTTTTTAGAGCAAAAAAAGTTTTTTCTCTTTTTTTTTCTTTTAAAAAATTTTTTTTTCTCTCTCGGTATTCATCAGGATATAGCGGAACACGTCACTTGAAAATATTTTACATCTTAAGATCTCAAAACTAGAAACTTTAAGCTTTAAAATGCTTGTTTTTTTTTTATTTCAATGCAATCATTTTTGAGGGCAATACAGCCACTTAAAAAACGTCAAAAAATTGGAAAATTTTACCGATCCCTTAATTAATTCCGCTAGTATATTATCTAGTTTTTCTCGATAAATACGTCTAAACATCATTCCAGTTGGTTAAGCAATCATTGTTTTTTAATAAAACAGTAGTGTTAATTTTTGATGTCTAATAGAAATTTAAACATAATGAACACAAGCATAAACATAATTATTACAAAGAATGTTAAAATATTTTTATATACAATAAATTAAATATTATTACATTAATCTAATCCAAATATGAGCTGCTCGTTAAAATCACGTAGACTCCAATTAAAAATAAACTGAAGATCCGCACGCCACATTATCCAGTGTATGAATACAATAACAAAATTCTTTCTACGTAAAACAAATTTCATTATATAAACAAAACAACGCTTCCAATAAAGCTCCCTAATTTGCTTTAGGCTGTTCTATTGTAACTTGTTTGTGTCGTCTCTTATATTTTCAGTTTTTTTTTTTTTTGGAAATTTCTTTCAGTTTAACTGTTAATTTTTGTAACAAATGACAAAGATAGCCGATCCCTTGCTACTTCTTCTCGCGGATACGTCTCTGGACTTCAATGTGGATAAAAGAATATGCACATTAGCGAAAATAATCGTGTTAATTAATGGTTAACTGATTCTGAATAACGAATACATATTCAATAAGTTAAAATAAAAAAAAATATGAGGCTGTGATTGTAAGTATGATGGTTTTTGTGGATTCGATTCCCACTCGCTTAATACTCCTATATATTATTTCATTTCACCGCCCTGGTGGTTGGTACCTTAGACAAAATACTTTGAGTCCCACTTATTATCAAGCAATGCCTCGATTTTCAACGGAACGGAGTGAATTGACTCTGGATTCTCTCTGGAAACCACAATATTATATATAGATATAGATGATAGAGAGATAGATATAGATAGAAGATAGAGATAGAGATAGATAGAGATAGAGATATATATAGATATAGATATAGTAATATATAGATATATATATAGATATATATATATATATATATATATCTATATATATATATATCTAATATATATATATATATAATATATATATATATATATATATATATATATATATATATATATATATATATATATATATATATATATATATATATATATATATATATATATATATATATATATATATATATATTGTGGACCCAGCGAACTTCGTTTCGCCATATCTTATAATTAGAATAATGTTTATGCGTTATACTACGCAATATTTTCTGTGCGTTTTTCCGGAAAGCCCGATAAAAAATAAATTGTGCTGATAACTTGCCATCCAGTAGATGGACTACTCATTCTATTTAATAAAATGAGCCCCTCTCTTTCTTCAACTAAGTTATTATTAAAAGGAGGTCGTTATCATCTTTGTCGAATTACCAGTCCAACAACAGTTGGAAAGAATATAAAGCTTTGTGATATTGTTAGCAATTTAATTTTATAATTTCTCTCATGTTCTCCTGTCTGCCAGGTCACGCAAGTCGGTGAATTTGTGCAAGTCGGTGAATTGGTTCTTGAATGTTATATAATATTATAGAAGAAAATATATTTAAAAAAAAATATTTAAGAAGGATTCATTACTATTTTAAAATATGATTATATTGCAATATGATATACCTACGTAGGTTTATATTTTTTAATATACATTAATTACGGAAGAAAAATAAAATATTTTAAAAGTTAGATTGAAACTTCATCTTTTAATGATAAAATTGAATTTCCACCAAATAATAGAAAATATGAATTTCCACCAAATTATGTTATTTAGACGCACTATTGTAAGTTTATATCTTTTGCAACACACGCTTTGATAGATGATCTAAAAGTAATGACTTCAGTATAAGTTTTGATAATTTTACCTTCCCATTTACACAACATAATCCAATCAATTCGGGTCTAAATTGCAGACAAATAATGCTCATTGCTCTAAAATTCGATTTTTCTACGACTTCTCTATCATATCTAAGCGTCAAACGTTCTTACGTTATTATTATATTTGGCCGTGTGTTTCGTTGTCTCTCCCTTGAAGTCGAAGGTATGGGTTCTTCCGCAGTTGTGGTATATCTCTCTTGAGGAATTCGTACTCTGATTACCTCCAAACGCTACCAACGCTATTCGACTTGGGACTTACGTGTTCGCCAAACAATATCTTGATCCCTTACTGATGGCATGTTTTCGTAATAAAATACTTCCCTAAACCACTAAAATCACATTGCAACACGGGATATTTTTCCGTAAGATATTTAATATAAATTCAGTATATGTATCTAATATTGACTCATTTATACTGACGGTGTTTATAATTTAAACACTTTCGTTCTCTAGAGAATCAGGGTATTGAAAAGAGTTAAAACCTGTTTTTACCCGCGACGGAACGGCGACTGTATATGTGTTTAGGGTGAGGAGGTTGTTTGTTTGTTTGTTTGTTTGTTTGTTTGTTTGTTTGTGTGTTTGTGCAAATTACTATGTCAATTATTTCCAAAACTATAAGTCCGATTTTGATACGGTTTTCTATGATAGGTTAAGGTTCAATTGGCGTATGTTCTTAGATATGTCTTATTGCCTTAACTCACCAGGGGGCGCTGCAGTAAGCATTTTACGTGAAAACGAATGTTTTCAATTATCTCAAAAAATAATATTCTGATTTCAATAGATTTTCAGTGATAGATTCAGGTTTAATTGGTGGATGTTCTTGGATATGTTTTATCGTGTCAAACCACCAGGGGGCGCTGCAGTAAGCATTTGTTTGTACTTTTTTTGTATTTATTTGTCTAAAACCGAAAGTACTGCTCCGATTGAAAAGAGTTTTCATAAAAATATTTATCTTTGCTTGATGCATATTTTAAGATTTTTCTTTTTTTGTTACGGGGAAATCTCACCAGGGGGCGCAGCAGTAAACATTTGTTTATGCAAATCAAAAACTACTGGTCCGATTTACATGTAACTTTCAAGGATAGGTTCAGACTTAATTGGTGCATCTTTTTATATATGTGCTACAGTGACCACTCATCAGGGGGCGCTGCAGTAAGCATTTGTTTGTACTTTTTTGTGTAAAACCAAAATTTTTCTTGTATTTGTTTGTCTAAAACCGAAATTACTAATTCGATTAGATAGAGTTTTCAGAACTAGATTAAGCTTTGCTTTGTGCATATTATAAGATTTTTGTTTTTTAGTTACGGTGAAAATTCACCAGGGGGCGCTGCAGTAAACATTTGTTTATGCAGAGCAAAAACTACTAGTCCGATTTAGATGAAACTTCCAACGATAGGTTCAGGTTCAATTGGTGTTTCTTTTCATATATGCGTTACGGTGACTACTCACCAGGGGGCGCTGCAGTAAGTACACTTGTTTGTGCGAAACTAAAACTACGAGTCCGATTTGAATGCAGTTTTCAATGATAGATTCAAGTTTACTTAGTGCATATTTTCATATATGTGTCATGTATGTTTACTTAGTGCATATTTTCATGTATGTGTTAACTCTCTAGGGGGCGCTGCAGTAAGTAGCTGCTTCTATTTTTTTGTGTAAAACCAAAACGACTAGTACGATTGAAAAGAGTTTTTAGTATTAGATTCCGCTTTGCTTATAGCATGTTTTTAAATTTATATTACAGTGACAAGTCACCAGGGGGCGCTGCAGTAAAATATTGTTTGTGCAAAGATAAAATGACGAATTTGATTTGGATGCAGTGTCAATGATAAGTTCAAGTTTAATTACTACATGTTCTTGGATATGTTTTATCGTGTTAACTCACCAGGGGGCGCTGCAGTAAACATTTGTTTGTGATATTTAATGCAAAGCTACAACTACTAGTCCGATTGCGCAGAGTTTTTAGTATTAGAGTTACCTTTACTAAGTGTAAGTTTTTAGGTATTTTTTTACGTTATGAACACGCCAGGGGGTGCTGCATTAAACATTTAATTATGCAAAGCTAAAACTACAAGTCCAATTTGGATACAGTTATCAAAGATAGGATTAGGCTTAATTAGTGCGTGTTCTCGTATATGTGTCATGGTGACACCTCACCAGGGGGCGCTGCAGTAAGCATTTGCTTTTATTTTTTGTGTGAAACCTATTTAGATGCAGTTTTCTGTGATAGGTTCTGGTTTAATTGCTGCGTGTTTTTATATGCCATATCACGAACTACCACGGGGCGCTCCAGTGTAAATTAGTTTGTTCAAAATCATAACTACTATTGGGTTTTGTGATTTTCACTGATTTGGTTATACTTAAGTTTCGTGGAAATGTTACAGTGACAATCTGCCAGGCGCTGCAATGAGCATTTGATAACCAGAAAGCATTGGGTTTATAATTTCTTTTGGATTTGCATGAAGATTAATATAAAGTATTTCGATATTATGTAATAATATATAATGTGTATCTATTCACTTTAAAAAGTTTAAAATAAAAAGCAAAATTAAAAATTTTGAAAAAACCCACGACGGTTTAATTGTAATTGAAAAAGGATAAAATAACTGTAAATCCCCCGCCTAAATGAATATATGTAACGAGATGATGGGGACGACTTCGTCGGGGGCTGCCAGTTGCAATCCCTATTTTAAATATAGTAGCTAAAAGTATAGATTTCGTTTTAAAGTTTTTAAAATACCAGTTATCAAAACTGTAAATTCATATTAATATTTTAATTTTTTGGGAACCTGTTTTAACAGCAAGAAAACCTATGAGAAGATTTGTGCAAACTTAAAGTAATGACAGCCCCCGACGGAGTCGTCCCCATCATCTCGTTACATATATTCATTTAGGCGGGGGATTTACAGTTATTTTATCCTTTTTCAATTACAATTAAACCGTCGTGGGTTTTTTCAAACCTGTTTTGTTATACTTTATTTAAAATGAAGTTAGTTTTTTAACAGAATACCGAATAAAGTTTTGGTAGTTTTACATCAAATCAAATAAAGAAATTTCGTACTTCCACGTTAAGTAAAAAAATACATTTAAGACTTAAGTTATGACGTTTTACTAACAGATGATATACAAACGTGATAAGCTAATCTATATATATAATAAAAGAGTAGAAAAGTCAATTCTGTACATGAAAAATTTCAGAAAAAAATTAATTGGGTGCGTTAATATATCGATAACAGAGGCCAAAAATCCACTCAGTAGAATTTTTGTCTGTCTGTCTGTCTGTCTGTCTGTCTGTCTGTTAATTTGTTCGCCAATCACGCAAAAACTACTGGATAGAAATGGATGAATTTTGGTATGGTGATAGCTTATAGTCCAAAGGTACATATAGGATAGTTTTTATCCCGGTTTTCCATGTAGTTTTTTTGGAAAAAATAAAAAACCTATATAAGTAAATTATTTGTATACTGATATCTACCGGGTAGAAATTAATGAATTTTTGTATGGAGTTAGCTTAAAGGTTAGAGCAACATATGGAATAGTTTTTATCCTGGTATTCTATACAACTGCGGCAGAAAAATAAAATTAAAAAAAAACATTTAAATTGTGTTGATAGTTCACGAGTGAAACTAAATTTGTTTTAATATCACTAATATTACTTAAAATAATTATAAAACAAATTTAGCACAACATTTATTGAAGATAATTTGCTGTTAAAAATACATTTGACCGGTCTACAAAACTTTATATTATCTATATGACAACAAATGTCACTACGTTTTCTGTCACCATCTGTTATTATATAGTTGACATTGTACTAGATATATTCGTACTCATTAATATTATTATAAAAATGCAAAAATCTGTATCTCTTCTATAGGTTTTGTTTTCACGGGTAATCTACTAGCCCGCTTTAGATGAAATTCGAAAAGAAGAAGTCGTAGGGTCAAATATAGGCTACTTTTTAAAAAAATCAAACCCTAGGAGGTTGAAACAGTGGATGAAACTTATGTATGTTAAGAATATAGTGAGAATGAAAGATCTAAACTCCTTGACTGATTTCGAATTATTTTCTCAGGAAATAGTTGATAAGGCAAAGTCAAATATAGGCTACCTCTCTTTTTTAAAAATAATTCCAGAGGTGCTAAAATAGGGTATGAAAGTAGTAGTTCACCCAGCGACGCCGCGAGCGGGTCGTTAGTTTACCCTGGTATTCAATATAGTTCCCACAGAAAAATAAAAAGTACCTAAGTCAAGTTATATTGATTATTTGCAAGTAAAGGTATTTTTTTTAATACCAGTAAGTAACACAATTGTACAATAAAATAAAAAGTCTAAAATTTATTTAAGATATTATGACCAGTTTATAATACTATATACCTGATGGTATATATGTACGAAATCTGCTATCATATAGATATATGATAGCAGATTTCGTACGTTTTCTTACTAGATCAGTTATCACTATAGGTTATCAAATAGTATAGACATTGTACTGTAGATGCATCGATGATTTTCGCAAGAATATAATTAGTGACGCAAGGTTAAATTTAGACCATCCCCCTTTTATAAAAAAAAACCAATTCCAAAGAGGCAATAGTGGATGAAAGTGGTAGTTCACGTGGCGAAGCCGCGAGCGGGTCGCTAATAAATAATAAAAACCTAAATCGTTTTAATAATTATTGAATAGATTAACGCCCAATATTAATAATCGGTTCCAATCGAAAAATTGCAGCTCAAATTGATCTAGCAATCAATTTTATGAGTATATCATTTTTTAAGTTAATAATTTTTTTGAGTAAAGTAAAGGTTGAATTCGATTAGTTACTACTAATAGGATCAATTATTGATATTGGGCGTCAATCAAAACAATCAAATATATTAGGACAAACAAGTCTAGAATACAGCAAGGACGAATGCAAAAGAACACACATATTCAGTTAGTTCATCAAAGATGCATCAAAACTAGAGCTCATCACACTTAGTACATTTGTAATATATACACTAGAGCATACTACATATATGTTTGTATTTAATTAGTAAGCATACTCTAGTGTTTACAATTCCACCAATCTACAGAGAAATCTATCATGCATCAGATATTTCTCCACATACATATGTGGTAACACAGAACAGGTAAGTAATGCATTAGGTATATCATACCTAATGCATTACTTACCTGCTCTGTATACTAAATATCATTTTTTATAATAACTAGAAATTTTGTATAATTTAATATTTGGCGATTGAAAACGTATGTAATTCAAAATCAAACAAAGTAAAATGCAATCATAACAACGTCGCCGTGCCGGATGCGTTAGTGACTGAAAATATAATATCTTGAAACAATTTGAGACATCTTTAATATTAACCAAAGAATATACTTGTTCGTTTATATTTGTAAATTTAGATTATTTCGCGTTTTCAGCGTCTTTTATACAATGTGGGCAATTTAAATTTACTTCATAAATAGAGCATATTGGAATAATAGTCGGTACCTAGTTTTGATAACGTAATACAAAAATAATTTTATTATAATTATTTTCAATTTAACCTAGAAAATATTATATTGTTTCATTATAATAAATCTGATAAAATTATTTTTTTATATGGAAAAAACAAAAATGTAATTAAAAAAATATATTTTTAACCATATTATAAAGAAGCAAGACCCTAGTGGCACAATTGGGCGGCGTATTTTTTTTTATATGAAGGACAAGGCAAACGAGCGTTCGGGTTACTTGATGGTAGGTGAACACCGACGCCCACGAACTTGTGTAACACCAGAGGAGCTACAAGGGCGTTGCCGGCCTTTGAGGTGGGAATAAATGCGCTTTTTGAAGGTACCGATGTCAGTTGGAAGTTTCGCTAGGAGCGCCTGATGCCACGCCCGATCGAAGACTTTCTCCAAATCCAAACTAACTGCCAGGCGCTGTCCCTTGCTTTCAATGGCGGCAGCCCAGAGAGGGGTTAAGTTAAACTAGAAGATCACCGGCTGATCGACCATGATGGAAGCCATATTGTCGGTCGCTGATCAAGCGATGACAAAACACGATGGTTGTGGGTTAGATTTTCACTCGGAGTTTTCGAGTCTCACTTTTTGTTATCTTCATTTCGCCCATCTAGTACCTAAGTGCGGCATTAAGTTCAGCCACTTACCATTCAATGACTTGGTTGGATATTTTTTAGTCTTTTTCATAAAGCTAAGTAATTTAATAATCACTTTATCCTTCTTTACGATCTGCAGTAGAATAAAAGTCGCCATGTCAAACGGTTTATAAGGTTGAAATCTCTCAGCTAATTTTAGTAAACCCTACCTCAGCTAATTTTAGTAGATACCTACTTATAGGCTAGTCGTGGTGCATATAAGTGTGACTGTCAATGGGATTGGTCGAACCAATTCCACTCGAGGAGTTGAAATATTTAATATTTTCATTTTCTTCGCTCTGGTTTCAAGACAAGGCGCAGTGTTGAGTTCCGCCACTTAACACACAATGTCATCAGAACTCAGCGGAAAGTAGGTTACGGAGTGTCTTAACATTATGTTTCCTCTATCCTTCTGTGAGCAAGATACAGCGTGAAGCTAAAAAAATAACTACTTGGAAACAAAATGTTTATGTTATACTAAATAAGTGAAACCATTTCATAACTGTCATACATAGAATGTTCTATGTATGTAATAATCTAAATAATAAATATTGTATGTATATAATCATTAAGAGTGAAATGAAATCCCATTAAAAAGTATTACCTCTTAAAGGTACACAATTGAAATGCCAGAGAGCATTTCTATGACACTTATCCTACTTTAATGGCTACGTACATTAAATTAAAACAAAACTTTTCAAATAATAATACTATACAATTTAAATTCATACGTTTTCTTCAAACCTTCAAAAATATTACAAAGCTAGGTTCTCAATGATCCTAAGGTCAAGATACTTTGTTCTCCATTTTCCACCAAAAGCCGAGACTGACTTTGCTGAGAGGCGGAATCTGAACTCCGAGTGAAAATTGAATCCACAACCAAACGCGTTCACAATGTCACTGTCGTACAGCGCCACTATGGCCTCAATTATCGCAAAAGATTAGTAATTACCTAATACAAAGTTTAATTTATTGATAATATTATATGTAATTACTTCGTATCTGTTTTGACTTATATACATATATGAAACGAGATTTTCATGTTTCCGATAGTAAGGGGTGCATATAGACAGATGTTTTGATTCTAAAGAACCCTTTTGCAAATTATAAATTCAAGGACCAATCTTATTACCAACCAATACTGACATTCATTTCTACGAACTTACTACACAAGTCTACATTATAAAAATAAAAATAAATAGAAAATAACAGAGTGGTATTAGGTAAGCCGCCTTACATCATAAGGTTAAATCTCTTAAGGGATTGTTTGATGGATATGGTAACATCGTATTTAGTATATGTGAAGTTACTTCTTTAACACAAAATATGTACTTATGTAATACTTTTTATTATAAATTTAACAGAAAATATTTTTAACAGAATAACTACAATGAAAAGTAAAAAGAGTCAAATTTCTAATTAATTTGAGAAAGGTCTCTTTTTAAAAAAAGTAAGGATAAATCTTTATTTGGTTCGTTGATTTATTAGAAGTATTTTGTTTATGTAACCTTAAAGCATCTTATACCCGACGGCTGGATATTGAAAGATTCCGAGTAATTCGTCTTTAACAGAATTCTTACTAGATGAAAAATAAAAGCCTACAACTTTACAGTAACGAGGCCAGTAGTGACGCAAGGGCACAAATTGCGACTGGTTGTGGGTTCTATTCCCACTCGAGGAGTAGTAATATTCATTTTTTTAGAAGGGAGTAATAGAGTATAGTAAGCCGGTTTGTGCGGTAGACTGAGTTGATATATGGAAGTATGCGTACTAATTATGTTACAAAAGCAATATGTTTTTAAACATCAAAACGGAAATTCATTTTATTGCTCACAAATTGACAGCAATAAGATATATTGAATTTCAAAGACAGGATGTCCTGAAAAAGAATGTATCAAGATAGCGATGCAAAATTTTAGTGTTCTAATAGAGAGCTGCAAGTCATACTAATAAAAAGTTAAAACTATTTAGTAGACATAAACGGTCCTCATTGTTGAACTGTGGTAGAATTAAAGTTCACTTGCTTGTAATATATTATATATTTCAACACCACTTTTAAAAGTATAAATACAATTTAAAAACTGTACAAAAGTTAATATAACACACCATGACATTATAATATAAAATAATAATAAATAAGATTACAAATTCATAAATTACTAAGAACAGAGGAATAATAGTAAGCGCATCGAAAACGAAGTAACGACTGTTAGGAATTACAATATTAGTCGTTACGCCGGTGAAAGAATTAACAACTACCGGCGGCTTCTGAATATTATTTATAAATTAATGCTAACACTTATAATGCTTAAATACGTAAATATGATATTATATTATGTATCGTGTATTGATATACTAAGTATATTATAAAATGTAAACGATAAAAAAATAAGGTATGATAATTTGTGGTAATAAATAAATGTACAATTGAAATATAGTAAATAAACAATAATTATAAATATATACTTCCCTACATATTGTACATTTTTATGTAAATTTGAGGTTTTTAAATTTAAAAAAAAAAACGGAAATAAGTATTAAAGTAACATATGAGTTATTAAAGAATATATATTTGAGAGTTATTTCCAAAGGAAACTATTTAATTACATATGAGTTATTTACAATTCCATATATCATAATTACATATGAGTTATTTCCAAAGGAAACTATTTAAAGTAAAATATAACATTTTTTCATTGATTTGTAACTAAATAGGCTTCCAATGGGGTTACATACACATAATCAACTATACCTTTTTGAATCTTTTTTTCCCGACAGCAGGGCTCTGTTAGATTTTATCCATACTGAAAAGTTTCTATTGAAGAGATTTCGTCTGCAATGCGTCAAGGGCGTTCCAATTACAAAGATTAATCAGGTAGCGTAAAAATAAAATTTAAATCTTTCATTTATAGCACTTAGCGTCATCTTAATTGATTGATTCCAGAATTTTAGTATAGTTTTCTTCTTTTATTTCGTTAGTTAATTTCAACAGGATCGATTAAGTGACATTCTTCTTTAGATTGCTTTTCTAAAAAAAATGCGATATAGAAATGTCACATTAGAAAAAAATACTTTTACTTAATACTTGTTCCTCGAATCTCCTTAAAAATATATGTATATATATTTAATATTTAAATGAACATATACTTTTTTTATAATAAAACCTAATTATAAAACATTGTTTCTCCGCTTGAAGTGGTGGTGCTCTTGACTGGCACCCGAATTTCCACCTCAACTAACCATTTAAATAATTTACGTAAAAATTATATACGAAATAGTAATACAACCAATCATTACATGAAGCGGTCAGATTCAAAACTGTCCGTGATACTCTCAGATCTCTGCAACGAATGTTTGCTATTCGCATCATCCGCAGATTCTGAACTATATCTGCCATGGCTTCTATCGCCCTGGCATCCCTTATACCGCTCCATCTCCGCGTCACAGAGATTTGTCATATAGAAAATTCTAAATATTCCGGCACGTGTCCAGATGATATATCTATAGATACCTGTTCATTCATCTCACCTTCTTCATCCAGCTGATAGATTTAACGTAGAATTCCATAAAGTACAAAATCAGGAAGAAGTCATAAAATATAATTAATTTTATAACACTAAACATTTATACTGATGGCAGCAAGCTGAGCGATGACAGAATGGAAAGCAGCTTTTGTGGCCTATAAACTGGATGGTAGTTGCATTGTCAAAAAGTTTTCGTTGCATCAGTGCTGCTCAGTTTTTCAGGCAGAACTGGTTGCGATTAATAATGCGCTGCATTGAGCTATACGTTCTGGTAATTTTCATAACATCATTATAGTATCAGATTCACTTTCAGGTCTCAACGCTAATGATAAAAATAACACGAATTCTCTTGTAGCTTCCGTACATAGACTTATGTTTTACATAAGAAACAGGGAAGGAAGCGTGTCGTTTGACTGGGTTAGAACTCACACCGGTCTAGATGGGAAGAGGCTGCCGACGCTGCGGCCAGATCGGCTGCCGCATAGCACCTCTCTTACACATATACTCCCTTTCCTGTTTCATATTTTCATAAAGCAGAAATTGAAACAATAAACATTAGCGGAATATAATAAACTTTACATAGAATCACCCACGGGTCAACACACAAAATCTCTTCTACCATCTTTGAGGAATATAGAAACAGTCACAGGCAACTTCAAAACATCCTTTGACTTTTAAACATTTTTAAAGTGTTATTCCACACTTAGGAAAATTGAAAAAGACATTTAAAGAAAAACGTATAAAAATTTGAACGCAGCGGGATTCGAACCCGCGCCTCCTGAATACCGTTCAGGCGCTCTCACCACTGAGCCATGCTCAGTGCAAATTTTTATACGTTTTTCTTTAAATGTCTTTTTCAATCCTTTGACTTAACTCAAGTACTTACCGGACACGGATATCATCACCGTAATAAATATAAAAAATCTGATGACAAATGCCCCTGCGATTTATCTACTATCCAAACATTACAACATCTATTAAAAGATTGCCCCAAATTTTCGACCCAATGACTTACAGCATGACCTGTAGAATGTACGATATAACCAACCCTTTTGATCTCATTTCTCTCTGTACTGACGATGAAACCGTCAACGCTTTCAGACAATTTGTACACATAGTAATAGGAAGTTTAAAATCGTTTAGCAATTAAATCCATTAAAAGAAAATATTTATCTCATTTAATTCATATCTCATTTCATTAGCAGCCGGATCAACTAAATCTTACCGTCGCCCGTCTAAAATTGGGAGGACAGATAGAATGAACGACGACAGTGGGCGTAGAAAAAAAAAACATTTACATAAATTTACCTATATAAACATACATATATACTGACAAACTATATATTATATTGAAAAATAATTTGGATTACTTTATAATAAAATTTTATCACTCAGTATCTAAAAGTAGTTTGCTTTAATAACCCAAAAAATACATTTTAACACAAATAAATAAATAAATTTAAATCCACAGATATGCAGGGACCGTAGTGTTTGGCGCTCCGTTCTCTCTGACTACCCCGCAAGGCATACTGCTTGAAGCTAAAAAAAAAAGATTCGAGTATTCTTTTATTATGCACTAAAAATGTCAAACGTCCGCGCCGATGAGAAACAGTTGTGTCCACAAGACACGAATGCTCATGACGTCGATACATACGGAACCCGTTCAACAAGAGGGTACGTGACGCCTTGCAATTATTTGTATCTATCCACAACATTTAAATATATAAACGAGTATATACGATATGAACCGAAAGAAGCGATTTAATATTTTAGAAAGGACTTTTCATCTAAGGAAATCGAAAAAAAAGTGTTTAGACCATTTTTTAAGAATGACGATCGATCGGTATTGTCTTTTGAATTGGCCCATACTAATAATATTAGTAATTGTGAAAGTTTACATACGAAATATGTCGTCTGAGAATTAAATTTTATAATATCTATGTCCTAACCAAAGCTAAAATAGACCAAGGTTGGGAAACGTTCGTGAACTCGTTTGATCTAAAGACAGGGATAACTTCTTCGCTTCTCTATATTTAAATTTATTTAATGGCATAAAAATGTGAAATAGTAATATTATTATAAGAGCATAAAATTGATTCGATTTTTTACTATTATTTTGGCCTACAGTAGTAAGTAGTACCCAAGTAGGTGATAATTTAGTGATAAAAATAGGTCGTTTGGATAAAACTATATTAGAATATATTGTACGTTTGAATCGCATAATGATAGATTTGTTTACTTAGTTTAGATAGCCATGTGTGAATCACCATAAAAAATAAGCGAAGCTTACTTATGTAAATTGATATTTTGTTATTGATATAGTTGATATATCGGTCGTCGTGGTGCATTGGGACAGCGACTGACAGTAAAGACGATGGTTGCGTGTTTGATTCTGACTCTGGGAATGATCATATTATTTTTATTTCTCCACTCTAACAAGATACAACTAGGACAAAACGCAGCTTTCTGTCACTTAACACACAATGTCTCGTAGGCGGAAAGTGAACGGAGTATCTTGATATTTAGATCTCTATATATTGGACATAAATATATATGATTATGTATCTCCTTTAGGGTATCTCGGGTTCAGAAGAACCCGGACCTTTGGAAGGCTTGCGTGGGGATACAGGTAAACTTAGAGGCACGAGGACCCATAGAGATAATAAATCGTTTTAATGTGA
Source organism: Dryas iulia moderata (assembly GCA_019049465.1). Classification (NCBI taxonomy): domain Eukaryota; kingdom Metazoa; phylum Arthropoda; class Insecta; order Lepidoptera; family Nymphalidae; genus Dryas; species Dryas iulia. The sequence continues at coordinate 7,561,761 of CM032415.1, read as the reverse complement.
GGCATCAGCCAGATTTCATCTCTGAGTAACAGGTAATTGCCCAAGGATGATCACCGACTAACGCGTAGGAACTATGGAAAATATGAAAAACTAAACTAGAAACATGGAATTGAGTTTGGGTGGACTGAATACTGGGCTATTGATTGAGACTACCGGACGTCCGCCAAAGTCAAATTTAGTTATTATTATTATTTAATAGCTTCACTCTTTTTCAGTCTGAGAAGTTCCAGTATCTTGAGATACTCCGTTCTTCAAATGTGTAAATATTCAATAGCCAATCTGGAATATACTTTTGTGTATCGATTAGGCATCTTTTACGATTCTGTTCAAATAAAAAATATGTTTAATATTTAAACATCAATTATAACATACAATGTCCCACATCTGACTGCCCAAGATTCGGCCTCGAGAGAATGATGCTGTAAAGCCAACTACAACTTCGCTTAAACCAGCAATCCCTCCACACTATCTTGGAGACCGCGGCCACGAGAACACCTTTTCTCACATTTGCAAGTCAAAACAGCCGCCAAGCGGAACAGTTCAAAGGCTCGTCCACAGACAACACCTGCACCGACACTACCACCAGCATAAATACCAACACCAGCACAAGTACAAGTACTATCCACACAGCCTGCACCAGCATTTACACCCGTACCACATGTTACACAAACCCAAACCCATCAAAATTCCACCCAACTCAACTGTAATAACCAGTCCACTAACATAACAACAAGAACAACATGCGCACGAACCAAACGTACAACACAACAGACAACTAAAGCTGCACCTGTCATGGCCTCTCTCGGCAGATGAATCCGCACCTTACTCACAGGAGTGTCCCCACCAAACACACCTTCAATAATCCCCCAGTGTGAATTTACACAACTTCTACGAGAAATTGCGACGTGGGGAGGTGGGAATTAGGACTCGCAGCGTAGCCCTCTTCATGATTGAGGATGCGGAAAGGATAGGCATAGCATTCTGTCGCCCAGTTCAACGAAATAAATTACTAATATCGCCTGGACTAGCCTCGCTGCTTAATGGAAACACATGTGCAACGACAATAAAGTGCAAAAAGATCAACGTACTCACCGCGTATATGGGGGGCAACTTTCCCTACCGACTGATGCATTCACAAAACTAAGTGATTGCGCTGTTCGAAGGGGGGCAACAGTCTCCTTTTGCAAGACTCGTTGCTCGTTAAAGTCAGCGAAAGTTTAGGTACTCCAAAGATCCTGAGTGCCTTAGACTTCCAAAATCCACGAGGTAATAGTCTACGAAGATATGGGGGAGAACCTGAGCTTCCTGAAAGCGAAGTTCCATCTCCCTCCGCCGTAGGCTCCACCTCCATTGAACCGGGCGGGGTTCGGGGGTGGGGTAGCGGTTCCGAGCGGCTCCAGAAAAAGATGTATGCCCAAAGAGACGGAAGGGCCACACTACCGAAGCATAGAGGAAGTCGTGTGCGACTGGGCACTTAGTCGATGGCATTGGCAGCAAGTATAATAAAAGCATTGACCCCAAGAAGGATGACCCGTTCAGCTCATGGTGTAATATATTAAATACATATAATAAGCCATCAGAAGGTAATCTTTTGTAACTGGTCTCCCCCCCTTCATTGAACTCATCCCTTCATCGATCTGAAATGTTTGAAAATATATTAATCAAATCATGCCTTGGCTCATGATACGTCTTGTGGTTAGGACCTTTATTGTTATGTATGTAAGTAACTCAAGTTCTTTTTGAGATTCAGAGGTAACAGTGTTAGGAAATTCTACGTGTAATATATTAAATACATATAATAAGCCATCAGAAGGTAATCTTTTTTAATTATAATTGCCATCAGAAAGGTATTGACTCATTTTATATATAAATTAGGCATCAGAAGGTCTTCCTTCTTAATTATTAGTTTGCCATCAGAAGGTATAGACTCATTTATATATTAATTAGCCATCAGAAGGGTTCTAAACATGCAAGTATCTAACACAAACTATCCGTTGCAATCACCCAGAGCTCGTCCGAGGAAAAGCCCTAGGATCGTCTCATTTATCTCTCACTTACAACTATGCAAGATAGCTATATTAAGAGAAAAAATGGCCGTGTGGCCCCGCCCCGCCACTTGCCGTGAGTTCCGTCCGATCGCAGACCTGACCGATCATATTGAACCCTCCGAGACACAACGAAACAGTTCACGTATATGATACTTACGATGCCTTAGCAAACGATCAATTATTAGTTAGCTGTCCCGTCATGTTTGTTAAGTTTGTGTGTGATCTTTCTCAAAGGTACTTGTTACGCTTATTATATATATTTAATTAGTTGTACATTGGTTTGTGAGGCCAATGTAATTCGTCGGGTTGTGAAGCCGATATACGTCACTGGTTTGTGAGACCAATGAATTCGTCGGGTTGTGAAGCCGATATACGTTACTGGTTTGTGAGACCAATATAATTCGTCGGGTTGTTAAGCCGATATACGCCACTGGTTTGTGAGGCCAATGGATTCGTCGGGTTGTGAAGCCGATATACGTCAATGGTTTGTGAGACCAATGAATTCGTCGGGTTGTTAAGCCGATATACGTCACTGGTTTGTGAGACCAATGAATTCGTCGGGTTGTTAAGCCGATATACATTAATGGTTTGTGAGACCAATGTCACTGGTTAAGCTATAAGCTATAAGCTACCTGAACCCACGACAGTCGCATGTCACACGTTATACCACAATCCGACTTTGTACAAGCATCGCTTACGCTACACAAGACAGCATCAGAAAGGATACAACAAACCAACGTCGCTATAGCGGATCACTTTACCAAACATGTCGGCCTCGGTGCTGCAAAGCCACATTGATTGTGTCACCGATATCGCTTATCAGTAAGCTATAAGCTCCCTGAACCCACGACAGTCGCATGTCACACGTTATACCACAATCCAACTTTGTACAAGCATCGCTTACGCAACGCAAGACAGCATCAGAAAGGATACAACTAACCAACGTCGCTATAGCGGATCACTTTACCAAACATGTCGGCCTCGGTGCTGCAAAGCTACATTGATTGTGTCACTGACATCGCTTATCAGTAAGCTATAAGCTATAACCGAACCCTGACAGTCGAGAGACAGTACATGCATCGCCCCTGTACATGTAGTTTATATTTGTTTTTTTTAAGATTTACACATTCGTATGAGATCGTGCCAATTATTGCCATAAAATACTCAGCTATCAAACGCCATATATATTAATATCTTGTTATTATTATTTGTACTACATGCATCGCCCCTATACATGTAGTACATATTTATATTATTTTAAATTTCATACATTCGTATGAGAATATTTGCCATAAAATATTTAATCATCCAAAGCCTCATTTATTTTTATTTAATAAATATTATTTACACTCGCAACTTTCAATTAATTTATAAATTTATAATATTTAGGAAAACGTAAACTATAGTGTTCATACAACACTATTTTAAGATGGCGCCGCCATACACCAAATGCTTTAATTAATATTTACTGCAAATTATACGCTTTATTTTTCATAGAACTGATATTTAAAACATTTATTGCCTTTAATACTATTATATTACTTAGTTATTATTATTTAAATATTCATTTCAATATTCGCTTTTGTTATTTTTATATTATTAATGTAAAATAAGAACTCACCAAGAAATTCTTCATAATTAACAAATATGCATCTTACCAAACTTGTATATTATAAAATTATTATATTTCGCTCACTTTGCATTTAATATGTTAAATTTATTTATTAAATATCCATTTCCTTGTATTCAATTTATAATATTTGCAATTTAATATCAATAATTTTCAGAGCGTCACTTTTACCGACGCCACGCTCCCGTCATGCTCCCTTTCTCTTTCTATTCCATTTTTAAAAATCATAAACTATAATCGGCCAGCAACTCATACAGCCAACGTTGCTTTTTCTGAAAATATTAATTAAATATTTTTTTTATTATTTGTTTAAACTATTCCATAAAATTGTATATATTTTTTATTATTATTAAATTATATTATTTAATATTTTTTTATATTTCTAAGTTTATTTATACATAATATGTATTGTTAGACTTTCTCAATTATGTATTTAGCATCAGAAGGTATAGGACTCATTTATATATTAATTAACTATCAGAAAGGTCTTAGACATGTAAGTATCTAACATAAACTATCCGTTGCAGTCGCACAGAGCTCGTCCGTGGAAAATCCCAAGGATTGTCCTAATAATCTCCCATTTACAACTATGCAAGATAGCTATATTTATGAGGCGGATATACATCACTGGTTTGTGAGATCAATAAAATTCATCGGATTGTGAAGCCGATTTATGTTACTAAGTAAGTGTCTAAACTCAACGCCATGATGTCTGTTTTATATATGCGAGCGGAGGAATGACAAAATGAGAGCACAATCAATCGCGTTTATAGTTACACACTCTCACACTGCGTGAAAATGACCCCAAATTTGTTTGTGACTCGCGGCCTTGCCCGCGTGATAATTCACGTAACTATTTTGTATTTTGTCAATTTTATTCTTTATTAACTCGATTTTTTGGCGTGATTGGTGCACATTAATTTCATTGATAAGTATTTTTTACCTCACCCAGTTGTTACCAGCTTAATTAATATTTTTCTTAAATATCCGAAAAAAACGTTGAAGTTAGTAAAATACAAAAGTTTTATTTCATTAATACCATGCAAACTTTAATAGTTATTAATTTTATTAATATTTTATATTATTAATTAACATTATAAAATAGCGTTTGTAATTTTTAAAATATATTTTACTAAACTTACAACTATTTACCGTGATTTAGATATATTTTAGATCTCGTTACCCATAGGTATACCAAAAAAACGTTTACCATATGAATGATTTTGATATAGTTATATAAACTTATATTGGATATGGATGAAACATAGATTAAATACTATATGGATGGATTAAAAATAAGCCACGTTGTAATTCATTCTTTGTAATCTAAGTAATGTAATTTAACAATAAAATTAGTTATTATAAGAAGTCGATCGGAGAGAGGCATAAACTATCTTAGACTTTTTAAGCTACTTCCAAAAGGAGGAGATTATCAATTCGGCTGTATTTTTTTGTGTGTGCGATTTTCATGATTCTTTCTTAATAGACTAGAAGTGTACTAACTAAAGTTCCAATTCATTTTTATTTTACGTATCATGCCGCATAACTTTTTACTGAGTTTATCCATTTTGATAGTTATTCAAAAAAATAACCATCTAAATTGAGCAATTGAGAAACCATTAGATTTCACATAAAATACGTGAAAGCTAATAGTTGCTGTATGGTTAACTTTAAATTTAGTTAAGATTTGGACAGCAGTTTTAACCGACTTCAGAAAAAGTTGAAAGTTTTGAATTCGAGTCCTTTGTTTATGTACTTTACAGCATATCTTTTTACTGAATAAGTCAATTTTAATATATTTTTTTTTATGAAAGTTAATACTTGCCGTGTAGAAACATTTAAAATTTAATAAAGTGTGCGTGCGTGTAAGTATATAATATGTATGTATGTGTGTTATATATAACTAGTACATAGTATAAATCTATGTTATCTCACTAAATGTAAGTTGTATAAATGTAAGTTGTATAAATGTACTACATGTACATCTTGCAAGAAATAAAAGGATTTTTATTTTTATTTATTTATTTTAAGTACTTTACCTCATATCTTTTTACTTAGTCAATTAATTTAGATGGTTATTTTATATATAATAGCATATACTACCTGTATGGTCCCATTTAAATTTAGTTAAGATCTGACTTTCAGTTTTTGAGTTATTACTATTCTTATAAACGCGAAAGTGATTTTGTCTGTTTGTGCTATATGTAATGACGCCTTCACTACTAAATCGATTTAAATGAAAATTCTTAAAGAGATAGTCTAGAGACTCAAAAAGGTCATAGACTACTTTTCAATTCAAAAAACGAACTGTAAAAAGTGGAAAGAGAGAATGAAAGTTTGTATGGAAATTACGCATTATTTATAGCTAGAAGAAATTTGATTGGATTTAACTACAAAAATACTAAATCATCTTAAACGATACTTTCATCGCTTGAAAGCTTAATTTACACTAAGTAATATATGCTATAATTATTTCAAGAAACAATTCGGAATCATTACTAAAACTTGTCTATATTGTAACACAATGTATGTAAAAAAAGGGTAATAAAATGTCTTTCTCCACTTCTTGTTAATATCGTAGATTGCGAAGAATGAATTATAACGTGGTTTATTTAAGCCATATATAATATTAATCTATGTTTATAAAAATATGTTTATTAGACACCTAATATATGTTTTGAAAAATGATATATCCAATATAAGTTTATATAATGATATCACAATCATTAATATTGTAAACGTTTTTTGATATCCCTATGGCAAATGAGATCTAAAATATAATTTTTAACTATAATATTCTTTCTAAATCACAGTAAATAGTATTGGTTTATTTGGTTAAGTAAAATATATATTAAAAACTACAAAAGCTACTTTATAAGTTTAATTCATAATATAAATTTGTTTTATTAAAAATAATAATCAGGTAGCCAGAATTGTCCACCAGCAACTTGCTCTTTGGTATGGGCTGGTATGTCAGGAAGTACCGTATTACAAGTACACACCGGCCAGTTTTAGAAGACGGCTATGCCAAACTTTATTGGGACCGCCCTATTATCACGGACAGGACTATTGTCGCCAATAAGCCTGATATCGTGCTAGTAGACCTGTTAGAGCGCCGGGCATTGATTGTTGATATCACCATTCCTTGTGATGTTAACCTCGTGAAAGCTGAGATGGACAAACAGTCCAAATACATAGACTTAGCTCACGAGATTACCGACATGTGGGATGTGGATTCGACAATAATTGTCCCGATAGTCATCAGTGTGAACGGTCTTGTAGCGAAGAGCCTTAATCAACATCTTACGAGGCTTTCGCTACATGCCTGGATCAAGGGCCGGATTCAAAAGGCAGCTATTTTGGGAACGGCACGTATTGTGCGGAGGTGCAGAGGTTGCGGGGGAGAACTATTTTTTTATATTCATAGTAAATGTATTTTTTAAATAAGTATAAATGTATAAAAATAAGAAACTTGTAAAATAAAGGAAAAATAATAACTATAAAAGTTTGCCTGGTATTACTGAAATAAAATTAGTATATACATTACTCTACTAACTTCAAGGTTATTTTAGAATATTTAAGAAAAATATGAATTAAGCTGGTAAGTGACGAAAAAAAAATACTTATTATTGAAATTCTTGTGCGCCAATCAACAATTGTTATTTGATGTGGCGTTTTTTTTTTAAAAAAAATAATTATTGTGTGTATATTGATATGTTCTTTAATATTGTAGTACATTGTTTTGTTCTCTCATCTATGATTTTCGCAGCCCTTGTGATGAAAGACATATTATGACCAGTGACATAACAGTATCATTTTGTTACAGTATCCAAGTTTTACTAATGATTCCTAATTGTTTCTGGAAATAGATATAGCATTTATTACTCAGTGTAAATGTAACTTTCTATTAGTAAAAGAAATGTTATAACTAATTTAGTATTTTTGTAGTTAAATCCACACAAATTTCTTCTAGCTATTAAAAATGCGTAATTTCCATGCAAAATTTCATCCTCTTTTTCCACTTCTTACACTTTTTTCTTACAGAACACTTTTTACTCTCAAAAGCGTTGAGAGTAAAAAGTGGTCTATGACCGTTTCTAGTCTATATTATCTCTTTACTAAATTGAATTTAAGCCGGTTCAATAGTTTAGGTCTAATTAAGCATAACACTAAAAGACAAAGGTACTTTCGCATTTATAATATTAGTAATAATTACGAATAACTCATGGACTACTGTTCATATCTTAACTCAATTTAAATGGAACCATAAAAGATGTTTATGCTATCATGTAAGAAAGAACCATCTAACCAAACCAAAGTAATTTATTAAGTAAAAAGATATGTGGTAAAGTACTTAAAAAGTACTGCAATTTAATTCAAAATCTTGTACTTTTTATGATGTCAGTAAAAAGGGACTGCTTGGATTTTTATAAAAAAATAACTATCAAAATTGATTTACTCAGTAAAAAGATATGCTGTAAAGTACGTAAACAATACAATCATTGGATTGTGAAAACAATCAATTGTGAAAACCTTCAACTTTTTTTGAAGTCGGTTAAAAACTACGGTGGTCACGTCTTAATTTAATTGAAATTTAACCATACGGCAAGTACCTACTAGCTAGCATTCATACAAAATAAGAATCATCAAAATTGCTTTACGTAGGAAAAAGTTATTACATGATACGTAAAATAAAAATGCAGTCGGGTTATAAGTTTTTCACTTTTTAAAAAGTTGGTAAAAGGCTGCTTAGTAGCATGTAACTGAAATTAAAATGGGACTACACTGCACCCACTTTCAATCATTAAAAAACAGAAACATCAAAATCGATCCTCTCAGTAAAAAGTTTGGTGGTAATACATATAAAAACCCTCCTCCTTTTAGAAGTCGCTTAAAAACAGCGATGTCAGTTCCAGGAGCTTTTTTAATTAATATAAATCTCTTTAAAAATTAACAAATTAGTAATTTTAATATTTTATTAACTATTCTAAAAGTCAAATTGAATGTTCAAAGCTGCCTAATTAATGAAATTGTGTAAACTATTTTGAAAGTTACGAAACTAGTTTGGCACATTATTAAATTCGGGCTGTTGTTACCCTTCACTGTCTGTTTACTCTCGTGCTTGGTTTTTTTTTATATTTGGATCATTGTATAGAAACAAACTGTATTCTTTATTTTAATATATATTTCGAAAAAGGAATAGCCCAGAGCTATGTTTTAAGTGACTGACATCAGCACCGCTGACGACACTCATATGATTATGATGAACCTGGACGATGATAGGTCAATAAATAAAACTGCTTAACATTATTGATAGTTTATTATATTGATATTGATAACATTATTGTCAGTTTATTATTTAGGCAGCGTAATATTATCACAGATATGTCTGCACTATCCGAAGACTGAAGCGAGATTCTCGTGCTTGGTTTTTTTTTGTGACTGTGGAATTGCTGTTGTGGAACCCTGTGGTCTTTACAGCGACACCAGAGGGGTGAAGGAAGAGGTACTCAGTCCTTGCGAAATGCAAGCACTAATGGCTGCTCGAGAGGAAGCCGACATGCGCAAGGGCACCTCAAAAAGACAAGTTCTCGTGCTTGGAAAATGCCGGCGTATTTATACTGAAAATAGCGAGTCAAAACTACCCACTATTTGTTATTGCTATCTTAGCTTTGGTTTGGTTGGTTTTGTAATACACTTTACAAATTATTATACAAACTTTTTTTAAATCGATTAATGTAACTATTATAATATTTTAAGTCGTCGTTGCGCCGACATATACTTAATTATTGCAGGTAAGTACTTGCTGTAAAGTTTTGTTGAACCTAATATTATAAGACGAGATCATTTTTTTATAATTTGACGTGATTTATAACATAATCACTTATTTTTTTTATAAATTGGACAGCACATAGCTATAGGTGCGACGGTTGTGGGTACATTTCCTCTATACGAAGAATACGGAAATAATTTTCTCTTCTCCGCTCTGGTACCTAAAATAACGGCGTTAAATTCTGCCACTTAATTAATTTGTCTCTAACTAAATGCTGTATGGAAAAAAGCGTGATGCTACTTTTTTTTAAAATTAAATCGTCCAACATAAAAAAGAAAAATAACTTTTATATAACAATAGCAAACTACTTCTATATAACAATAGCAAAATAATGACCAAACGCTCGTGACATACATGAAATTTCAATGTTATAGTCTAATTTTAAATAGTAGCAGCCGCGTCGCTCTGCCAACGTTCGTGAAGATGTGACAGATACGAGTACGTAGGTTATAATTAAATTGGAGGAGCATTGCCAAGGACCGATCGCGGTGAGATTCACAGCTGCTAATTTACGTTTTTACTAGTTTCTACTAAATGTTAAAAAATATCGAATACTTGATTTTATTTCTGATGTTATGATGGAGTTATGGACAATACGTTTAAACTGTTACTATCTTTAGTAAGTTCAAAAATGTTATTACCTTATATTATTTTTTTCAAATCAATTATTTTGGTAAGAATAATATTTTCACTCTTAGTAATCAAATCCATACTTATACTATAAATGAATCAAATCTCTCGATTTGAATGAAATTTAGAATTAAAGTCTTAAAACATTATTTTTTCAAAAATCAACCTCTGAATGGTTAAAGTAAAGGATGAAAGTTTATATGAGAAATCTAAACCACTTGATCGATTGTAATGAATTTTGCCATAAATATAGTTAATAATCCAAGGTTAAACATAGGCAGCATAAAGTATGCTTTTTTAAAAATCCACCCCCGATATTTGCAATACAACGTAATATGTAGATCATGAGGCGAAGCCGCGAGCGGGCCGCTAGTCTTCAAAATTTAATCGTTGGAGAAAACAATGTAGCCTACGCGATTAATAATATTATTTATTTTAAAGCTGTGTAGAATTTTTGATAGCCATTGTAATTAATGTTTCACGCTTTTTCCCGCATAAAAGGGTCAGAGAGAGAGAAGCTAGCGTCAGGGCACTCCGCTCTTAACTTTGATTACACGATTAACTTGCAATAAAAGTAAATATATATATAAGAGTAAATATAAAAGTATATATAACCTTTGTACTTATAGAAAGTTATTTATCTAAATTTTTAACGTCTTTAAATACATGTATGAAATTACTTTTAAAATACAAGATTTACATAATGCGGAAATAGGCCTGGCCTCGAGTGAAATATAATATATAGAAATTTATACACATATCTATGTAACACGAACACGAAACTCTAGTTTGCAACATAGCGCTGAACATGTCTTCAGCTTGTTCTCATTGACGAGATAAGACATAAACCAGATAGAGCTGAATTACAGAAGTTTAATGATAAACAAAATTCCTCTTCTTAGATGATTTATTAGATTTATAAACTTTAATCATTTTTTTCACTGGTATTTATAATGTAAGTATAATGTATACGTAAACACAGACACTCAGTTCCGTACATCCATACTTATAAATGCGAAAGTCTGTGTGTCTGTCACGCTTTCACGGCTAATCTACCGGTCCGATTTGGATGAAATTTAGAATGAAGGTAGTAAAAGTGACTGGGTCTAATATAGGCTACTTATTTTGTCAAAAATCAACCTCCAAAGGGTTGAAATAGGGGATGAAAAGTTTATATGAAAAATCTAAATCGCTTGACCAATTGTAATGGATTTTAGCAAAACTATAGTTGATAATCTAATCTTAAACATAGGCTACTTTATTTTTTAAAAATACGTCTCAGAGGGTTGCAATATAACGAAATAGTTGACGCGGCGAAGCCGCGAGCGGGCCGCTAGTTGAATATAAACTAAAAAAATACTTTAGTCCTTCTCATACAAGTCAAGGAGATAAAAATTAGTTTTTTTTTATTTTTGTCTACGCGAACGTCACGTCTACTGGACTGATTTTAATGAGACTTTTTTATTATAAAAGCTACTTGTCCAAAACATAATATAACAATGACATATATCTTTAATCATTTTGCTTAAGTTCTCATATTATTAAAAGCAGAAATCAGTACAGGCAGTCTTTTGTGAATAATAATATACTTGTAATATACTTATAATTAGAAAAGAATATAATATAATCATAATACTTATAGTTAATAAAGAAAATTGAAAATAATATACTTATAATATTATTATATAATTTTAATATTGTCGTAAGTAATTACAAACATATTTTAATTATTCAAATAATAACATTATATTTGAAATAAATAATATTAGTAAAGTAGTAACATTATATAAATAAACAGAATCGAAATCGAAATTGCTTCGGGAGTTTAGATTTAAAACCTACGTACCTAGAGTTTGGCACTTTGGCACTACGCCTTATAACGTTCAACAAAATTATCTTATTGAAGCTAAGAGCTTCCCTGTCACTTATTCACTTATTCACAATTAAATATAAATTAATAATTACATACAAATACATTTTTTTTAATTTAAACATATAGTAAAACTAGAGAAGACTTTTTTATTTGATTTATAACCGTTAACATTAATATAATGTATACTCAGAATACATGAAATATGATTATAAGCGTCTATAGTTGTTTCGTATTTTTGACGGCCGGCGTTCTCACGCGTTATAAACGGTTTATATTTTTGGTACTCATACTCTATTTCCGCTGGTTAAGGATCTAGTTTTTAAAAAAAATACTATTTTTAAATGTACTCTACTACTCCTACACTCACTGAAAACGCATCATCATGATGATGAATATGAATGTGTTGGAGAAAACTCGTCATATGTATTTTTATTCACACATGATGAATTTTCATTTTTCATAAAATCTGTTATCAAATTTATAACAAGTAGTTCATTTTAGTAGTTATTTTACTAGTTAATTTTGTAGTCATTTTTAGTAGCCGTAGTTCTTATTACGAATTTCATTCAAATTGTGCTGGTGGTATAGTTGTGAAAGCATAACAGACAGACATACGGACAGACTTCCGCATTTATAATATGAGTATGGATGTTATAGAATGTAGGACGACTGCAATGCCTATATTGCATGTAGTAAAAGTGTGTGTCTTTTATGTGCAAGATATTATTTTCATATCCTAGGCATGTCCTATCTAACTTTCATTTCTAACTATTCAATGTAGCTAAAAATAAAAAAGTGGCCGGCAGGTTACGGCACCAAATGTTAGTTTAATTTTCCAGTGCAATAATATTTTGTTTATATTAAATACAAACGTTTCATGGATTCAATATAATTTTTTTCACAACAGACAGTGTCTGTAAAATATTTTACTTCAATAAAAGAATCAAAGAGTGTCGAGAAATGATGTATACATTACTTTTAAAATAAATAATCCATACTTATATTATAAATGGGAAAGTCTGTGTGTTTGTCTGTGGATATTCTGTATGGATATTCTACCGGTCCGATTTGGATGAAATTTAAAATTAAATTAGTAAAAGTGACTGGGTCTAATATAAGCTACTTATTTTTTCAAAAATCAACCTCTAAAGCGTTGAAATAGGGGATGAAAGTTTATATGAAAAATCTAAACCGCTTGACCAATTGTAATGAATTTTTGCATAAATATAGTTGATAATCTAAGCTTAAACATAGGCTACTTTAATTTTTAAAAAAAAACAAAATTAAAAATTTTGAAAATACCCACGACGTTTTAATTGTAAAAAGGATAAAATAACTAGAAATCCCCCGCCTAAAAGAATATATGTAACGAGATGATGGGGACGACTTCGTCGGAGCTGCCATTACTTTAAGTTTGCTAACTTCTCCTAGGTTTTCATGCTGTTAAAACAGGTTTAGGAAAAAATTAAAATATCAATATGAATTTACAGTTTTGATAACTGGTATTCCTTTTAAAAACTTTAAGAACGAAATCTATACTGTTAGCTACTATATTTAAAATAGAGGTAGCAACTGGCAGCCCCCGACGAAGTTGTCCCCATCATCTCGTTACATATATTCTTTTAGGCGGGGGATTTCTAGTTATTTTATCCTTTTTACAATTAAAACGTCGTGGGTATTTTCAAAATTTTTAATTTTGTTTTTTATTTTAAACTTTTTAAAGTGTATAGATACACATTATATATTATTACATAATTTCGAAATACTTTATATTAATCTTCATGCAAATCCAAAAAAAATTATAAGCCCAATGCTTTCTGGTTATCAAATGCCTATTGCAGCGCCTGGCAGATTGTCACCGCAACATTTTTAGGAAACTTAAGTTTAACCAAATCAGTGAAAATCACAAAACCCACTAGTAGTTTTGATTTGGAACAAATTAATTTATACTGGAGCGCCCCGTGGTAGTTTGTGATATGGCATATAAAAACACGCAACAATTAAACCTGAACCTATCACAGAAAACCGCATCTAAGTAGGTTTCACACAAAAATACAAGCAAATGCTTACTACAGCGCCCCCTGGTGAGGTGTCACCACGACACATATACGAGAACACGCGCTAATTGAGCCTGATCCTATCGTTGAAAACTGCATCAAATTCAGACTCGTAGTTTTAACTTTGCACCATCAAATGTTTAATGAAGCGCCCCCTGGTGAGTTCTTAACGTAAAAAAAAACTAAAAATATACACCAAGTAAAGGTAAATCTAATACTGAAAACTCTGTCCAATCGGACTAGTAGTTGTGGTTTTACATTAAATATTACAAACAAATGTTTACTGCAGCGCCCCCTGGTGAGTTAACACGATAAAGCATATCCAAGAACATGCACTAATTAAACTTGAGCTTATCACTGAAACTGCATCCAAATCGAATTCGTCATTTTAGCTTTGCACAAACAATATTTTACTGCAGCGCCCCCTGGTGACTTGTCACCGTAATATAAATTTAAAAACATGTACTAAACAAAGCGGAATCTAATACTGAAAACTCTTTCCAATCGTACTAGTCGTTTTTGTTATACACAAAAAATGGAAGCAGCTACTTACTGCAGCGCCCCCTAGAGAGTTGACACATACTTGAAAATATGCACTAAGTAAACTTGAATCTATCATTGAAAACTGCATTCAAATCGGACTCGTAGTTTTAGTTTTGCACAAACAAATGTACTTACTGCAGCGCCCTCTGGTGAGTCATCACCGTAACACATATATGAAAAGATGCACCAATTAAACCTGAACCTATCGTTGAAAGTTTCATCTAAATCGAACTAGTAGTTTTTACTCTACATAAACAAATGTTTACTGCAGCGCCCCCTGGTGAATTTTCACCGTAACGTAAAAACAAAAATTTTAAAATATGTACGAAGTAAAGCTTAATCTAGTTCTGAAAACTCTAGCCAATCGGATAAGTAATTTCGGTTTTAGACAAATAAATATAAGAAAAATTTTGGTTTTACACAAAAAAACTCAAACAAATGCTTATTACAGCGCCCCCTGATGAATGGTCACCATAACACATATATGGAAAGACGCACCAATTAAGCCTGAACCCATCCTTGAAAGTTTCATCTAAATTTGACTAGTAGTTTTTGCTCTGCATAAACAAATGTTTAGTGCAGCGCCCCCTGGTGAGTTTTCCCCGTAACAAAAAAAGAAAAGTCTTAAAATATGCACCAAGCAAAGATAAATCTTTTTATGAAAACTCTTTTTAATCGGAGCAGTAGTTTCGGTTTTAGACAAATAAATACAAAAAAAGTACAAACAAATGCTTACTGCAGCGCCCCCTGGTGGTTTGTCACGATAAAACATATCCAAGAACATCCACCAATTAAATCTGAATCTACCACTGAAAATCTATTGAAATCAGACTATTATTTTTTGAGATAATTGAAAACATTCGTTTTCACGTAAAATGCTTACTGCAGCGCCCCCTGGTGAGTTAAGGCAATAAGACATACATAAGAACATACGCCAATTGAACTTTAACCTATCATAGAAAACCGTATCAAAATCGGACTTATAGTTTTGGAAATAATTGACATAGTAATTTGCACAAACACACAAACAAACAAACAAACAAACAAACAAACAAACAAACAAACAAACAAACAACCTCTCACCCCAAACACATATACAGTCGCCGTTCCGTCGCGGGTAAAAATGTGCCCCCGAGGGTTGCGATATAACGAAATAATTCACGCGGCGATGCCGCGAGCAGGCCGCTAGTTCTAATATGAAAGAGAAACAGTAAACTGGAATAGGTTTTAAAATAGATGTTTATAATAACAAACAAAATTAAAGAAACAAAAAGTGGAATATTATGGAACATTTAAAAATATATTATTTAGTTTCTAATAAGTTATAATTAATTATACAAATAACATGCAAATACAAGTAACAAATAACATGTTGTTTGACGCACAAGAATATCATTAATAAGTTTTTTTTTTTATGTCAGTTATTTTTCTTAAATATTCGAAAATAACGTTGAAGTTAGTAAAGCCATGTATGCAATAGTTTTATCTCAGTAATACTAGCGGCCCGCTCGCGGCTCCGCCTCGTGAATTACCACTTTCATCCTCTATTGCCTCTTTGGAATTGTTTTTTTTATAAAAGGGGGGTAGTCTATATTTGACCTTGCGTCACTAATTATGTTCTTGAGAAAATCATCGATACATCTAGTTCAATGTCTACACTATTTGATAACATATAGCGATACTTTTCTAGTAAGAAAACGTACGAAATCTGCTATCATATACATATCTATATAATAGCAGATTTCGTATATATTACTATAAACCGGTCATAATATCTTAAATAAATTTTACGCTTTTTATTTTATTTTACAATTGTGTTACTTATTGGTATTAAAAAAAATCTTTACTTGCAAATAATCAATATAATTTGACTTTGCCAGTTTTTTATTTTTCTGCAGAAACTGTATTGAATACCAGAGTAAACTAACGACCCGCTCGCGACGTCGCTGGGTAAACTACTACTTTTATACCCTATTTCAACATCTTTCGGGTTATTTTTAAAAAAAGAGAGATACGACGTCTGACCTTGCCTCATTAACTATTTTCCTGAGAAAATTCATTCATTTCAGTCAAGAAGTTTAGACCTTTCATTCTCACTATATACTAAACATACATAAGTTTCATCCACTGTTTCAACCTCCTAGAATTTGATTTTTTAAAAAGTAGCCTATATTTGAGCCTGGGTCTTCAACAATCTTCTTTACGAATTCCATCTAAATCGGACCAGTATTACCCGTGAAAACATAACAGATAGAAGAGATACAGATTTTATGCAGTTTTAATGAGTACGAATATATTACAATGTCAACTATATAATAACAGATGGCGCTACCTGTTCAAGAAAACGTAGTGGCATCTGCTGTCATAGAGATTATATAACGTTTATTATCGATTATATATCACTGGTCAAATGTATGTTTAATAAATATTATGCTTATTTTATTTTAGAATTATTTTAATTAGTGATATTGAAACAAATTAGTATCACACGTGAATTATTGACATAATTAGAATGTTTTTTTTTTAATTTTATTTTGGGAGTTGTGTCGAATACCAGAATGAAAACTATCCCATATGTTACTCTAACCTCTAAGCTAACTCCATGCAAAAATTCATTAATTTCTACCCGGTAGATATCAGTATACAAAGATTTACTTACATCGGTTTTTAATTTTTTCCAAAAAAACTACGTAGAATACCGGGATAAAACCTATCCTATATGTACCTTTGGACTATAAGCTACCACGATGCTAAATTTCATTCATTTCTATCTAGTACTTTTTTCCTGATTGGCCAACAAATTAACAGACAGACAGACAGACAGACAAAAATTCTACTGAGTGGAGTTTTGGCCGCTATTATCGATATATTAACGCACCCAATTAAAATTTTTCTGCAATTTTTCATGTACAGAATTGACTTTTCTACTCTTTTATTATATATATATATATATATATATATATATATATATATATATATATATATATAAACTAGGCAAATCTTTATAGTTATTATTTTTATTAATATAAATTTATATTATTAATTAACCTTATAAAGTACCTTTTGTAATTTTTAATATATATTTTACTAAAACAAATAAACCAATACCGTACCGTGATTTAGAAATAATATAATAGCTTATAGTTATGTTTTAGAGCTCGTTTGCCATAGGGATAACAAAAAACGTTTACCATATAAATGATTTTGATATATAAACTTATAATGGATATATATGTATATCATTTTTAAAATATATGCTAGGTGTCTAATAAACATATTTTGATAGATATAGTTTAATACTATATATGGCTTAAATAAGTTACTTCATAATTTATTCTTTGCAATCTATGATTTTAACAATAAAATTATTTACTACAAGAAGTCAATCGGAGATAGGTATATGCTATGTAAGACCTCTTTGTATATATTGATATGTTCTTTAATATTGTAGTGCATTGTTTTGTTTTACGGTAAAAGACATTTTATGACCATTTTTTTTCACCTTATGTTACATTATCCAAGCCTTCGAATTGTTTCTGGAAATAATTATAGCATTTATTACTCAGTGTAAATGTAACTCTGTCATATTGAAAGAATTCTTTAAACTTACTAACCTTAATCGACACAAATGTCTTCTAGCTATACAAATGTGTAATTTCCATACAAACTTTCATCCTCTCTTTCCACTTTTTACAGTTCGTTTTTCGAATTTGCATTTATTTAAAACTATCTCTTCATTTATTTTCTTATATTTAAAACTATCTCTTTATTTAATTTCAATAAAATCGGTTCAGCTGTTTTTGCTTAATTAAGTATAATAGAAACAGACAAACTTTTATAAAATTAGTAATAATTACGAATAACTCAAAAACTAATGGTCAAATCTTAACTAAATTTAAATAGGATCATACACCAGGTATATATAAAAAAGAATCATCTAAATTTATATACTAAGTATAAAGACATGTGGTAAAGTACTTAAAAAGTACAATTTCATTAAAACACTTGTACATTTTATGATGTCAGTTAAAAAATACTACTCACTTTCGATTAATACTACACGGCAATCATTAGCTTTTATATAAAAAGAAATAACTATCTAAATTGATTCACTTAGTAAAAAGATATGCTGTAAAGTAAGTAAACAAAAGATACAACTTGAAAACCTTCAACTTTCTCTGAAGTCAGTTAAAAACTTAGATCTGAATTTAAATTTAACCACACAGTAAGTATTAGGTTTCATATGAAAAAAGTAATTATCAAAATTGATTCACTCAGTAAAAAGATATGCAGGATGATACGTAAAATAAAAATGCAATCGAGTTGTGGATTTTCCACTTTTTATGAAGTTGGTAAAAAACTACCTAGTAAGATCTGACTGAAAAAAAAATGAGACCACGCTGCAACCACTTCCAGTCATTTGAAAACAGAATCATTAAAATTGATCCACTCAGTAAAAAGTACAGCGGTAACAAAAAAATACAGCCGAATTGATAACCTCCTTTTGGAATTTAAATTTTTTAACTAATTTAAATCATTTTTTTTTTGACATTATAGAAAAAACGTATTACATTCTGTACCTAATTAAAGCGTAGATTTTATAATACTACAATAATATATGACTATGCTGACTAAAATGTAATGTATATAGTAGCACAAATTTCTCAGAGGATAGAACAAGTCGAAAATGCATTATCCACCATACTTGATCCACATTTCAAAATATGGTACTCTCTACTTCT
The DNA here is from genome assembly GCA_019049465.1 of Dryas iulia moderata. Taxonomy (NCBI): domain Eukaryota; kingdom Metazoa; phylum Arthropoda; class Insecta; order Lepidoptera; family Nymphalidae; genus Dryas; species Dryas iulia. The sequence goes on along the minus strand of CM032415.1, from coordinate 7,542,405 downwards.
TTTATGCTAATTTCGCTAATCTATTTCAACAATACTCAGCATATACGCTTGAGATAGTGTAATCATTGTGCTCATATATCTCTGTGTAGAATTCTGCCGAACATTGCAAAACATATATTTGCTCCGTTGACATGTCACCATCTTTTGAAAATACCCCTTGCAAACAAAGAAGCTTTGTCTACTTTTCGTATGAAACGTATGATTACAAATTGCAAATTATGATTAATTACGAGCGCCGTACTAGCATAACGTAAAAGTTGTAGTAGAACGTGAAAATAACCAGACACAAAATGAATTATCTGACTCATCTATCGTTATGAGACCATTAAATCATATCTATTTAAATCTCCCAGTTGTTTATAAAGGAAACTCTGTTTTATAGAGTTTACGTTTGTGGTTATTCAGCGTTAATGACGGTATTTTCTAAAGTAATGGGGAACACATGTTCTGTGAGCATATAGTTTTTAATATCAAGATGAGCTACTTTGATTTTTCGTTTACATCTTATATCGCTAAATCAGATGTAAAATGGTGAAATTTAAAGTTTAAATGTATCGAATGCCTTTGTTATAGAATAAATAAACGTTTTAATCTTAAGCCAATTATTCCCCTCTCCAATCTTAATTATTAGTTTTATACTACAATAATAACAAAATTAGTAACACGCCTCCAAAATTGGGCGGAAAGTAGGAGACGGAGTGTTTTAACAATAGGTTCCTCTGCCTGCTATGTGCAAAAAAAAGAGGTACACAGAATTATCTAGTGGCAAATTCGGAAGATTAATATTTTTTTATTAATAAGTATATACTATACTTATTAATATTTATTTTTATATTAATATTAAATGAATATTAATTTACTTTTTATATTAATATTAAAAAAGTTCATCCTGATTCACTCTCAGACTGATTCTAAATGGGCACAGTTCTCGTTGATCTTTGGTCTGTAGCTGATTTTGGGGAGTACACACACCCAGTAAAGAAGGGCTTTTGGAAATTCAGTCCCTAGAGAAGTAAGTGGATTGGAAATTTGTATGAAAATTTTATTGAATTTTGTTTAGTCTGGTTAATTTGTGAAAATTATTTAAACATACCTATAATCAGAGAGAACCGCGAATTTTTAAATAAAACAAAATAAGGTTAAATTTCAGGCAAATTTATTTTATCTCCTTCAAAGTATGATCCATCTGAAGCAACACGCATAGGCCAACGCTTGACACACTCTTCGATGCATTCCTGGTAGGCCAACGAAAGGATGGCCTTGGTCAGATGGCACTAAAACCTGACAGATGTGCGTCTTAAGGTCATACTTACATAAAAAAATAAACAAGTTTCCGCATGTACATGTACGTTCAAATAAAATAATCCCGATACTTTCTGTTCATAGCAGTATCTGCTACGGTTTTTGTCAATTTTAATGTTTATTTACTTTCCTTTATATATTTAATAACTAATAATTCAAGAGCTTGGGGAACTTTTCGACAGTTCGATGCAGATCTATATGGCCTGTTCTAGAATGAACTCTGAAAGGCATGATTGTGGTAATATACAAAGTAGTGCTCAGCTAATACGTAGGTAATTACTTAGTATGTTAAATTAGATAGATATATATTTTAAAACTTTAAAAAATTTAAACCTATACAGTTAACTATAAGATTTGTACGCTTATACAAATAAAAATAGTATCTATTCTTCTAATAATATATTAACAACTTACAATTTCTTTTAAGAAATAGAAAATGACTTACTTGACTTACTTGACTTATTGTCCTATGTCCCCTAGGTGGGGCAGAGGGCTTCTACAGTGTTCCGCCATCGCGATCTGTTCTGGGCAATTCGCTCCGCCTCGGACCACGACAACCCCATTTGCCTTCAGTTCCGTTATCACTGAACGCCTCCAAGTATGCTTAGGACGACCACGTTTCCTTTTGTTTTAACAAGAAATAGAAAATATAAGATGTTAATATACTATTAGAATACATAACATATTTCATCAGCGAATTTCCTCACAATAACTGTTGCTCGAATTTATATACGACGAGCCATATATCATAGCATAAACAAAACATGTCACTTACATACCAAAACCATTTGGTTACCAGCACTTTTCATAGTACCCTCACAGCACTGCATTTTATTATGCTAAATAATTTTTGGTTGTAATATGTGTCCTTATTACTCATAGGAACCATAAAAATAATATATCATAATAAGAATGTTTGGCAAATGGCCAACTTTGATAAATATCCAGACGAAACAGTAAGTTAGTTAAAATACGAAGAGTCTCTCAACAAAGTAATTTGCTGTAAGGCGGCTGTTCACTTCAATGAGAGTGAATGAGCTTATAAATCATACTAATCTCATAAAGTAATAAATAGTCTAATTTTGGCGAAAGTGACCGCCGTATGGAATGAAATCTGTTAAAGTTTGATTACTACTTGAAAAATAAAATTAAATATTTATATTGACTTGATTTTGTTTTGAATGCTGCGATGTAAACATACTTTCTGGTACTTAATGCATTTAAAAAAATTAACGACTAACGAACCTCAATTAAAAATGACGCAGGGCATTGGCTCACTTTACCCGTTAATTCTTCACGTTTTTTTTTACAGTTTTACGTTTTTTTCTGCATAGCGGAGTTATTAGAGAGAACCCAATGTGTATTCACTCCGTTCTTCACATCCCGGCCGAAATTAAGTAATTTCGTGTTGAGTAGCGTGAACTCACCGCCGCACCTTGTCTTAATTACCAAAACGGAGAAATGAAAACAGATGAAATATAATAATTTCTCGAGTGAGAATTGGGGGGCCAACGAGTCGACGCTTACAATGACCCACTGCACCACGATGGCCCCTTTACGAAGACTATTCAACATAACTTGTACCCTGGTTCATCACCTAAAGTATTGTAACTGTTTTGAACATACATATAATACATACATATATAGTAGGACATATAAAATAGGTGCAGGACAAGCTGTTATAAATATGACTCTAGAAAACACTTATTGTTTCAGAAAAGTTATTATTTTTATAACGACCAAACGCAAGCAACGCATTTTTGAGATTTGGAAATATTGTACTGTAAAAAGCTCTATTCTTCATGAATGACGTATGTAAGCTTTCATTACTATTATTAGTTGAAGTATTCTCTAAACCTAATATTAGCTTCTATCTATTAAAGCATGCATAAGCATTCATATGAGAAAAGGTGAAAACAAAAGATCGACTTGCTTTCGTCGCAAAATTATTGGTCGGATTAAAAATTATTATTAGCCATTACGTCAATAGTAATTAAAAGCAAAAAAGCAAAATCAAAAATTTTGAAAAAGCCCACGACGATTTAATTGTAATTGATAAAGGATAAAATAACTAGAAATCGAAATCGACGAAGTCGTCCCCATCATCTCGTTACATATATCATTTTAGGCATTTCTAGTTATTTTATCCTTTTTCAATTACAACTGAACCGTCGAGGGCTTTTTCAAAATTTTTAATTTTGCTTTTTATTTTAAACTTTTTAAAGTGAACACATTGAACATTATATATTATGACATAATATCGAAATACTTTATCTTAATCTTCATGCAAATCCAAAAGAAATTATAAACCCAATGCCTGCTGATTATCAAATGTTTATTGCAGCGCCTCCTGGCAGATTGTTGTAGCATTTACACGAAACTTAAATCTAACCAAATCAGTGATAATCACAAAACCCACTAGTAGTTTTGATTTTGAACAAACTAATATATACTGGAGCGGCCCGTGGTGGTTTGCGATATAGCATATAAAAACACGGAGCAATTAAACGTCAACCTATCACAGAAAACCACATCTAAATAGGTTTCACACAAAAAATACGAACAAATTAACACATATACAAGAACACGCGCTAATTAAGCCTGATCCTATCTTTGATAACTGCATCCAAATCGGACTTGTAACTTGTCCTTTTAACTTTGCATAATTAAATGTTTAATGCAGTGCCCCCTGGTGAGTTCTTAACGTAAAAAATACCTTAAAACACACACCAAGTATCTTTTTAGGTATTTCTTTTCTTTTATCTTTTTAGGTATATCTAATACTGAAAACTCTGTCCAATCGGACTAGTAGTTGTGGTTTTACATTAAATATTACAAACAAATGCTTACTGCAGCGCCCCCTGGTGACTTGTCACCGTAATATAAATTTAAAAACATGCACTAAGCCAATCGGAAACTAATACTGAAAACTCTTTCCAATCGTACTAGTCGTTTTGGTTTTACGCAAAAAAAAATAGAAGCAACTACTTGCGGCTACCCCCTAGAGAGTTGACACCTACTTGAAAATATGCACTAAGTAAACATACATGACACATATATGAAAATATGCGCTAAGTAAATTTGAATCTACCATTGAAAACTGCATTCAAATCGGACTCGTAGTTTTAGTTTTTCACAAACAAATGTGCTTACTGCAGCGCCCCCTGATGAGTGGTCACTGTACCACATATATGAAAAGCAACAATTAAGCCTAAATCTATCCTTGAAAGTTTCATCTAAATCGGACTAGTAGTTTTTGCTCTGCACAAACAAATCTTTACTGCAGCGCCCCCTGGTGAACTTTCGCCCTAACGAAAAAAGAAAAATTTTAAAATATGCATCAAGCAAAGTTGAATCCAGTTCTGAAAACTCTATTCAATCGGATTAGTAATTTCGGTTTTAGACAAATAAATACAAGAAAAAATTGGTTTTACATAAAAAAATACAAATAAAGTGGTGAGTGGTCATCGTAACACATATATAAAAAGACGCACCAATTAAGCTTGAACCTATCGTTGAAAGTTTCATCTAAATTGGTCTAGTTGTTTTTGATTTACATTAACAAATGTTTACTGCAGAGCCCCCTGGTGAGTTTTCATCGTAACAAGAACAGAAAAATCTTAAAATATGTATTAAGCAAAGTTGAATCTAATTCAGAAAATTCTATCCAATTGGATTAGTATTTTCGGTTTTATACAATTAATTACAAAAAAAGTAGAAACAAATGCTTACGGTAGCGCCCCCTGGTGGTTTGACACGATAAGACATATCTAAGAACATCCACCAATTAAACTTGAATCTATCACTGAAAACCGTATCGAAATCAGACTACTACTTTTTGACATAATTGATAACATTCGTTTTCACATAAAATGCTTACTGCAGCGCCCCTTGGTGGGTTGGGGCGATAAAATATATCTAAGAACATATGCCAATTGAACCTGAACCTATCATAGAAAACCATATCAAAATCCGACTTATAGTTTTGGAAATAATTGTCATAGTAATTTGCACAAACAAACAAACAAACAAACAACTTCTCACCCCGAACACATATACAGTCGCCGTTCCGTCGCGGGTAAAAAAACAGAATAGGCTAACCAAACTTCGAAACATAAACATATATACATATCTATACTTATACCTAGGAAACGAAAATGAATGCATTGTATCATATATAAGTATATACAAATAACTTCACATCATATATAATGTTTAATCATGCTTAATCGTTATATACAATGATATACTTTATTGATGATTATTGTATGGTAAGATAGCATTATAAATGTTTCTTTTTATAAAAAGACAGGGTAAAATAAAACGCACAATTCTTAATAGTATTTAATGTATATAGTTAAGCTTTTATATTTTAAATGCATTAAATAAACACAATAAGTCTAAATTTAGGCACCCTATGCTAAAGGGTTAGAAGTATTTTTATTGATTACTTGACCCGCTCGCGGTTTCGCCTTAACGACAATAAATATATAATTTCTTCGCCCGCCCGCTATATTGATTTTAACAATTTAATATTTAAATTATTAAATATTTTGTTTTTTTTTTATTTGTAAACAGATTGAAATAAAATGAATTAAGAGAAGCTTATTAAAGTCACACAGTCACAATAGTCAAGACTGGTTTAATAGGTTAACCGTTTTAGTAATAAACCAAAACAAAAAATAACGAAAAAATAACCATTTTGAGTTCTACGACATTGTTAAATTTCTCTAATTATATGTTTTCTCATTTATCTTCCATGTACAGAAAGCTATTATTAATATTCTTATTAATTTTAATAAATAATATTGGTATCTGAATAGTCCACATTTTATAATAATATAATGTTTTTTTTTTCTAAAAGTAGTATTTAATTATTAAGTGAAATTGGAAACCACTAACTGAAGCATTTTTATATAGAAATATATAGTGATTATACATATATTCTTTTACAGTGCATGCATAACAAGACTCTATTTAAATATTCAATATGTAAGGTACTTTAAGATTATGCTAAATAATATTTAGAATATATAATATAAGAATAAGTTATACTTTTCTTAAAATGTATAGATTACAGATATATAAGCTGGATATGATATTTGATCGTGATTTCATCGTAAGTCTTAGTGTTTACTTAGACCCGTCTGGCCTAGGAGACAAGGCTCGCTCAGAGTTCGGTGAACTTCCACCCGATGTGCTTTGGGGACTTCTATCGCTTACCTATGAATTTAATATTTATTAATAATATGTTAATTGTTATAGGTAATGTCGTAATTTAACCATTTTTATATAAACCACTTTAATAACATACGTATATTTACAATGATATACATGTATGTATTAGATAAAACGTGATCCACAATATTTTAAAAGTTACCATCGTGGCGCAGTTGGACAGCGTCTGACTAAAAACGCGATGGTTGTGGGTTTGATTTTCACTCGGGAATGTATATAGATTATTTTCAGGTACCCTCTGGTACCTAAAAAAACGAGGCGTTAACTTCCGCCGCTTAGCACTAGCGGACAACTCAAGATATTACTATCTTTTTGGGAGGAAAGTGGAAAACGGAGTATCCTGACTCCAGGTTCTCCAAAACTACCGCAAAAAGCGTAAAGTTAATTTTATAATTTCAATAAACATAAATTAACATATACTTTAAATTCAAATTGACAACATGTATCGATCAAAGAAAAGTAAATAATACGAAAACAAATTACCTGTAACCCAGTGTGCAGCATATTAGCAATGGTTTCAACGTCAAGAGTTGAATCTTGCGCTGATATTTTCTTAATAGCTGATGATACAATGCATATGTCACCTCGCAGCTCGCGGACAAGGGCGGTTATTTTTTGGGCATTGCTCAATACTTCCACGCTTTGAGTGTATGGGTTATATCGTACTCCGAATGGACGCTGAATGCTGTCGGCGAAAGCTCTGTGAAATATATGGTGTAGCGATTAATTATATTTACATACATTTACTGTAATAAAGAAAAATATGATATTAGTACTGGGTTACTTAATTCTCATTTATATGTGGAACTATGTAATAAAAACTTTTATAAGTCGCTATGGCTTAACTCACGTCTGTACAAGTAGATAAAATTGAAATATCTATTTGTAATATTAAAATAACCGCTATCAACGATTTGCACATGTACATATATACACGGATGTAGTGTATATACCAAAATAAGATTATTTACAATTTATGTCTGTCTGTCTGTTTCTTTAACAGCAAATAGCTGATTTATATCAGCTATTTGCCTTATTATTAAGGAGCAACTTTTTAAATTCAGAATTATAACTTTTGTTAAATTTCACGTGGACAAAGTCGGGAGCACAGCTAGTAAAACATATAGTTATATATGAGAGTTACTCAACGTAATAAATGTGAAAAGAATTATTTAATTAAAAGTTTTACGTCAGGAATGTACTCACTTTTTATATGAAAAAATTTTTAGAACATTAATAAAGCTAAATATAAGAGCTATAACAACATGAAACATTGAAATAACTGACCTCATTTTTTCTTTAGCCTCTTCAAAAGAGTCTGTATAATAATACGCATTTTGATAAGATGTTATTATACATTCTTCATTCACAGTGACTTCTGGGTCGAATCTCTTTATCTTGTCTGGTGAGGCCAGTGCGTGCTGTAGTTCAGCTACAGATGAAAGTAAGCCAGCTCCATATACACGGAATGACCCATCAGCTTGGCGACACAATCCAAATTCAACAGTGAAGAAATACAACTATGACAAAAAAAATTTACATTGCATTACATTTTTTTAAAGAACACGAAAGAAAGTAAAATAATAGATACGCTACTGACAAAATGATTTTTTTTTATATAGTTCAATCACCATCCTTAAATTTTGGTCATTATGTTTACAAAATCTGTCAAGAGTCTAAATTGACTTATCTCAAGTGTCTCTAACAAAATAATGAATAATGTAATGTACTCGACATTACATTATTCATTTTAGTATTATGATTAAATAAGCACCCTGGCGTAGTTAAAAGGTAAGGTTAATTTAATTAATATTTAGTTAGGACATTGTTTATTCAAATTGTCATTTCAGAAATCAATAAAGAGCTCGCTAGGGCATTTAGTAAAACGTCCATCTAAATGATAGAAGCGCTTATTGTTTGCAAAATGTGGTTTTATGGTCGTAAACAGAATTCTAGGTGGCCTACTAGTGGCTTTGTAATTACTGCAAATGGACGTCCTTTTGATTCTATAGATAAAATGTGAATTTAATTTGCATAATTCATTCCAGAAAATAGAATAAGAGACTAGATTTACTATATACTAGATTAATTATACCAGATGAATTCATTTTTGTTTATGTTTAATTTTATAGATGTATTTTTTTCACATTATTTTTCTTACACAAAATAAAAAATATTACAGAATGTTCTCCTGTCAAATAGTAGATCAACCAAATGAAATGGCCATTAGAATACTTTTTTTTTTTTTTTTTTTTTTTTTTTAACGTCAGGAAATCCTTTACGGATACCAGCCCGAGTGGGGACTCGGGACGTGGTTATGTGGGACTCCGGTGAGGCAAGATGGTAACGCCGCCGTTACCCACTAAAACCTGACGGTGCTCCTTCTCGACCGCCATTAGCCGGGCCACGGGGACCGAAACAATGGTCCGAGGAGGCCATTAGAATCCTAGGACAACTATAATCAATTGTTTTGAGAGGTCATCACTTAGGGATTGACGTAACTGACAATACAAGATTGATGATGAATTAATGTGATTCATTTTTCATAGACAGGAACTACTTTTATTATCACTCTTACAGATGAAATTATGAAGATTCAAATAATATGACACTGTTGTAAAAAGCATAACTAACTAATATTAATGTTAAAAAGCCTATTAAAGAAAACGTATAAAGATTTGAACACAGCGGGATTCGAACCTGCGCCTCCTGAATACCGTTCAGGCGCTCTCACCACTGAGCCATGCGTTCTACTATCCGCTGCGTCGATTATAAGAGTTTCGACGCAGCTGATAGTACAACGCATGGCTCAGTGGTGAGAGCACCTGAACAGTATTCAGGAGGCGAGGGTTCGAAATCCGCTGCGTTCAAATTTTTATACGTTTTCTTTAAATGTCTTTTTCAATTTTCCTAAGTGTGGAATAATACTTTAAAAATGCTTAAAAAGTAATATTAATGTTCATAAATATCAAGAATATATTTCAAAATTTTTAAAGTGTTATCCCACACTTACGAAAATTGAAAAAGACATTTAGAAATGGTATAAAAATTGGAACGCAGCGAATTTGAACCCGCGCCTCCTAAAAACCGTCGAGGCATTCTGACCGCTAAGCCATATACGTTCTACCACCAGCCACGTCGAAATTCTTATACGCTTTATTACAACTTATTATTAGCATCTCTGTAGAGAGATTTTTACAAATTTCTGCTACCCAAAGATTATTCTACGAACAATCGTTTGGCAAGAGAAAATGCTGTTTATTAAATACGTTTAAACATTTTTAAAGTGTTATTCCACACTTACGAAAATTGAAAAAGACATAGAGTAAACGTATAAAAATTTGAACGCAGCGGGGATTCGAACCCGCACCTCCTGAAAACCTTTTTTATTTTTCTTATCGACCACAATAGAAACTAGAGTGACGATACATCCCAAGCCTCCGTGAAGGCAAATTATAACAAAATAATATTAATAAACTAGACGCGCCAGCATACAAGCGGGGGAGCTGAGTGGTCGAACAGTCAAACTTTTAATTTTATAAATTATTTTATATAAATGATAATTTTTCTACTATAAATAATTTTATTGTAATAAATATTTTTTTTATAATTGACTTATAAAGGCGTAATAGAATTCTTTAAATGATATCATCATTTGGTAGTGATAATTCAATTTAATAGCGTAGTAATAATGATAGTTTATTGCACATAAAAAGCTTACAAACTATACAAAAATATACGTTAAATATTATGTGCAATGGCGGCATCACTAGAAGTGATCTCTAACGGGCAACCATTAGAGTATAGAACTTACTGTAAGAAAATGTAGAGGCGCAAAAAAGTACTTGGTGTTACTATACATAGAATATACGCATATACATACTAACATAGAAATATGTCTTTATACTACATACATAAAAATAAAATTGCACGAATATTTCTTATATATACATATAATAAATACGTATTTATATATAAATATACTATAAACATAGTATTGAAGGATCACAGGTTCTGCTTTAGCTTTTAAGTTTGCGTTTAAAAATTCCTACTGATGGAGATTGTCTTATTTCTTGCGACAACATATTCCATAGCTTTACTGTCTTCACAGTAAAAGAGTCTCCGTAACATTTCGTGTGACAAAAAGGAGGAGATTGTCCGTACGGGAACGGAGATCCTGGTAAAGAAGGGAGTTCGATCCCAAGAACTTAAATCGTTCTTTGAGGTACAGGGGAGTGACGGGATGGTAAAGGACTGTGTAAAGAAGGGTGAGGGAGTGTAAGGGACGTCGGTCCCTAACAGTTAGCCATTTAAGCTGCCTCGGTATTGTGTAACGTGATCAAACTTCTTCAGTCCAAAGATGAACCGAATAATGAGATTTTGCATCTGTTCTTGCTTATAAAGTAGTTGTTGAGATAAGTCTAGGTAACACGAGTCAGCATAATCGAACATGGGAAGGAGAAGAGTTTGAGACAAGAATATTTTTGTTTTTAATAGCAGGAGATTCTTCCATCTCCTCAAACTTCCTACGGCACCAAAGATTTTACGGCTGAGGTAATTATTTGCGAAGACCAGAAAAATACTCTATCCATTCTGATTCAACATTCAATTTTTAACACTATCGCTTAGTTCTAAGGAAACATTATTAAATAAGATCGGGATGATTGGTGTTTGTATTTTAATTCACCGTTTTGAGTGAGTGACATACTTTAGATTTACTTGAATTTATAGGTCGGAATTAATTTAATTTATCGCTCTGGGTATATCATTTATTTATTTAGTTTACTTTTATTTTTTATTTATTTATTTATTAAATCAATAGGAAAAATACAAAAATTATACTACTTAGGGTGCAATCATAAACTCATTCGAGTTTTACCGTGCACCAGTGTCGTTACACATATACATAACAAATACGTCTAACAGGTTTAAAACATAAGTTTCTGTCGTTGCATTCTTATTACATGTAAACAATTTAAAATTAAATAACTAAAATGTAGGTAGGTTCACAATATTGTCTTCTTACATAATAAACAAACTTTGAGTGCATTAGCTTATACAGGTTGATTTACATTTTACGACTAATTATTATTTATTTTTTGTTTATATTATTTATTTTATATTTCTTACTTCTTTTTTTTACCCGCGACGGAACGGCGACTGTATATGTGTTTGGGGTGAGAGGTTGTTTGTTTGTTTGTTTGTTTGTTTGTTTGTTTGTTTGTTTGTGTGTTTGTGCAAATTACTATGTCAATTATTTCCAAAACTATAAGTCCGATTTTGATACGGTTTTCTATGATATGTTAAGGTTCAATTGGCGTATGTTCTTAGATATGTCTTATTGCCTTAACTCACCAGGGGGCGCTGCAGTAAGCATTTTACGTGAAAACGAATGTTTTCAATTATCTCAAAAAATAATAATCTGATTTCAATAGATTTTCAGTGGTAGATTCAGGTTTAATTGGTGGATGTTCTTGGATATGTTTTATCGTGTCAAACCACCAGGGGGCGCTGCAGTAAGCATTTGTTTGTACTTTTTTTGTATTTATTTGTCTAAAACCGAAACTACTGCTCCGATTAAAAAGAGTTTTCATAAAAAGATTTATCTTTGCTTGGTGCATATTTTAAGATTTTTCTTTTTTTGTTACGGGGAAAACTCACCAGGGGGCGCTGCACTAAACATTTGTTTATGCAGAGCAAAAACTACTAGTCCAATTTAGATGAAACTTTCAAGGATGGGTTCAGGCTTAATTGGTGCTTCTTTCCATATATGTGTTATGGTGACCACTCATCAGGGGGCGCTGTAATAAGCATTTGTTTGAGATTTTTTGTGTTAAACCAAAATTTTTCTTATATTTATTTGTCTAAAACCGAAATTACTTATCCGATTGGCTAGAGTTTTCAGAACTAGATTAAGCTTTACTTCGTACATATTTTAAAATTTTTGTTTTTACGTTACGGTGAAAATTCACCAGGGGGCGCTGCAGTAAACATTTGTTTATGTAGAGTAAAAACTACTAGTCCGATTTAGATGAAACTTTCAACGATAGGTTCAGGTTTAATTGGTGCATCTTTTCATATATGTGTTACTGTGATCACTCACCAGGGGGCGCTGCAGTAAGTACATTTGTTTGTGCAAAACTAAAACTACGAGTCCGATTTGAATGCAGTTTTCAATGATAGATTCAAGTTTACTTAGTGCATATTTTCATATATGTGTCATGTATGTTTACTTAGTGCATATTTCCAAGTATGTGTCAACTCTCTAGGGGACGCTGCAGAAAGTAGCTGCTTCCATTTTTTGTGTATAACAAAAACGACTAGTACGATTGGATCTTTCCAATTTTTTTTTTTAGTATTAGATTTTGTTTTCAGTATTAGATTCCGCTTTGCTTAGAGCATGTTTTTAAATTTATATTACGGTGACAAGTCACCAGGGGGCGCTGCAGTAAAATATTGTTTGTGCAAAGCTAAAATGACGAATTCGATTTGGATGCAGTTTCAGTGATAAGCTCAAGTTTAATTAGTGCATGTTCTTGGATATGCTTTATCGTGTTAACTCACCAGGGGGCGCTGCAGTAAACGTTTGTTTGTAATATTTAATGTAAAACCACAACTACTAGTCCGATTGGACAGAGTTTTCAGTATTAGATTTACCTTTACTTGGTGTATGTTTTTAGTTTTTTTTTACGTTAAGAACTCACCAGGGGGGGCTTCATTAAACATTTGATGGTGCAAAGTTAAAACTACGAGTCTGAATTTGATGCAGTTTTCAACGATAGGATCAGGCTCAATTAGCGCGTGTTCCCGTATATGTGTCGTGGTGACACCTCACCAGGGGGCGCTGTAGTAAGCATTTGCTTGTATTTTTGTGTGAAACCTATTTAGATGCGGTTTTCTGTGATAGGTTCAGGTTTAATTGTTGCGTGTTTTTATATGCCATATCACAAACTACCACGGGGCGCTCCAGTATAAATTAATTTGTTCCAAATCAAAACTACTAGTGGATTTTGTGATTTTCACTGATTTGGTTAAACTTAAGTTTCCTAAAAATGTTGCGGTGACAATCTGCCAGACGCTGCAATAGGCGTTTGATAACCAGAAAGCATTGGGCTTATAATTTTTTTTTGGATTTGCATGAAGATTAATATAAAGTATTTCGAAATTATGTAATAATATATAATGTGTATCTATACACTTTAAAAAGTTTAAAATAAAAAACAAAATTAAAAATTTTGAAAATACCCACGACGGTTTAATTGTAATTGAAAAAGGATAAAATAACTAGAAATCCCCCGCCTAAAAGAATATATGTAACGAGATGATGGGGACAACTTCGTCGGGGGCTGCCAGTTGCAACCTCTATTTTAAATATAGTAGCTAACAGTATAGATTTCGTTCTTAAAGTTTTTAAAAGGAATACCAGTTAAAAAAATTCATATGAATATTTTAATTTTTTCCTAAACCTGTTTTAACAGCATAAAAACCTAGGAAAAGTTAGCAAACTTAAAGTAATGGCAGCTCCGACGAAGTCGTCCCCATCATCTCGTTACATATATTCTTTTAGGCGGGGGATTTCTAGTTATTTTATCCTTTTTCAATTACAATTAAACCGTCGTGGGTATTTTCAAAATTTTTAATTTTGTTTTTTTTTTAATTTAAATTATTATTTTTTATTCTATTATTTATATGCATTATTAGGTATTCTAACCCTTTACTTTCACAGTTAGTAATTCTTGATAATGACGTTTTAATACATGTTTTATATTTTTGTGTGTTATTGTGTTTCTCACTGATATTGGAAGTTGATTAATAAGTTTAGGTATGATGTATTTTAAAGATCTTTTACCATACATGTTACAATAGTTAGGCAATAAAAGTTTTGAGTTAGACATGCTACGGGTTATTAAATTATTTGAGCTCGTATTATTATAAAGCTTAAAATTTTCATTAAAAAAGTGTTCCGATAGTAATGTTAACTCCGTTTTTTCATGTATTGGTATAGTTTTACAAAAATCAAAAACTTTTTCGCTGTTGTTGTTAATATCATGTTTAATATTACACGGAATTATCTCTTTTAGAATACGTAATTGTAGGTAGTATATTTGATCCAAATGTGTTTTTTATGTTCTTCCATAGCTTGAGAGTCCATAAGATATTACTGATTCGGCCAAAGACGTGTATAATAGCAAAAGCGTTTTGTATGGCAGTTTATATTTAATTAAGGAGAATTTTGCAAGTATCCCTCTCAACTTGTTACATACTCGGTTTATATGCATTTTCCAGTTTGGTCTAGAATCGATTATCATTCCTAGGTAAGTATGACTGTCTACCAACTCTATTTCGTTACAATCACAAGATAGCACTTCCTTCTTTTGATGTAAGCATTCGTGGTTATGAATGATGATTGCTGGTTTGAAAGAGGTTCTATTTTGGCTAGTGCTAATATACATCAACTTGGTTTTATTTGCGTTAAGTACCAGTCCGGCGTCATGCGACCATTTGGTAAGCATATCAAACTCCTCCTGCAGTTTGATAAGAGCCTAAGGCAGGTGTCATCTGCAAATTGATACATCTCATTTCTTGTGATTACATTCGAAAGGCTATTTACGTAAGTGAGGTAGTGGAGTGGACCTAATACCGAGCCTTGTGCCGTACCTTCTGTCAGCTGTATGATGCAGCTGTCAGCATCTCCGACCCTTACGATATGCTTTCTTTTGACACAGGCACTTTTATAAATCTGTAGATCATCGGCATAGATATGATAAGATGACGAGATATGCTGGGTAAGATTGTTAATAAAGATAGAAAATTGTAAGGGAAACGGCACCCCACCCTGAGACACACCAGCATAAATTTGATATTGAGAAGATTGGTTCCTGTCAAGCTTAATACGTTGAGCGCGGCCACGAAGATACGAACAAAACCATTCAGTAGCTTTTGGAGAAATGCTATTGGGCAATTAAAATGGCTAACAGAATATCGAAGTCCACACATTAGAAAAACTAACAAAGCAACTACAGTAACTTGCTGGTTGTCAATGCCATATTTAATGTCATCACATTTGTTGAGAATCGTAACTGTGGTGTGACCGGGACGAAAACCGGATAAGAAGGAGGGCAGTATTTTATTATTATGTAAAAAGGGGTATAATTAGTCGTGTACGATACGTTCTAGGAGGAAAGGAAGTATGGAAATTGGACGATAATTTGAATTCACAGTTGTAATAGGTGTAAAAAGGAAGGGGACAGTTGAGGGATCGGATAGTAGGGACAACGAATGCAGTGTTTTCATTTTAGTGTTGTTGGCAATCAGACTAGTAGATGCAAAAATATTTAGTGATTATAAATCCGTACAGTTGTTTGAGATAGAGATGTGATGTGTACTCCGTCCTTCTATTTTTAACGAGTTCAAAAAAAAAGATAGATAAACGGCACCAGGAACATATAACAGAGCCTAAAATGATGTAAAATAATTTACATATAGGGTGGAACTATAAAATACACCAAGTAAAATTTTAAGCGTGCCAAAGAAAACTTGTATTAGGATATATGCTCTTCAGAATTAGAGTAGGCTGACGGTGACTTATCTAAAATCGAGAAAGGAATGCGGCTACGAAAGTGTATAGCTAATCACCAAATAATAGGTATTAATTAATAAGAAAAAAAATAAAAGAGAAATTAAAAAAAAATTGCTTAGTAGTAAATCCGTTTCTTCGAAACACACTATGTATTATTATATTTATGAAGCGCTATAATACTTATACATTTCTCAAATTTATTACATGATAGTTAAAATGAGTATTTTCAATATTTAAAACTGTTTTAAAATCTGAAATAATCTGAAACTGGCAAGTACTAAACATATCAGTTATCATAAAGCATTGCCTGTGGCGTAATATTTCAAAGAGCAAGAATTTTCTAAGCCAATAAATAATTTCGAAACTTATAAGAAATATAAACACAACTGAGATGTTTGACTTTTGAATTCACGAACTGACCTAAAAGTGTTCTATGTTTAATGTATGCTTTGGATAATGTTTCGCAAATATTCTGAGTATTTTGAAATATCGGAAAGCTATTAGTATTAAGTTACTTTTAAGAGTGTACGACACGTGTATTCTATTAAAATGTGACTTCATAAATAATATACTAGCGGAATTAATTAAAGGATCGGAATTTTTTTTTCAAATTTTTTGACGTTTTTTATTGGCTGAATTTTCCTCAAAAATGGTCGCATTGTAATATAGAAAACACTTACATTTCTTGTGCGATCAACGGTTACTGAGATATTTATGGTTAAAGACAAAAAGATCGTTTTCCAGTCAGAGTTCGATATCTCACCGAGAAGTATATGTAACGATTTTTTAACAACAGTAAGTTGAAGCTAGATAAACAAGTTATCCGATCCATATAGTGGTTAAGCAAAAAAAAAGTTCCAACTTTTTAGAGCAAAAAAACAATTAAAAAAATTTAAGTTTTTTTTCTCTCTTGGTATTCATCACGATATAGCAGAACACATTGCTTGAAAATATATTTTATCTTTAGATCACAAAACTAGAAACTTTAAGCTTGTTTTTTTATTTCAATGCGACCATTTTTGAGGAAAAAAGCAAAATTAAAAATTTTGAAAAAACCCACGACGGTTTAATTGTAATTGTAAAAGGATAAAATAACTATAAATCCCCCGCCTAAAAGAATATATGTAACGAGATGATAGGGACGGCTTCGTCGGGGCTGCCATTACTTTAAGTTTGCAAAAACCTTCTCATAGGTTTTCTTGCTTTTAAAACAGGTTTGGCAAAAAAAATAAATATTAATATGAATTTACAGTTTTGATAACTGGTATTTTAAAGACTTTAAAACGAAATCTATACTGTTAGCTACTATATTTAAAATAGAGGTTGCAACTGGCAGCCCCCGACGAAGTCGTCCCTATCATCTCGTTACATATATTCTTTTAGGCGGGGGATTTATAGTTATTTTATTCTTTTACAATTACAATTAAACCGTCGTGGGTTTTTTCAAAATTTTTAATTTTGCTTTTTATTTTAAACTTTTTAAAGTGAATAGATACACATTATATATTATTACATAATATCGAAATACTTTATATTAATGTTCATGCAAACCCAAAAGAAATTATAAATCCAATGCTTTCTGGTTATCAAATGCTTATTGCAGCGCCTGGGAGATTGTCACCGTAACATTTTCACGAAACTTAAGTCTAACCAAATCAGTGAAAATCACAAAACCCACTAGTAGTTTTGATTTTGAACAAACTAATATATACTGGAGCGCCCCGTGGTAGTTCGTGATATGGCATATAAAAACACGCAGCAATTAAACCAGAACCTATCACAGACAACCGCATCTAAATAGGTTTCACACAAAAAATACGAAAAAATGCTCGAGGTGTCATGGTGACACATATACGAGAACACGCGCTAATTAAGCCTGATCCTATCTTTGATAACTGCATCCAAATCGGACTTGTAGTTTTAGCTTTGCATAATTAAATGTTTAATGCAGCGCCCCCTGGTGAGTTCTTGACGTGAAAAAAAACCTAAAAACTTACACCAAGTAAAGGCAACTCTAATACTAAAAACTCTGCCCAATCGGACTAGTAGTTGTGGTTTTGCATTAAATATTACAAACAAATGTTTACTGCAGCGCCCTCTGGTGAGTTAACACGATAAAACATATCCAAGAACATGCACTAATTAAACTTGAGCTTATCATTGAAACTGCATCCAAATCAAATTCGTCATTTTATCTTTGCACAAACAATATTTTACTGCAGCGCCCCCTGGTGACTTGTCACCGTAATATAAATTTAAAAACATGCTCTAAGTAAAGCTGAATCTAATACTGAAAACTCTTGACAATCGTACTAGTCGTTTTGGTTTTACACAAAAAAATAGAAGCAGCTACTTACTGCAGCGCCCCCTAGAGAGTTGACACATACATGAAAATATGCACTAAGTAAACATACATGACACATATATGAATATATGCACTAAGTAAACTTGAATCTATCATTGAAAACTGAATTCAAATCGGACTCGTAGTTTTAATTTTACACAAACAAATGTACTTACTGCAGCGCCCCCTAGTGAGTGATCACCTTAACGTATATATGAAAAGAAGCACCAATTAAACCTGAATCTATCATTGAAAGTTTCATCTAATTCGGACTAGTAGTTTTTGCTCTGCATAAACAAATGTTTACTGCAGCGCCCCCTGGTGAATTTTCATAGTAAAAAAAAAAAACAAAAATCTTAAAATATGCAGCAAACAAAGTTGAATCTAATTCTGAAAACTCTAGCCAATCGGATAAGTAATTTCGGTTTTAGACAAATAAATACAAGAAAAATTTTGGTTTTACACAAAAAGATACAAGCAAATGCTTACTACAGCGCCCCCTGATGAGTGGTCACCATAACATATATATGAAAAGACGCACCAATTAAGCCTGAACCTACCCTTGAAGGTTACATCTAAATTGGACTAGTAGTTTTTGATTTGCATAAACAAATGTTTACTGCAGCGCCCCCTAGTGAGTTTTCCCCGTAACAAAAAAAGAAAAATCTTAAAATATGCATCAAGCAAAGCTGAATCTTTTTCCGAAAACTCTTTTCAATCGGATCAGTAGTTTCGGTTTTAGATAAATAAATACAAAAAAAGTACAAACAAATGCTTACTGCAGCGCCCCCTGGTGGTTTGACACGATAAAACATATCCAAGAACATCCACCAATTAAATCTGAATCTATCACTGAAAATCTATCGAAATCAGACTACTATTTTTTGAGATAATTGAAAACATTCGTTTTCACGTTAAATGCTTACTGCAGCGCCCCCTGGTGAGTTAAGGCAATAAGACATATCTAAGAACATACGCCAATTAAACCTTAACCTATCATAGAAAACCGTATCAAAATCGGACTTATAGTTTTGGAAATAATTGACATAGTAATTTGCACAAACACACAAACAAACAAACAAACAAACAAACAAACAAACAAACAAACAAACAAACAAACAAACAAACAAACAAACAAACAACCTCTCACCCCAAACACATATACAGTCGCCGTTCCGTCGCGGGTAAAAATACAGCCACTTAAAAAACGTCAAAAAATTTGGAAAATTTTACCTATCCTTTAATTATTTCTGCTAGTGTATTTTACTCTTTTATAAGAAATATTGACAACAAGAAATAAGTATTGAAACAAATGAAGGAGAACAATTATATTGAAAAGTTACCACATTTTCTGTCTAGCTAGAATGAGATATTGTGGAAGATAACGAAGGTTAGAAAAATATATTATTATTTAATAAAATAAGTATAACGACTATTTTATTTCATTTTAAAGTGTCTATAAACTGAACTACTAATTTCAAGCGATGCTGTCCATGTAAGCTCTTAAGTATTATATAAAGCACAAATGAATGACATAGTGATGTAGTAGAGACGAAAGTAAGCCCGATGACTATGAACTTAAGTAAAGCTCGGTACAAAATTTATATAATTTCTACGTTTAGTTCTAGATTACAAAGTATATTAAAATAGAAATAAGGCCACATAAAGAAGATATGAAGTACAATATCGTCCAGCATTTTAATATGACTTGTATGAATTACAAATAAAGTTTCAAATATATCACTTGCTCACAATTTATTTATTTGCATATAGGATTTAGAAATAAATTTACGAGGAAATATTATCATGTCAAATTTTAAAAATGAAAAATGATTCTTACCGTTGCCAGTTTATCAATGTCCTCATCTGATGCTCCGAGTGAAGCCAAGCCAAGTTCTTGAGAGAACTGCGCAAAACTCGGATTAGCTAGAAGCGGCATGTGTCCGAGCAACTCGTGACAACAATCACTGTGACAATATAGATATAATAATATTAATAAATCTATAAGAATAAGTCTATAATAATAAAATATTAATTATTTTAGAAATATAATATTTATTTTATTTTATTCACTTTTATTAAGTTTCGGAACTCAAAATAACGACTCATGTCTTTATATTTTTTTAGTTTCACGCATTTTTTCGCACAACAGTCAGAGAAAACCTAGTAAAGAAACTCTGTACTCCACTTTCCGTCTGATATAGACCTTGCGTGTTGAGTGGCGGAAGTCAACATGTGTTTTGTCTTGTGTGCCAGAGCGAAGAAACAAAAATACTTTAAATAATCAATCACTTGAATTGAAAATAATTTAAATTCGTCAAGTGACAATCGAACCCACAACTAATCACGTTTAGAATCAGACGCTGTCTCATTGTACCACGATGGCCTCTATAATAAAAAATAAATATATACCTATGAGTTTTAAAAAGTATGTAACAAATTGCCTTGAATGGCAATCAATATCTATTCTCTTTTATATACATTTTCATACTATGAAAATTTTATCGTAATTATAGCTTTAGAAAGAAAAATACTTACGGTTCCGGAGTATAAAAAGGATCAGACGAGTGGCGAATGTACTGAGTACAATGAAACACTCTAAAGGCAAGGCCAGATAAGAAGTCTCTAGGGGAAAGGTATCCAGCTACGGGACGAAGTTGAAATCCAGTTTTACGCTTCAGAAACGCGCTCACGTCCTCCAACTTTAATAAAACAACTTTATTTAATATCAGTTTGAAAATGCTTAGTTAGAAGTATAATAAACAATTTGCTCATTTTATTCACTTTACGCTTTTTCCTACTTAGCAAAATAGTGTCAAACAACTTAATGTTCGAGACATTGCATTTTGAGTGGTGGAACTTATCGCCGGACTTTCTTTTAGACACCAACGCGGAGAAATGAAATCGATATATAATCACTATCCCGAATGATAATCAAACCCACAACCATCGCTTTCACGGTCAGACGATATTGAATTGCGCCACGAAGGCTTGTTTTATACACGTATTTATAACTAGCTAAAGACTACAATAATAATAGCGTTAGGTACTATTTAGTTTTATCTTCATACATTTTTATACTATGAGGACTACACCAAAAGAGAGGCGCTGTTCTGTATGTCGCACATTTAAATACTCAAATAAAGCACCTTCGCATTTCTTAGGTAATCAGAGGCTAGGTTATCTAGACATTTCGATTTCCACTTTCCGTACGAAATTGAAACATTGCTTGTTAAGTGGCAGATCTGAACACCATGCTATTTCTTTGGTATTATTTCAATTAAGAAATAAAATAAAACATACATATGTAGTACCATAATAGTTAAAGAAAAACAAAAACATATATATTTACAGTAAAACTATATTAATGAGACGTTTCTGACATCTAGCGTTGGTATGGTTTCATGAGAGCTGCCATCTACAGATAAATTAAGGAAACTTTTAAAATGTAACAGCATGAGTAGTTACTATCATTATCATATACGTATTTTATGTAAGATGGCGCATTTATATTTTAATTTTGTAAATGACATTATGAAAAAAGGTAGTCTAATATATTTTTATTTATTTAAGATAAATAAAATATTAATTTTAAAATATTACTAATATTCTAAATTTATTAAAAAGATAATAATTATATATTAATTTATTCGAATTTAATTTAGAATAAAAATATTATCAATTTTTTAAAAAATCTTTTTTTTTGTGTTTCCAACACAAAAATTGGCAAATAAATGTAAATGTACATTACTCATAGTAAGATTATGTTATCTATTACTGTTAAGCCCAATATGCGAATAAATTAGTGGGAAAGTGTTGGAATGTAAACATGATTGGTTATGGCTTCAATTCCACTCAGGGGAATGGCTAGATATAATTTATTTTATTTTCTGTACCTAAGCAAAACAGCAAGCGCTCTGTTACCTAAGCATTGAATTCCGCTACTTGACACTCGTCTTGATTTCGAGGCGGAAAAAGGAGAAGCCATTTTTCTATATTACATCACGCTACGCGATAAAAGGTGTAAAGCTGAGAAATCAACTAAAATATTATCTTATTTGTTATTAAGCAATAAAATTATAAATTTTATTATGTGAATCAAGTATCAAAAAGAATTACAAGATTTGAAAATAATAACAATAACTAAGTAATAGTAACTATCTAACTAGGTAACAACACAGATAAAAAATGTGTAATACACCAGAACAACTACAAAATGTAGGACTGTCATTTGATAAGATCTTTAAGCATGCTACGTATGTATACTGTAGCTGTCTGCGTAGCAATTTACTATCCAAGCGATGTACCCATTCTCGGCGCGTAGATCTATCTCTACGAGTGTTTAGTAAAGAAACTCAAGTATTAGTTTCTACCTAGTAGCTTTTAAATCTACTACATAATCAGAGTTATTACATGGGTAACTTAACTAAAAAAAAATATAATAAAAATAATAACATACCTGAGGCAAATTGTCCTCTCTATAACCACAGTATTTAACAAGTTGAGGCCAATTTTCGAGATATTCATCACAAGCGTGCTTCTGGTACAACTTGAAGAGCTCCCGAAAAATAATTCCCCTATAATAGTAGACTGAGTTAACGAAGTGGGCTTAAATAATTTACATTGAAACAAGTTATTTCAGGGACAATGATTATATCATAAAGACCTTTTGAAAACCAAATGATATTATATAAATAAGTGACAAGACACCAATATAAATTGTTATTTTTTTTTCACCTTCACACTGTATCCCGCACACAGCAGGGTAGGCAGAGGGAACCTAGTATTAAGATACTCCGTTCCCCACTTTCCGCCGAATTCGGAGGCATTGGGTGTTAAGTGGCGGAACTTAACGCCGCGCTTTACCTCGACACCAGAGCGAAGAAAATGGAAATATTAAATATTTCCACTCCTCGAGTGGGAATCGAACCCACAACCAGTCGTTTACAGTCACACGCTTGTGCCACTGGGCCACGACTGGCCACAATATAACAATTCAATAATAAATATTTTATGCTGTTCAACCAAGACCAAAAATGATAGAGTATATCTAATACCTACGCTTGAATGAGTTACAAGAATGAAGATGGATTCTGGTACTAGAAAGTTAAACAATAAATAATTAACCGTTATTTCGCTAGAAAAGTAGTTAGCAAAAAAATAATCCTTATAAACTATTCGACAGAGAACCAATACAAAACTTTTAACTTTGTCCGAACAATCTTTAAAAGTTACGTATTATGAAACAGTTAGTTTCATAGTAGACTTCTTTCAAAATTATGCTATTTAATAATTGTAGTACTAGAGAATATATGAAATTATTACGGAAAAGTATTACACACAAAATCTCTTTGTCTAGGCCCGCTGCATAGTACTAAAAGTACAGTATGTGAATGAAGGGGAGCCATAGAGAACACGCCATTAGACGCCCTGGAGCTTGGATACGCTTTGGCATTGGCTACGTGTTTGGATAAACAAAAATTAACGTAACGATAAATATACTTTACTTTATTTACCCCATTATTTTTTTATTTTTTTCTGGCATTTTCTTAGGTTTTAAAACAATTTTCATTACAGAAAAGTGATGTTATTTTCAATAAATAGTTTTCATTTTAATGTATGCTTTTCATATTTCTATGTCGCTAGGAAAGGAAATTATTACGTCCAGATTTTTCGTGCACTAACGGTACTGTGAGACTCTTTGATGAAGACAATACTACCGACTAAAATCTATAATACTATCTCGACTTAACGATTTCTATTCTATGTATGTAATTACGCTGAAAATTTTAATCTAAGTTCGTAATTATCATATACTTTTTTTTTTTTATGGTATAAAGGAGGCAAACGAGCTGAAGGCCCACCTGGTGTTAAGTGGTTACCTTTGCCCATAGACATCCACAACATTAAAGTCATGGATGCGTTGCCAGCCTTGGGAATATAGGACAGAAGGAGGGAGGAAGGATAGTAATGGTAGGAATAGGGAGATATCATATACTACACAGCAAAAAAGAGAAACTAGGCATATATTATTTAGAACTGTATTTTATGTCTAGCCAAGTCTATCCCGATTTAGTTTCGGTAGGTATCTAATGTCAAGATTCTCCGATCTCCAATCTCTGCCTTTAATGGAGACAGCGTGTGAAATGGTTTCCACCACCTAAAGACCGGACTTTTTTTAGATACCAGAGAGGAGAAATGACAATAATATACAATCATAACCCTGAGTGGGAATTAAACTAACAATCATCGCATTCAGTAATCAGTCAGATACTGTTCAACTGCGTCACAGTGATCTCGCGGTATACATAAATAAAATAAATGTATTTATGAAGAGTAATTGAACCCACAACAATCCTAGTAGAATACAAATACTAACTCGGTTACAGCGCCACTGCAAGTCTCTACAATACTAAAGGATTTTCTTATAATATTAGTACACAACAATAGACCTGAGATAAACTTTGAAATGAAACTTAATTTCGTAGCAAGCATCAAAGTGTTCTAGTTTACATTATAAAGGATATTGCACTAACTTGGACGCACGAACAGCCTAATTCAGTTTCAAAGTGGCAGGTCTGTATACTGTATACTTGGATGTGATACACGTACAGTAAGTAATACACGTACAGTAAGTAATACACACACGTACGAACTTAGTCTATTGAAAAAGTTTATTTATAAGATATTCGACAAAAATTACAGGATTGACTTATGTATTTAGCATTGTAATTATAATTTAATAATAGCAAGATTTTTATGTTAATCTCATTTAAATTAACTTTTGGCATAATACTGATTTAATCCAAAATTACTTTATTCTTGGTTTCATTAAGAACCATTAACCATTAAAAAAATTGTACCTGCACCTAAGACAATCCTCGGCATTAAGTTCTGCTACTTAGTACTACTCATTTCGGGCGGAAAGTGGAATGTCTTGACACTAGGTTGTCTATGACTATCCTATAGGCAAAGCGTGAAACTGATAAAAAATAAATTAAAATTTTGTTCTTAAACTCTGTGCCATGTTACACTGCTCCAAACCTATAACCAGCGTTATCTAATATTATTAAAAGTTCTTACTTATAAAATAATTAAATATTAATAACTTTAAGCCGCTCGTGCTAAGACACCACTGCGGTGTATGTTACATAGAAAGTACTTATATGATCTTTCAAAAGTTATTTTAAATAAATAAATAAATAAATAAATAAAAACACATTTATTGCCATAAGAGAATGAAAAAAAAACAATATACATGAAACACAGAAAAAAAAAGAAATGAATTCTAGCTTATGGCAAAAGGTGTAACTCAGCTCAGCAGAGGTGTTTCAATGGTAATATCCATTGTTACGCGAGACTTAACACAAAAAAGTTTCAAATTTATTGATAAGATACAGAAAACAGAAAATGGAATGAAAATATATTTAAAAAATTACAATTATTAATTACTAAAGAAACAGTAACCTAAGTTAAACAAAAGTATTTTTATAATTAAACTTTTTGTGGTATTTGAATAATACTTTTTTGATTCAGAGGATTAACTTCTTTGATTCAAATTGTTTACATTGTTTTATAAAGAAAAATTTAAAGATCTTAGTTTATTAAACAAATGAGGATATGCCGAATGTTTTTCGATTATATAATATTAATATGTATATCAAAACTTGTTAAAGTTGCATTGTTTTTTGTATCTATTTTTTCAATTTCCTTATGTTTTTTTAAGTGTTACATAATTTTATATTTCATATTTTTATATACTCATACATATGTACGTATATTTGTTCGCATTAATGATGGATAACATAATCGCATAGCACGAGATCCGGCCAAATTGCAAGTAAAATATTCTTGAAAAGTCATATAACAATTTTACAATTTAAAATTTTCGAAGGTAACTTGTAAAATTAATGTTATGTTACTGTACATATACTCATTTTATTGTTTTAAACACATTGTAATACTTTTTTAATAGATAATATAATATATTTTACGAGCAATTATTAAGGAATACTGTAATGTATGTTTAATGTATTGCAAATCAATAACATGTCTATGTAGATTAATAATTTAATAAGGTTGAAAATTATGCTACCTGCAAATAAAACACCTGAACGAGACTTACGCGATGATTTCAACACTTCGCAAATTCTAATCATATTTTTGATGATATTATTGGATTTTAGTGCATTTATTCCTGACATCCTACATTTAAATTTATATGTACCTTATGTAAGGCAGAAATACTATGTAAAGTATAAAGTTAATATAAATTTCGCATTAAGAGCATAAAAAAAGAAATATTCTGAAAGCTTACCATGTTTTTATTTCGATGTCCGTATATTGTACTTTTGGAATGGGTTGTCCGCTAGAAATAAAATAAAAATATTTTTCAAAATGAATTACAAAAAAATAACTTCCAAAAAATTTTTGAAAGTATACCTATTTTTACTATAATAATGAATTTATTCACTACGAAAATTAAAAAAGACATTTTAGAAAACGTATAAAAAATTGAAAACAGTGAGATTTGATTCCGCGCCTCCTGGAAACAACCCAGGCGCTGTGACCAACAAAAATAAGTTGTATAGTGGTGTTTTATAAGTTTACTGAAATGTCTTTTTCAATTTTCATAAGTGTGGAATAACACTTTAAATTAGTAGTAAAAAAAATGTATTCACTATTTATTTCATTAAAGTGTATAATGTTTTTTTTTTAATTATAACACAATTATTACAAATTTACTTGAAAATACTTACTATTTATAATTGTTAGCAATAGCAGCAAATTGTTCCCGTCGTTTACGGTAAACAGGATCTTTAAACCCAGGATGATCTGCGTCCAACTCTGAACCGTACATAAGCACATTCTGAGCTCGATCTAAGTCAGAAATCTTACGAGGAAACCACGGCATTTCACCAAAATCTAAAATTATTTTAAGCAATTTAAAAATAAAAAAAATACAATACTAAGAAAATGATAATAAAATTTTCACATTCACCGAAGCTTGTCCTAATCTTGGAGATGCCATTTTACACAATGAGATTATTTTACACAGTGAGTATTCTATTTGCTTTTAAGACCTATACATTTAATTTGTTAATAATGATGGAGCAATAAAACAAAATTACAAGGTAATGTTCTTTTAAATTAACTAATGACATAGTCATATTGCAGTGATGTCGCTAAGACAGACTTGCTTTCTGGTGTTTCCCGATTATCACTTTTATTAGTTATTTCATTTGTGCAGCTTATAATTTATTTAGTTAAACCATTTTATACGGGAAATTACGAATGCTTACCTAATCTATTTGTCATACCTAAATATTATCAAGACACTTCTGACCAGCTAAATACTTTTTCACGACAGGCTATTTACGAATTTTGATAAGGGTATAAAAAGATTTAGTTAACTAGAAATTATATAAGTTTATAATACCAAAGCTAGCAGCGGCTGACAAAGGTGTTGGTGGCGGAAATTCTTCACCAGTTTGGGAAGATACCACCTCAAAATCTTGCACTTCACGTTTTAGCATCCGTTTGAGCTGTTCCATTCTTCGCGGATCACATTCCACGTCTACTAAGATATCGGACTAAAATACATTACAGACATTTAGAATTAATGTATATACACTAAAATATACAAAACGTAAAAAGCCTGAAACAGAGGTAATTAAAGAGGTAAATAAAATGTTTAATAAACTCAACTCACAGCAGATATTTCCATAGCTGATTTTCGAGATTCAATATGTATCACATTTATCCCAAGATCCTGAAACACCGACAGCACCCTCACAAGACCCCCCACTTGATTCTTCACTGTAAAAATCACTGAGATTCTTTCTCCTTCATGAGCTTGTTGTTGGGCAGCATGAAGTTCTCCCAATTTAGGGTGGTGAGGAGCCTCATTTTTGACTTGCCAATCCGATCCATTTCTATATAGCCATAATCCAAGAAGCCCTTTGCCTGATCCACTCATTTTAACTAGGGAAAATTATTATATATTATAATTTATGATATTAGGCTACCTACAGTTGCAACGACTAAGGTTAACTGCGGCTTGTCCGCTACGTATCCCGCTATATAAGGAGAAGAGGCGCGGGAGATTGCTGGAGGGTGGGTTTATTTGATTGGCTGAATCAAGTGTTCAGTGTAACTTGGATCTTTTATTCCGTTAAGTCACGGACACACTTCGCTTCTTTTCTTAAAGTTATTTAATTTTGTTAATTATAACAATAAAAGTAGAAAATATTCCCAGTGAATTGATATATTGGTTATAAAAAAATAAGTATATAGAAAGAATTGACAACTAAATGTATTTTTCACTATGTTTGTGATTTTTTTTTGTAATTATGTAACTAAACTTTTCTCATAAATTATAGATAAATGTATTTTTATAAATTTATAATATATACTTTCTATTCATTTAGGTTAAAATAATAAACTGATAGACTAAGTCTGTCAATTCGTCAGCTACTATTACTAGCGACAGTCGACAAGTTGGACTAGTTTAGCAAAGGGTAAAAATATATTTGTAATTGCACATATTGATACATACGTTTTTGTATGATGACATTTAAAAAGAACCTCATCCAATTTCAAACCAAAGTAATATTTGTGCGATGATTATCATTACCATTGATACAATGCTTAAATTCATCCTTTAGTTAAAGATTTTATGAAATATTATATAACATTATATTTTATAATCTATATAGCAAAATTTTTGCCTTACTTCAAATTTCAGAGAATTCAGAACTAATTTATTATTTTTTTTTAAATAATAAAGATCTAGGGGCGTTTTAACCTGATTCCAGCATAACTGTACATACATATGTAACCCACCCACCTCAAAGTGACGGGTGTTAAGCGCTCAAGTCGCTGTATTTATTACCATTGTTTAGCGAAAAGAGCATCCGTATCATTCGTTATCGGACTACCTACTTTTACTTTTATGTATACTAAAATATTTTATTTCATTAACATTGGTTACATTTATAGATTCTTTTATTTATATAAATATTATCAAATACAATAAAAATGTACGGAGTTTTAGAGATATTTTTGGAATATATGACATATTTTAAATTATATTTAAATATTTTTTATTATTTTTAGAAACAGATAACTCAGTGGCTTTAAGTGAAATGATAAATTAAACTTAGTATCCTACTTATATTATAAATGCGAAAGTCTGTCTGTTTGTCTGTCACGCTTTCACGGCTAATCTACCGGTCCGATTCGTATGAAATTCAGAATCACAGTAGTATCAAACCCAGGGTCAAATATAGGCTACTTATTTTTTTCAAAAATCAACCTCTAAAGGATTGAATGCGTATGAAAGTTTTAGTAATAAATATAATATAGTTGAAAAAGACATTTAGTAAACGTATAGAAATTTGAACGCAGCGGGATTCGAACCCGCGTCTCCTGAATACCGTTCAGGCGCTCTCACCACTGAGCCATGCGTTCTACTACCAGCTGGGTCGAAATTCTTATACGCTTTATTCTATATATCTCTGTAGAGAGATTTTTACAAATTTTTGCTACCCAAAGATTATTCTACAAATAATCGTTTGGCAAGAGAGAATGCTCTTTATTAAATACTTTTAATAACGCATGGCTCAGTAGTGAGAGCGCCTGAACGGTATTCAGGAGGCGCGGATTCGAATCCCGCTGCGTTCAAAT
This sequence comes from Dryas iulia moderata, assembly GCA_019049465.1. Taxonomy (NCBI): domain Eukaryota; kingdom Metazoa; phylum Arthropoda; class Insecta; order Lepidoptera; family Nymphalidae; genus Dryas; species Dryas iulia. The sequence goes on along the minus strand of CM032415.1, from coordinate 7,512,253 downwards.
TTTTATACGTTTTCTAAATGTCTTTTTCAATTTTCCTAAGAGTGGAATAACACTTTAAAAATGTTTATAAGTAAATATAGTTGATAATCGAAGGTTAAACATAGGCTACTTTATTTTTTAAAAATCCACCTCTGATGGTTGCAGTATAACGAAACAGACTTGCAGTTCACGCGGCGAAGCCGCGAATGGGCAGCTAGTCCATACTTATATTATAAATGCGAAAGTCTGTGTGTTTGTCTGTCACGCTTTCACAGCTAATCTACCGGTCTGATTTGGATGAAATTTAGAATGAAAGTATTAAAAGTGACTGGGTCTAACATAGGCTACTTATTTTTTCAAAAATCCACCTCTAAAGGGTTGAAATAGGGGATGAAAGTTTATATGAAAAATCTAAACCACAATGAAAATGAAGAATGAAATAAAATTATAATAAAATATATCTAATATTTCATTATTATTATATTACAAAATATTTATCCACTCTTCATATTGGTACAAAAAAAAATGTCATCCTTAAATATTATTTTTAAAGTATAAATTATTTTATTTTTGAAGTAAACTTATGTTTCAGTTTTTACCTTAACGTCTTAAAATAAAAATTATTTTAAAAACCAGTTCAAATCCTGAAGGAGCCGGAGAAAGCTCAATTACAAATCGTTTAATATTATTCTTCCTCAGCAAATGATTATTTTGTTTTAAAGTCTGCCTTATTAAAAAAAAAAAATCATTTTTTTTAAATTTTAAAATGTGTTAATCTAAATGTGTTAATGTGGTAAAGCGCGGCGTTAAGTTCCGCCACTTAACACGCAAGCCTCCGAATTCGGCGGAAAGTGGGGAACGGAGTGTCTTAACATTAGCCTACCCTGCTGTGTGCGGGATATAGCGTGAAGCTATTTTTTTTTAAACTTAAAAATTTACTTTAATATCCATCTGAACTCGTATTAAACATACTTATACTTAGTAAGACGTAAGATAGTAGAGTTAACGAGGCGTAAACTGGTCATGTTAGTGACGTCAGATAGCTTTGTAAGACAAGATAGGGGTCACATTAGATAACTTTGCACATACGAAACATGGATACATTATTATATGAAGCCATCGTAGCGCAGTGAGACAGCATCTGACTTTAAACGCTATTGGTTGTGGATTTTTGGGTGGGCAGTAGGGAGAAATTGTATTTGTTGTTTCGCTCTGGTAAGAAAGCAAAACATCGCATTGTGTCCCGTCACTCAACAAACATGTCTCGCTTACATTGACGTGAGAAGAGTAAAGTGGAGAACGAAACGACTTGACCCTAGATGCTTTCTAAATACCCTGCTGTGCGAGAGAACGTGAAGCCTTATTATAAATGATATGGATAGTTATTATTTCTATTTAAATGTAGGGTTTACATATCTCCTTTATGCATATTTTTGACAATAAAAATATTAATGATCGTTTTCCATTGTTTTCCGTACAGAAAAACACTTAGAAAATCGTATAAACTAAAAGATAAAACGTCATATTTTAGTGTTTCTGGGTTACAAACTTGAAGGTTATTCAATTTTAAACATTCATAAAATATCATGTTTTCATTAAAGTCATAAAATAATATTCAGACATTTAACAATAGGCAATCACAATGGGTTGTGTTCTGCTAAATAAGATCAAAGTTGTAAAATAAGCTTTTCGATTTTAGCGTAAGTGTAAAATATAATTACAAAAATGATGAGTCTCATTTAACTTGTAATATATAGAGTTTTCAAATATTTTAATTTCCATTAGCACAACATAAATACAGTACCTTAAATTAGATGATATTCATAGACATATCGTATGACGATTGTCATGCATCTGTTCTCAAAAGTCTGAGTCTCTATCATTATACGATTTAATAGATGTGACCAAATCAATAAGCTGAATAAAAAAGATAAGTTTTAATTCAAAAAAAAAAAAAAAGGATATTAGTAATTACGTTTGTTAAAACTCGACGTATTGAGTCCTCGTACACACACACACACGGGTGACAGTCTACCCGTCAAAATATGTAAGTAACATACTGAAATATATGTATGTAATTAGTTCAGTGTCAATAGATTGAGCGGGCATCGTCTGTCTATTAAGTATAAACGTGGTTGTTATGAGTTCGTTTCCCACTCGGGAGAATATTAAGTATATATTACTAGCGGTCCGCTCGCAACTTCGCCGCGTGAACTAGAAATCTAGAAATAAAGTACCCTCTGCTTAACCTTGGATTATATATATTTATATATATATATATATATATATATATATATATATATATATATATATATATATATATCTATATATATATATATATATATATCTATATATATATATATATATATATATATATATATATATATATATATATATATGTATATATCTATATCTATATATATATCTATATATATATATATATATATATATATATATATACTCAATAAATAGATATGCTGTAAAGTACGTAAACAAAAGACTCGAATTGAAAACCTTTAATTTTTTTGTGAAGTCGGTTAAAAACGGCAGTTCAAATCTTAGCTAAATTTAAATTTAACCATACAGCAAGTATTAACTTTCTCATAAAGAAATAATCTTAAAAATATATAGATATATATTTAATACAAATATTCTACAATTTACCATTGAAAAGGGATTTTAACTCAATTTCCTCCGAGACGCCGGGAAACGTTCACTGATTATTGCGATTCATCTTTCATTATTTATCAACAATATCTTATATTTTCATTCAAACGCACTTAAAAGTTCAAAGGGATAATATCAATTTAACTTAAAAAGAAAGTAAAATTTTAATACGTAACATATTCGTAACTTTGAGGCCAGTTGCGGCACAGAAGTACAAAATGTGACTGTAAAGCGACTAGTTGTGAGTTCGTTTCCCACTCCAGGAGTAGAAATATTTAATATTTTCATTTTTTTCGCTCTGACATTGAGGCAAAGCGCGGTGTTAAGTTCCGCGACATAACACACAATGGGGAAAGTGGGGAACGGAGTGTCTTAACCGTAGGTTTCCTCTGCCTATCCTACCCGCTATGTGCGGGATACAGCGTGAAGCTAATATTTGCAACTTCAAGTAACTTCTACAACTTATATATGAGTTTCGCCTCTCAACAATCGAGCATTGCAATTCTAGCAGAAAACGAGAAATGAAGTGATAATCTAACATAAAGCTAGAGCTAGCTATAAATACGTATTATTGATACGTAGTGTTGTTTTTAACAAACATATATCATTATACCTACTATAATAATATATGTTTGTTAAAAACAACACTAAATTGCACGAAACGAAATCCGTTTGTCAACATACATTCAGTTTTCCAAATTATTGATTATCTGGATGCCTAACGACAACAATTATTCCAGTTAATTGAGTTCTAACTCTACTGTATATTTAAATTTTAATTTCTTTTGTCTGAGACCTAATTCAAACTTGCCATTGAGTTCCGCTACGGAGTGTCTTGACACTAGGTCATCCCTGACTCACACGCTATTCGGGAAATGCCTATTATTTTACAGTTGTTATATGTATGATCTTTTCCTTTCCTTTCCATCTTTTCCTTTCAACTTGGGTCAAGGCTAACCACTTTAATTATCTACTTAACTTTTAACTCCTTTATTAAATTACAAAAGCTTTTTAGTCTCGTGTAACGCTTTAAGGTCGACACTTGATGAACATAAAGCTCTTAACGTGAGTGCAACATGTAGATATATATGGCCATAGAATAAATCGATATTATTCATGGGGAAGTAAATATTTAAGCATCTGTTAACGCCTCTATATACACATTATCAGCTTCACGATTTTTCTCGTATATCGGAGAAGACAGAGAGAACCTAGTGTCAAGGTACTCCGTTCCCGAAACCGAGACATCGCGTGTTTAGTGGTGGATCTCAACGACACGCTTTAACTTAGGTACGAGAGCGAAGAAATTAAAAATTAAATATAATCATTTATTCAAATGGGAATCGAATCGAAAACCATTGTTTACAGGTTTTTACGAAGTTTTTCTCCGCCACGACGGCCACTCTATATACCTATACTTTATACATTGTATATTGAAATTGGATGTAAATTTATATGTATAATAGCTGTAGTTTTGTCACGCAAATAGAAATAAGATCGGGTATATGTGTATGTTAATAGCAATTGATATTGCATTCATTTTTATCTTTCAAACAGGAATGGAACATTCAAATTAGAAAGGAACTCAGAAACATCGCAATTAAATAATAATTATTTTTTATTATTTCCCATGTTTTCACTAAAATTCGTATAATTATTAAAAATCATTTTATAGACAACATAAGAAATAACATTAACAAGTGTAATACATATTAATTAACTTAATAAAAGTGTATTTTTGCCACCAATATACCAAATGGCTGCTTTGCTTTGATAAAATCATAAAACTTCTCGTACTGTGTAGTATGCAGTATAATAGCAAAACATATGATTACGTGGGTTTAATAGTAGTTAAAATATAAGTTGAATATTGATTCATTCAATGCGGTCTAGTGATTGCTGTACATATTACGTATGTAGATGAGAAATATACTAGCGGAAATAAGTGAAGGATGATAAAAATTTTCTAAATTTTTTGAGGATTTTTGAGTGGCTGTATTTTCCTCAAAAATGGTCGCATTGAAAAATATCTTTAATGAAATTAAAAACGGGATGAGTTTTTAGATTTTGTTTGATTTTATTGATAATAGTGTTTATAGTTCACAGTATAAATTTAAACACTCTTATCAATAAACAAATATGAAAAAAGCTTAAATATCTTATCATTCAAGTCTAAATCGATCCTCAAATTTTCTACAAAAATTTGATCGAATAAAACAAACAGTCTTCTTGATCGATTTAATCGAAACCTTAATATGTCAATGAGAAATATATATGTATATCGATTTTTTATCAACAGCAAGTTGAAGCTAGATAAGCAAATTATCTGATCCATATATATATGTATATATATATATATATATATATATATATATATATATATATATATATATATATATATATATATATATATATATATATATATATATATATATATACACACAAAAATATATATAACTGCCTACGGCCATATTTAGCAATACTTCATATTTTTCCGGTGCAGTTAACTATCCAGTATTACATAAAGCTATCTAATCAAAAGCATTACTTGAAGTAAAGCATAGTAACGGCCGAGTATTTACTTTGGTCTTTCTTCATCCTAGCGGGGCGAGCAGGCGCACGTCCTAAGAGAAAAGTAAATAAGTAAAGCCCACAAGCCGTCAGAATGTCTGCAGCACTTGAACTGAAATGATGTATGTATAGACCAGAGTTTTCTACTAATATGACTTTCTCACTCTACCTTTTTTAACACGCTTTCATTACCTTCACTTATATCTCTATGTAAGCAAATCTTATTACGTTAGTCTAAACAATTCTTAAGAGCTGATTTATTTGGACCTTAAAATTACTTATAATACTGCATATTTTTTCATTTCCATTTTTATAACCTTATACAGGATATTTATAGGATTTTTTATATAATCGGCAATAACTTGTCATTTTAGTTTCACTATACGAAAATACTTCTTTCGAAATACCCGTCAAATGTAATTTGGAACAATTTTGTAGATGCTAACTTTCTTATTCATTAAACTAAGTTACTAAATATATTATCAATAAAATTTGTTATCTAAATATTACATAACATATACATATTGTGAAGATATTATTACTCAATATGACGTTTTAATTTGTTCACAAAGTTGTTTTATGCTGTCACAGCACTGGAATGGCTTCGATAACACTACTTACAGCCACGTCTAAGTGATATTTTTATTGATTGCTAACGATATAAATAGATATAAATAATTCAAAATTTACATTGTGTCACTTTCTCTGCGCTATATAGTGAAAAAATAGGCAATAGATTAATCATTAAAATCTGTCAGATTGATTCGTGTATCTACTGTAAGATGACGCCTTACGCAAAATGTAGTATTTTATTAGGATGGTACGTATTCTTTAGATTTAGTTAAAAGAGCGAACAGGTATCGATCTTCAGATGATATAGAATAAATGTTTATTCTATATCATCTCAAGATGCTTATGTATACATAACCTGCTACCAACAAGTGTTCAACTCCTTCGGCCAGAAATAGGAAGGCGAAGCGAAAAATGCTACAAATATTTATTTACGCTAATTGAATTTTGTAAAATATTGTATAGATATTTTATATATTATATATTTATTTTTAAAATCAAATAAAAATATTTACTGTTTTGTGAACAAATTGGAAAATGTTTATTTGTGTAAAAATAATTTATATTGAAATAATAAAACTAACATTAATGTAACTAACATTTAACAATAAATAACAAAATCATTTTATAAGTTTGCAAAAGTTTTGCCATTTCATATAGTTCAGTATCTATCTTATTTATATTTTTATGATTTATTTTTCACTAGCGGCCCGCTCGCGGCTTCGACGTGATCTATATAACTACTTCTGTTATATTGCAACCCTCAGGGGTGGGTTTTTGAAAAATAAAGTAGCCTATGTTTAAGCTTAGATTATTAACTATGTTTATGCCAAAATTCATGATAATCGGTCAAGCAGTTTAGACTTTTCATATAAACTTTCATCTCCTATTTCAACCCTCTAGCGGTTATTTTTTGCAAAAATAAGTAGCCTCTGTTAGATCCAGTCACTTTTATCCAAATCAGACCGGTAGATTAGCCGTGATAGCATGACAGACAAACACACAGACTTTCGCATTTATAATATAAATATGGATAATAACAATTAAAATTCTGTATAAAAAACATCGACTCATATGTCAGGGAAAACGTTGATTAGTATATTTATTTATTCAGCTTCTGCAGAGCAATTATCTGTTACCTGCCAATTTTATTATCTGTTACCTGCGGCTTCGCCCGCTTTGCCTATAGAAAATAACAACAATTTCATTCTACCTGAAACATGATTAGTGCCTACACGGTGTAAGGATGGATAAGTAAAGTACAGTACAGTAAAGGTACAGGTAAACAACTCAAGGTAACATTAACCGCAAAGTGTACGTATAGTACCCGGCAGCAAATAATGCACATCAATGCTTAGAATGAAACAGTCGGTTAGCTTGGACTTCGTAGAGCGTTGTCTCGGTCGCTTAAAATAATATCAATGAGAAACGAGATTGTTTCATTCTAAGCACGATGTGCATTATTTATTGCCGGGTACTATACATGCGATACGCTTGTGCTTTACGCTAAACTCAAATTTTAATGGCTAATGGATAATTTAAATTCAAATCAGTAGCATAGTAGTAGTAATTTAGACATTAGTGAAATTTTCACCTTTTTCTACTCTTGTTATGTTCTATCCAAGTTGCGTGGTACAGTCTCGTGGCGTAACATAATCGAAGGGTATTAAATTTCAAATAATTTTAACTGGGATACAGGGTAGATCTGGCAGCTCAACTGTGTTTAGAATTCAACGACATATATGAAGGGCTCTGTTCTATGTCTCTATAAATGTGATTGTGTATACAATATACAAATACTCTGTTCAAGACATGTTTAGAAAACATGTAAAAAATTTGAACGCAGTGGGATTTGAACCCGTACTTTTTAGAGCGGTCGGAGCGCTAAAATGGTTATTCTAGCGCTCCGACCGCTTAGCCATGCGTTCTACTACCAGCTGCGTCGAAATTCTTATACACTTTAATTTATTTTGCCAACAATTAGCATTTTTGTAAAAAAACTTACAAATTTCTATTACCCAAAGAATAATATTTTCTTTTCTGTTCGTAGTAGTACCTACGAACAGTCGTTTGGCAAGAGGGAATGCTATTTATTAAGTATTTCTTTGGTAGAAATTTGCAATTACATTGATTGCATATTATTTACTGCTCCCCCTAATAAGTAGGAATAAATAAAAATATTAATCTATAGACTTCGTAAAACACAAATTTAAGAGAGACTAAAACATTGTTACTTTTAGTATGGATGTGTATCCCATACTCATCATAATTTTGTTCTCTACGCATCATAATTTTGTTCTCACTCTCCAGCTCCTAAGTATCTGAAGTACTGATTTGAATTGTATAAATACGCAAAAAAAATTGGACATTAACGTATCCAAATATGAACTTATTCACGAAACTAACCAGAATGATATTGGGCTGTTTGCAATCTATACATATGGTTCTAAAAATATTTATGGAAATTGTATATGTTTCCACTCTTAATTGGAATTGAATTGTTATCTTATGTGACAGCAAGAGGAGTATCAGTGGCGTATATGATTTTAAATGAAATTATTAAGTTATATGCCAGAGATATAACTGTAATTTCAATCGGTTCCTTCTCACTTAGGACAAAGGGGAAATGAGGAAGCTGACAATTTGGCAAAGCGGGCTTTGATAGAAGGTACATATATTTTCGGAAAGTAAAGAAAGGAAGAAACATTTGGAAAGAGTATTTGAAAGAAAGATCTAAATTGTAAGAAATATAGTACAGAGTTATTCAAAATGAGCTTCCTCATATTTCGTGGTTTAGTGAGAAGGAACTTACACGGCAACAAATTGCTATAGTCCTTAGGTTGCGTTCTGGGCATGTTCCTCTAAAAAAGTTTGGTTTTCTTATGAAAAGGGTATCTGCTCCAAAGTGTGAATTGTGTGGATATTCACCATTGATGATGATATTCACCATTTCTTGGTGGAATGTATCCGAATTGCCGAGGCTCGTCAGAAACTAATCCGTCGTTATAATTTTAATTTATTAGATGTCGGTATTTTTCACTGTTTATTGTCTGAGTCTAGTTCTGTAGTGGCTAAAATGCTGTATAAATTTAAGTATAAATAGTGTTATTAGACCTTAGAGGAATTGTTATGTTTGTGTGCTTTAAATTTGTTTTAAGGAACGATGGAGCTGACATTTTTGCACATGTACTTAAAAAATCCCTAAATAAAAACAGATTAAAAGAAACAAATAGATAAGCAAACAAACGGACAATTTTTTCTGTTTATAATATTAGGATACTTAAATTCGCTAATAACGTTACGTTTTTATACACCACAATTTTTTCGATTTTAATTAGGCACATACAGGAGCAGTGTAGGCAAACGTTAATACACGTTTTAAATGGGCTACTGAAGCCTATACTTGTGTCGCAAATTCCAAGCACTGCTCCGAGCGCCTCTCTCTCAGCAGCCCAAGCCTGTACTCGATAAATTACTGAAGAGTTTTTTCGTGTATGGATTTTAAGTCTGGATTTGAATACGTGTCTTTATTAAGCTTGTAATTAGAATTTACTAGGGGATTTGCTTTCTTTTTCTTATTTATCTAATTCTTCATACATTTCCTTCTATAGCAAAATAGTCAAAGAAAACCTAGAGTTGTCTAGTATTTCAGCCTGAAATCGATAAATTGCGTCTTAAGTAGCGGGGCTCAACGACGCGTCGTTTTGTCCAGTCCAGTCCAGTTTTATCAACAAGGAAAGAAAATAATTTAAACGTAATATCTTCAACTTCAAGTGAAGATCGAACGTACGACAGTAATACCATATCCCACTACGCCATGATAGTCTTTTATATATAACAGAATATGTTTTTCTTTTACATATTTATATTCTGTTAGTAAAAAAGATTTGTTTTTAAAGTTTATATATTGAAATATCTCATCGATCAATATTTTAAAACATCAATAAAGTAATAGTCAATATCAGGCGTTATAAGATTATGTTCTCGATAACTTTATAATTAAGTAACTCACAGTATAAATTAGCCTTTGTTCCACTAAGAAAACTGTGACATTACATTGCTTTTTTGCTGTGAAACATGAACAAACAAGCAAACACACTTTCACGTTTAAAATAATACTATGGATATATAGATAATAATAGTATGGATATATAAAGACAAATAGATGCAATTATGAATATTCAAATAACTGCTTATTATTAAATGCATTTGCATGTGTACACGGTACATACCAATTTTGTCTTTGCCCGTTTTACCGCTGAATCTCTGGAACGGCTGGACTGATTCCGACGGGACTTTCGCGGCCAGATAGCTGACGTCATAAGGTATAACTTAGGCTACTTTTGTTTTAGAATTACATTGTTTTTGTTTTATTGAACACGGACAGAGCCGCGGGAAACAGCAAGTTTTAAATTAAAAGTATCCTAAGTTACGCCCTGTTACATCAGCTATTATCGTTGTAAATTAGCAGTTCCAGAGATTACACAAAACGAGCAGACAGACAGACAAACATTTTTAAAAAGTTTATTTTGGTATATGTATCGTGTATATATAGGTACATATGCAATCATTAAAAAGTTGTTATTTTAATATTACAAACAGACACTCCAATTTTATTTATTAGTATAGATAATTCGTTTTCTGTTCCCTTCGCATTCAATATACATGGCGTACTGAACACTACATACATAAGAAAAGACGTGCTTAAAAAAACATGAGAATAAAGTAATTAAAACATTACCATTTCCTCGAGTTCATATCGTCGTTATAACCATCGCATTTACATTTAATTAAACAATTTACTAGCAACTCGCACGCTGATTAGCCCGCGCGAACTACACATTATAGCTGCTTCCTGTTATTGACGCGATCTCGATTAAATTAAGCAGTTTATATCTTGCATACGAATTCTCATCCCTTCTTTTAGCCATTTAGTGTATGATTTTTGGAAAAAATACGTAGGATATGTGAACTTCCGTCGTCAAGAATTTTCCTGAGAAATTTCATCGAATTCGGTCAATCTATTTAGATTTTTCATGTAAGCTTTTATCCTCAATTTCATTTCAGCCTAAAAGGCGAAAGAAATTGATACGGTAAAACCTGATCGCTTAACTTTACATTCCGCAAGCCAAACACTGTGATAAATTTGATAGCTTAAAGTTTAATTACAATGGTTTACTATCATGCGAAAGGCCCAAGTAATATACTCTTTTTATATCCGAGGTGGTAAAACTTGTAAAATTGAGGCTACGTGTCACTAAGTTTACAGATAGTACCTCAATATCATTTCTTTTCAGCGTAAAGGAGAACTGTTTTACACCTTCTAGAGATCTTTATACAATCTATGTCAATGTTAAGAAGTTCTACCTATTTTTGCTCGAAACTCAGTTCTGTATTGATAAAGTTTTTCAAGGAACGAAAATCTGTAGCTATAATTGTTATTGTAGTTGATGGTGTTTTCGCCAGGTCCTGTTGAAACTCATTTATTCTGAGCTAAACATCTCAGCCATAGTCGTAATGGACTCCTTTAAAGCAGCCGTATCACAATATGTGATAAATTTAAAAGTTACTTCGTGAATATTTAAAAAGTACGGCACTAGCGGTAGATATTTTTGTTTATAAGCTCATAAGATACTTATAATTCTAGTAAATATAAAAAACTAAAGCTTTAAAATCGGCTTCACTTAATCAGGTCTACCCACGAAAAAAAAGTTTATTTTTCGTAGGTGGACCTAAATAAATGAACAGTTTTATTTTCATTCCGAATTCCATTCGAATTGGTAAATAAGAAAGTGAAAGCGGACAGATAGACAGACAAATAGACAACCTTTTGCATTTATAATATTAGTATGGATAACAAGGTCATAATATTTTTTACATATAATTAATTCATTATTACATATAATTAAATTAGTATAGGGGCTAGTCGAGGCGCGAAAGCGCAAAGTGTTACTGTCTACTGACTGTAAAGCGACTGGTTGTGGGTTCGATTCTCACTCACCGAGTGTAATTTTCTTCGCTCTGGCATCGAGACAAAGCACGGCGTTAAGTTCCGCCACTTAACATGCAATGCCTCCAAAATTCTTAACACTAAGTTCCCTCTGTTTACCCTACTGTGTGCGGGACACAGCGTGAAGCTAGAAAAAAAAATAAAAAAAATATCGAGCCAAATAACATCTTGAGGGTTTCCCGCTGATTCATAAATTAAATTGCGTGACGTAAGAAGAAGAGGGGTGACATGTTCAGAAACAGAGGGGTTGTGTTGCGCACGCAGCTAGACTGAGCATGCGCAGAGAATACTCTATTCATTATGGCTTTGAATGTCGGTCGATAAAGTTGAAGTCGCGCATGCACCCATCGGGTTCTTATATCAGGTGTAATATCGACATGGCCGACAGCGAATTCGAGGAATTTCGCAGAGTTTTTGATAAATTACCACAACATATAAAAGCGCCGACACCATTTTATTCGTAAGTGAACTTTCATTTAGTTTTTGTATATATGTAAAAAATATTAAATTTTAAGTTACAAGACCTTTCTATGTATATGAAAAAATAGTAAGATGTATTTTTATATTTTAATCAGATTAGTGCCAAACGTGGGTCTCGAAGATGAGTCGCCGTCATCAAAAAGCGAAGGAACGCCTGATGAAGAAGTTGGTGAAATTGAAGCAGTCAACACTGCAATCGGAGATTCTTCTCCTGTCCATCAAACAGATGCTACTGACTCACGACATAGTCCATTACACCAAGCTTTTGGAGGCGGTGAACGAAGACGAAGAAAACTCCCAGAGATCCCCAAAAATAGAAAATGTATGTATTCCAAATTTTCATGTAAACAAATTAATGATTTAATTTTTGTGTGCTAATCGCGAACATGTTATACTTATATGAATGCTACGCGGTGCCTAAGCGACTAACTGTGCAATTAAGTCGTAAATAGTAGGCATAACTAAAGTGGTCTGGCGAGCTGTTGACGAAATTCATTATTCAATTTTAATTCATTTTCATTTTGAAGGTAAACATTTGATTCCATATATTTGTATTTACTTTTATAATATTGCATTAAAGTATAATAACATATATTAAAACAATTTTTTCAGCTTAATTTTATTATGTTAAAATAAATTGTCTTTATTGAATTAAACAATGTCCTGTACAAGATAGCTTGATCTTTTTGACAGACGGGGTAGTGATGGGAAAGAAAAAATATCTAGTAGTCCAAAAAATTACGTTTAAATACTTTTAACTGTGACGAGATTTACACTTTTCGACCCACGTTTCTTAGGAAAAGTAGTTTGGTCCCGTGGTCTGAACCTGGGATTGGAGGCTTAAAAGTAATTCTGTATGTAAAAATTAAGATTGAAAAATAAAATAATTTTATCTTTGAAATAGTTTTAATTAAGGAAGAGAAGTACAGCCAAGATCATCATAACCAGCCTCGTCGAAGTGTCGGTTGTGTCACCATCTCGAACTTAAATTATTATTTCGTGTTCAATAAAATTGTCGAAGTGGACGTAGCGCATTATTAACCATCATCCGATGTACCATTGTACAAGCGTCTATTACTTACGGTGTTCCTATTTTTTATTTATTTGAAAAAATTAAATGAAGAAAAAAATATATCTGTCAAAATGATCCAGCTATAAGGAAAGGTATACTCGTGCGACACATTTAAAACATATTTATTGTAACATAATTCTAGTTATTTTATCGTTTTTCAATTACAATTAAACCGTCGTGGGTTTTTTCAATTTTTTTTACTTTGCTTTATATTTTAAACTTTTCCAAGTGATTAGATTACACATTATATAATATAACATTATCAAAATACTTTATTTTAGTCTTCATCCAAACCCAAAACAAATTCTAAACCCAATGCTTGTTGATTATCAAATGCATATTGCAACGTCTCCTGGCACATTGTCTCTGTAACATCTCCACGAAACTTATATCTAAGTAAATCACTGAAAATCACAAATCCCTCTACTAGTTTTGATTTTGAACAAACTAAATACCAAAATAATGTATACTAATGTATATGAAGCGTCCCGTGATAATTCGCGATATGGCATATAAAAACACGCAACAATTAAACTGGACTATCACAGAAAACCGCATCTAAATATGCTTACTGCAGCGCCCCCTGGTGAGTGGTCACCGTAACACATATGTATATAAAAAGATGCAATAATTAAACCTAAACCTATCGTTGAAAGTTTCATCTAAGTCGGACTAGTAGTTTTCACTTTGCATTAACAAATGCTTACTGCAGCGCCCCTGGTGAGTATTCACCGTAACGAAAAAAATAATCTTAAATATGCGTCAAGCAAAGCTGAATCTAGTTCTGAAAACTCTATCCAATCGGATTACTAATTTCGGTTTTTAGGCAAATAAATACAAAAAAGTACAAACAAATGCTTACTGCAGCACCCCCTAGTGGTTTTACACGATAAAACATATCTTAGAACATCCACCAATTAAACTGGAATCTATCATTAAAAACCGGATCGAAATCAGACTACTATTTTTTTAGATAATTGAAAACATTCCTTTGCACGTAAAATGCTTACTACAGCGCCCCCTGGTGAGTTATAGTGATAAAATATGCCTAAGAACATACACCAATTGAGCCCAAACCTATAATTGAAAACCGTATCGAAGTCGGACTTATAGTTTTGGAAATAATTGACATAGTTATTTGCATAAACAACCTCTCCCCCAAACACATATACAGCCATCGTTCCGTAAACGGGTAAAAATGTACTTTTTTGTAATTTTTATTTAACTTATACTTTAATATTTATAAGTAATTTTTACTATATTCTTTTTAAAATTTGTCGTTATAATAATCGCTAAAACTATTTTTTTAATAAAATAAAAAAAGATAATAGTTTATTAAGAACATAGTTTTTAAGTAAAATAAATGAATAATGAGTTTAAAACTAAAGTTTTGACTTAGTTTCTTACAGCTGATATACATAAAGCGCTTCTAGCACCTCGTTCGTCGGTTGTTAAAGTCGTTATTTGACGATTTGGTCAAAGTAAGATCGACGATTTCATGAAGTAGTTTTGTTGATTATGTAGTTAAATGATAGGTTGTCTTTGACCTCATCAAATGACATCATGATCTGGCCTAACGATAAATGGTAATTTCATAAACTGCGACCATCAACAGTAACTTAATGACCATGATATCGACAGTAATTTCATGAAATCGTCAATTTCACGATATGACCACAACATCATTATATAGGTTTTTAATTCGTAGTACTTTATTGGATGGGATGCATAAATAAATATTTGTATAAGCATATTTTTTTAGAGAGGCAGAGGGAGATCTCGGTTGACCTTCGAAAACACAGTATCGATGATACGTCACGCAAAAAGCATGAGAGCCCCGGAGGGCGTGTATGTAGAGATTGATGACAGTGGACGAGGCGAAAGAAGTATGCAGTGACCGTAGCGTTTGACGCTCCGTTCTCTCTGACTACCCCGCAAGGGATACAGCGTGAAGTTAAAAAAATATATTATGCTACATTACATACGTGTATATGTACAAATTAATTTATATCTCAGACAAAGTAGTAATTATATATTTTTTTTAGCCGCAGTAGTGCCATCTAATCAACCCGCATCCTTGGCTGACGAGTTAGGAGCTTTAACGGGTGTTCTTATAAGACCAGGGTGCCAAAGACCCTTGCTTGTTCTTAAGTGTGGCTACCTCCTCGATGAAGACTCTAGCCCAGATTCAGAAAGACTTCAAAGTCTCGGAGATGTTGACAGCGGACACAGTACTGCACATTCGCCTATTGATACAGGACCAAAAAGCTTATCACCGACACCGTTACAACAAAATGGTACGTCCTTGTTTACTGTAATGCAATTTTTATTATAAATAGATAAATAATGCTAATATTTTTTTTATTATATAAATAAGACCCGAAATCATTTTTTATAGATAAAATAGCAACAACAAAAGCACCCTTTTTCTATTTCTTTTCTTAATTAGTACATATTGACCCCGGTTTACAGTTTCGCCATCATCGAGTTGCAGTATTAGTGGAGTTAATTTTGCTGGCAACACGACGACAGTTCCGCACAATCAGCTAGAAATGTTAGAAGCAACACACAGAGGACTACACAAATTCAATCCAAGACATCATGATGAAATTGAAGTTGAGATTGGAGACCCTATATATGTGCAGAAGGAAGCTGATGACTTATGGTGTGAAGGTAACATCCTTCAACAAAAGTATGATTTAAGTCATATATTTTAAAAAATAAGAAATAGAAATTCACATGCTTTTATAATCTTTGATTACAGGTGTTAATTTACGAACTGGTCAACAAGGTATATTCCCGTCTGCTTACGCCGTTGATATGGATTACAATGATTTCGATCCTGCAAATGCTAAAGTGAAACGAGAACGATATTTACTAGGGTAAATTTTCATTTCTTTAATTTCATACGTCACATTATCCTTATGCTATGATATACTAAAGTAACCAGACCAACGTAACTGCGTCTGCGTTTAAATGAGAAAAACTAATTTCCATCATTTTACGAAATTTTGATTGATGGTCCACCCTAGGTCTTGGTCGAGGCCTTATCCTTTAAAGCTTCATAGTCTCCCGCGATAAATAGGAAATCCAACACCTAAATATTTTAATTTTACCTAGTAATTACCTTAGAGCGTTCATCACAAAAATATCTTCAGCTTTACATTATAATGCGTGATAGGTTAATTCTTTATAAGTCCCTTAAAATTTATGAAAAGACTATATTAGTCTTTACAAAAAGACTTTTATTATTTAATAACATGTGTATCGAAGCTGTGTTTTTTATAACGCTACGCAATACCGTCACTCCCTTTTAATATCAATAAATAGTTGTAAAAGTAACGTATAATTTACTATTTTTATTATATACTAGCGACCCGCTCACGGCTTCGCCACGTGAACTACCATTTTCATCCTCTATTGCCTCTTTGGGTTTGGGATTGGTTTTTTTTTTACCGGGATAAAAACTATCCTATAATGTACCTTTGTACTATAAGCTATCACCATACCAAAATTCATCTATTTCTATCCAGTAGTTTTTGCGTGATTGACGAACAAATTAACAGACAGACAGACAAAAATTCTACTGAGTAGATTTTTGGCCTCTGTTATCGATTATATTAACGCACCGAATTATTTTTTTTTTTAAATTTGTCATGTATAAAATTGACTTATGGTCTTTGTGTCCCGAGATAGGTATTACATTAGGCAAGTTTACTTGGTCCATTGCCGCTCTAGTAAGCCTGGATCGTACTTGAAGGAGAATTCCTTGCAAATTTTTCTACCGACGCAACCAGCCTGTCTTCTGATGCAAATTTTCCTTTTTTGTAGCACACTTCCTATAGCTAATAGTATTGCGCTGCACGCAGATTTCGTGGCGGAATGCTGCCGTACTGTGTCTTTAAATTTAACTTATTCCTCTGCCACCTTATGTTGAAGTCGCTCTGAATTACTTTCAGTGGCCGTGGGAGTTGTTTGTACTTTTTCCGCTGGGTTGCTAGAGTTTTCGCGTTGAAGATAACTAAGATAACTTCCCCTCTGTTCACACTCCCCAGTCAGTCTGCTTCTTCTCCTCTATTGTAATCGACCACCATAGCGTCTATACTTATCACTTGTACGCCACGCGGCAAAGCCGCGAGCGGGTTGCTAGTAAATGACACAATTGCGGAATAGAGTGCTAGTAATAAATCAGCAAATTATAGGTCAGAAAAAAAGCCAGATTCCTGTTTCAAGCCGACTCCGTATAGCAGTATAGCAGTGGAAAATTATTTGACTTTATCTTATTTTAAATATAATGATTTTTCTTTCAGTTTGGCTATGGACTAGACGGGTCGATAAGGCTTTTCGCCAGGTTTTTAGAATTTTAAAATAATTAATTGCCTATATGCTACCGAAGACTAATAATCTTACTAAAAAGAGCCTAATCATAATCCGTCTAATATTTTTAGTCAAGAGCAAATAAATAAACGAACAGGCGAAGATAAAGTAAAAAAAAATATGTTAAAAACATTTTGGTTTACTTATATAAAAACAATCCCTTAAAAGTTTTTTACATTAAATTTAATATTCCGAATTCCCTTCTTACATGTTTTCTTATACTAAATTCTAATATAAAAAAGCAAAATTAAAAATTTTGAAAATACCCGCGATGGTTTAATTGTAATTGAAAAAGGATAAAATAACTAGGAATCCCCCGCCTAAAATATATGTAACGAATATATGTAACGAGATGATGGGAACGAATATATGTAACGAGATTATGGGGATGACTCCGTCGGGGGCTCATTTTCAGTCACTAAGTTTGCACAATCTACTTGCAAATTAGGCTTGGCAAAAAAATAATAATAATAATAATAAACCCGCAGGGCAGCTTGTGGCGAGCTGTTGGGGAGTGGTGACCCCACGGACCTGAGACCTCCAGAGGGGAATTGATATTTATCCCCCGCCTCTGGCTTGCCTTCGTTGGCTGGCAGAGTGGAGCGCAAGAGCTATATGCTCGGAAGGGTGGAAGTGCTCAATCTGCGTAATAGCGGGGAAACCCGCTCACGAGCGCACTCGTGCGTTCGCGATGGTGAAACCGGTGCACACCTCTCGACACCCTTAGCCGACCACGCCGGTGTTGCGCCCGAGGCATTACGCCGCTTTGTGGGGGCCCATCTAGTGGGAGGCGAGTCACCGTCCGTCAACCATTCAATTTGAGACTGTTGAAATGGCGGACGTCCGTTAGTCTCACTCAATAGCCCATTACCCTGTCCATCCAAACTCCATTCCATAGTTCTAGTTTAGTTTTCCACATTTTCTATAGTTCCTACGCATTAGCCGGTGACCATCTCTGGGCAATTTACTGTGGGTTACTCAGAGATGGATCCCGGCTGTTGCGTCACAGTAAAACATTTTATTATTCTCTAAGGGGCCTCTACGTGTTGGACCTGTGTCCCCACGCAAGCCTTCCAAAGGACCGGGTTCCTAAGAACCCGAGAATTTTAAAGAGAAACATAATAATAATAATAATAAACCCGCAGGGCAGCTTGTGGCGAGCTGTTGGGGAGTGGCGACCCCACGGACCTGAGACCTCCAGAGGGGAATTGATATTTATCCCCCGCCTCTGGCTTGCCTTCGTTGGCTGGCAGAGTGGAGCGCAAGAGCTATATGCTCGGAAGGGTGGAAGTGCTCAATCTGCGTAATAGCGGGGAAACCCGCTCACGAGCGCACCTGTGCGTTCGCGATGGTGAAACCGGTGCACACCTCTCGACACCCTTAGCCAACCACGCCGGTGTTGCGCCCGAGGCATTACGCCGCTTTGTTGGGGGCCCATCTAGTGGGAGGCGAGTCACCGTCCGTCAATCACTCAATTTGAGACTGTTGAAATGGCGGACGTCCGGTAGTCTCACTCAATAGCCCAGTACCCAGTCCATCCAAACTCCATTCCATAGCCCCATATTAGTTTTACATATAATCTATAGTTCCTACGCATTAGACGGTGACCATCTTTGGGCAATTTACTGTAGTTACTCAGAGATGGATCCCGGCTGATGCGTCACAGTAAAACATTTTATTATTCTCTAAGGGGCCTCTACGTGTTGGACCTGTGTCCCCACGCAAGCCTTCCAAAGGACCGGGTTCCTATGAACTCGAGAATTCCAAAGAGAAACATAATAATAAAAACCTTTATTCGGGAACACCCACATTTACAAATAAAAGAAATACACATAAAAAATAGTAACAATCATTAAATGACTTATATCTCGTTACATATATTCTTTTAGGCGGGGAATTCCTAGCTATTTTATCCTTTTTTAATTACAATTAAACCGTCGCGGGTATTTTCTAAATTTGTAATTTTGCTTTTTATTTTAAACTTTTTAAAGTTAATGGATACACATTATATATTTTTACATAATATCGAAATACTTTATTTTAATTTTCATCCAAATCCAATTCCAATTATAAGCCCAATTCTTGCTTATTGTCTATTGCAGCGCCTCCTGGCAAATTGTCACCGCCACATCTCCATGAAGCTTAAATCTAACTAAGTCATTAAAAAACATAAATATCACTAGTAGTTTTGCATATAAAACACGCAACATTTAAACCTATCACAGAAAACCGCATCTAAATAGGTTTTACACAAAATAAACAAAGAAATTCTTACTGAAAAGCCACCTGGTGAGGTGTTATCATGACACATATACGAGAACACGCGCTAATTAAGCCTGAATTTATCGCTGAAAACTGCATCCAAATCAGACTTATAGTTTTAACTTTGCATAATCAAATATTTAATGCAGCGCCCCCTGGTGAGTTAGCACGATAAAACGTATCTAAGAACATGCACTAATTAAACTTGAGCTCATCATTGAAACTGCATCCAAATCGAATTCGTCATTTTAGCTTTGCACAAACATTTTTTTACTGCAGAGCCCCCTGGTGACTTGTCACCTTAACATAAATTTAAAAACATGCACCAAACAAAGCGGAATCTAATAACGAAAACTCTTTCAATCGTACTAGTCATTTTGGTTTCACACAAAAATAGAAGCAGCTACTTACTGCAGCGCCCCCTAGAGAGTTGACACCGGAACATATGCATGAAATTATGCACTAAGTAAACTTGAATCTATCATTGAAAACTGCATTCAAATCGGACTCATAGTTTTAGTTTTGCATAAACAAATGTACTTACTGTAGCGCCCCCTGGTGAGCTGTCACCGTAACACATAAATGACAAGATGCACCAATTAAGCCTGAACCTATCATTGAAGATTTATCTAAATCGGACTAGTAGTTTTTTCATTCACAAAGCGCTCCCTGGCGAGTTTTCAGCGTAATAAAAAGAATCTTACAATGAGGCAAAGCTGAATTTAGTTCTGAAAACTCTATCCAATCGGATTAGTAATTTCGGTTTCAGACAAATAAATACAAGAAAAATTGTGGTTTTATACAAAAAAATACAATTAAATGCTTACTGCAGCGCCCCCTGGTGAGTGGTCACCGTAACACATATATGAAAAGACGCACCAATTAAACCTGAACCTATCGTTGAAAGTTTAATCTAAATTGGTCTAGCAGTTTTTGATTTGCATAAACAAATGTTTACTGCAACTCCCCCTGATGAGTTTTCTGCATAACAAGAGAAGAAAAATCTTAAAACACGTATTAAGCAAAGTTGAATCTAATTCTGAAAATTCTATCCAATCGCATTAGTAATTTCGGTTTTAGACAAATAATTATAAAAAAATTACAAACAAATGCTTACGGCAGCGCCCCCTGGTGGTTTGACACGATAAAACATATCTAAGAACATCCACCAATTAAACTTAAATCTATCACTGAAAACCGTATCGAAATCAGACGACCACTTTTTAACATAATCGAAAACATTCGTTTACACGTTAAATGCTTACTGCGGCGCCCCCTGGTGAGTTGGGGCTATAAAATATATCTAAGAACATACTCCAATAGAACCTGAACATATCATAGAAAACTGTGTCAATATCGGACCTATAGTTTTGGAAATAATTGACATAGTAATTTGCACAAACACACAAACAACAACCTCTCACCCCAAACACATACTCGTACACAGTCGCCGTTCCGTCGCGGGTATAAATATAAAAGTAATCAATACAACTCAAAAATGCGAAGTAAATTTAAAATGAATTCTAAAACAACTACAGGTACATGGGCTCAGTTGAAACATTAGCACATAAAGGAACCGGCGTCGTTTGCCAAGCAGTTAAGAAGATTGTAGGAGAATGCAGTGGTGATCCTGGGGCTCAGCCATGCATACTAGAAGTATCAGATCAAGGTCTTCGGATGGTTGACAGATCAAAACCAGATGTAAGTATTTTTATAGCACTCTGACCTAAACCACGCAAGCTTTTCCGTGACATATAAAGTCTTTTTTCATACACCGCGTGATGAAAATATGACGTGTGAAATGACAATAGACGTGTAAACAAATGTTAGAACAAGCTTCTTTTTAATAGATTTGTTATACTTATTACGAAAATAATTATATTTCAGTATAAAACTATGTCTCAATTTTTTTTCAAACTTTCAATTAAACGAGAAAATGGTCCAAATTAATGTAATGGCGAGCACGTGCGACATCACGACTCAGTAAGTGACAAATAGAAGTTAATCAATGAAAAAAACATAACATATTTATTTCAATACTAGCAGCCCGCTTGCGGCTTCGCCGCGTGAACTATTTCGTTATAGTGCAAACTTCGGGGGCGCATTTTTAAAAAATAAAGTAGCCTTGTTTAAGCTTAGTTTATCAACTACTAGCGGCCCGCTCGCGGCTTCGCCTCGTGAACTTTTTCGTTATCTTGCAAGTCTCACGGGTGCATTTTTAAAAAATAAAGTAGCTTATGTTTAAGCTTAGATTATCAACTATATATATATGCCAAAATTCATTTCAATCGGTCAAGCGGTGTAGATTTTTCATACAAAGTTTCATCCCCTATTTCAACCCTTTAGAGGTTGATTTTTGAAAAACTAAGTAGCCTATGTTAGACCCAGTCACTTTTACTACTTTCATTCTAAATTTGATCCAAAACGGACCGGTAGATTAGCCGTGAAAGCGTGACAGACAAACACACAGACATTCGCATTTATAATATAACTAGCGGCCCGCTCGCGGCTTCGCCCCGTGAACTACATAACTGCTTCGTTATACGCAACCCTCGGGAGTGGGTTTTTGAAAAATAAAGTAGCCTATGTTTAAGCTTAGATTATGAACTATATTTATGCCAAAATTCATTATAATCAGTCAGGCGGTTTAGATTTTTCATATAAATTTTCATCCCCTATTTCTACCCTTTAGCGGTTGATTTTTGAAAAAATAAGTAGCCTATGTTAGACCCAGTCACTTTTACTACTTTCATTCTAAATTTCATCAAAATCGGACCGGTAGATTAGCCGTGAAAGCGTGACAGACAAACACACAGACTTTCGCATTTATAATATAAGTATGGAAGTATGGATATTTATGCCAAACTTCATTATACTTGGTCTAGCGGTTTAGATTTTTCATATAAGCTTTCATCTCCTATTTCAACCCTTTAGATGACGATTTTTGAAAAAATAAGTAAGTAGCCTATGTTAGACCTAGTCACTTTTACTACTTTCACTCTAAATTTCATCAAAATCGGACCGGTAGATTAGCCGTGAAAGCGTGACAGACAAACACACAGACTTTCGCATTTATAATATAAGTATGGATAAACTTTATTCTAAACAATGAAGTCGTACAGTCACGAGCATTAATATATAATTATGGGCAGATTAACAAAAATATGTGACCAAAGAACGAGTTCAATAATATGTGCCTGCACTTACGCTGCAAAAATATCTGATATTAAGATGCAGCAAAATAAAGTGACAAGTTTTTGAAGCATGTGACATCAACTAGGCGGTAATATTTCCTCTCCTTGAGTGGGAATCGAACCCACAAGAAGTCGTGTTTACCTAAAAGCCTTTAAATAAATTCTACAACTTTAAATGTCATGAATGTTGTGTGTGATGTGTACAAACGCGGGAATGCGTATCTACCGATTTATTGACTACTAATAAATAATGTTTCATATTTCTATCACCAGAAATTATGGACTATTTTCAATCTTTCATCCCCTATTTGGCTACCTTAGAGGTAGAATTTCCGAAATCGCAGTGGTAAGTATAAATTAATATCTAATCAATAACCAGTAGCCAAAATTTCCTACTTCTAACATAAAAAATACCGGACCTCTATGCAAACTTTCAACCCCCATTTCAACCAGTCGTTTACAGTCACGCGCTTGTGCCACTGCGCCACGACTGATCCCGGCTGGTCCCCTACATAATAAATTTCATGAAAATGGAAATGCTCTCAATTGGTCGATTTATAAGGTGGCTAGGAATCAGTGCAATCAGATGGGTCGAAAATTGAAACGCCAATATATCTTTAATAAAATTCGCGATTCTTCTCCTGCTGCGACTTTAAAATTTTTAAAGTCTCTCGGTATTGGCAAGCTTTCTTCTTCCCCCTTTGATTCTAATATTAATTTAAACTATCTTAATCAACATTTTTCATCTTCTTCCCCGGTTGACATGTGTATTAAGACAACAACCCTTTCTGAAATTCACAGCTTGCCGAAATCTCAACTACCATCTTTTAACTTCTCTTCTATCACTGATATTGATACTAAGAAGGCCATTCTTGCTATCTCTTCCAAAGCCGTGGGTGCTGACGATATTAGTCGCGCTATGATTACCTTAATTCTAGATTTCCTTGTTCCTGCTATTACTCACATCATTAATTTTTCTCTTTCCTCAAGCCAGTTTCCTGAGATGTGGCGAAAAGCATTTGTTCTCCCACTAGCTAAAATATCAAATCCTACACTTCCGTCTCATTTTCGTCCCATATCAATCCTCCCTTTTCTATCTAAAGTTGTCGAATCCATTGTGTACCATCAAATTTCAAGTTATTTTTCAAAATGCGACATTTTAAATCCATTACAGTCCGGTTTTAGAATTGGACTCAGCACTACCACTGCTTTGTTAAGAGTCACTGAAGACATTAGACTAGCTATGGAAAATAAAAATCTTACAGTACTTATTTTAATTGATTTTAGTAACGCGTTCAATGCAGTAGATCATGATCTGCTTCTTGCTCTCTTATCACATGCTAATGTCTCCAATTCAGTGTTGGAATGTTTTCTTCCTATCTTCGGGGACGTCAGCAGTCAGTGCGTATCGGGGAGACTAATTCTGACTGGTGCAAAGTGACGGCTGGTGTGCCTCAAGGCGGTATTTTATCTCCCCTTCTATTTTCTATATTTATAAACTCTATTACATCCATTTTAACCTCTCGATACCATCTGTATGCTGATGACTTGCAGCTTTATGAACATGCAGGAGTAGACGATATTGTGGAGGCTATTGAAAATTTAAATGCCAACTTGCGACAAATATTTACTTGGTCATCGAAATACGGCATTGCTGTGAATGCTAGTAAATGTCAAGCCATAATTATTGGAAGTACACGACAACTCGCTAAACTTAATCTTAATAATCTGCCCAATCTTGTTTACAACGGCACGGCAATAAATTTCACCAGCACTGTGAAAGATCTAGGTCTCGTTATAGATAATAAATTGACTTGGAGTGGTTATGTTGCTGAGATTTCCCGCAAAATCTACTCTTCCCTGCATTCGATGATGCGACTTAAAATTTTTTTGCCTGTGCACACGAAAATTCAACTGGTTAACACCTTGCTGCTTCCTATTATTGACTACGGTGATGCTTGCTGTTTAGATATAAATAAAGACCTTATAAACAAGCTCGAACGGATACTTAATACCTGTATACGATTTATTTATAACTTACGCAAGTATGACCGAGTATCGTCTTATAGGAAGCAACTTGGTTGGCTCACGGTGGCTGATCGTAGAAAGACCAGGATTCTTTCTTTAGTTTTTTCTATTCTGTTCGATCCTAATTCTCCCACTTATTTATCTTCAGACTTCTCCTTCCTTTCTTCTTTCCACGATAGGTCCTTGCGCTCCCAGGGAAATTTCACGCTCTCTATTCCAAGTCATACCTCGGGCTTCATGTCGGACTCGTTTGCAGTCACTGGTGTCAGGCTTTGGAACGAATTACCCGAGTCCATTCCAGATTCCAGAAGGGCTCCCTCTCGTGAAACTTTTAAGCGTCGGGTGAGAGAGTTCTTTTTTAAAAATTCATCCGTATAGCACATATATCTACCAATGTATTATTTATGTATGTATGTATGTATTTATTTATGTATGTTTGTAATTATGTATGTATTTAACTATTTTTTATTTATTTAGGTATATATATATATATATATATATATATATATATATATATATATATATATATATATATATATATATATATATATATATATATATATATATATTTATATTTTTTACGTATATATTAGTATTATTATAGTATTTTATTTTAAATATATACATGTATGTATGATGTTGAATGTATATGTATCTATCACCATTTTCATTCTTTTGTGCACCAACACTTTTAATTATTTGTTACATGATGAGGTTGGCTGGAAGAGAATGCTTTTTAGCGTTAAGCCCGCCTTTTGTGCAATTTTTCTGTTGTGTACAATAAAGAATAAATAAATAAATAAATAAAATCCTTGAAGCCGTGATATTTAGATTTTTCATTTAGTCTAGTGATAAAGGGATAAGGGATACAGTCTTCCCCTGGACTTGTGTCTTTTAAATCCACTAAGACGATTTTGAGTTCTTCAAATGAAAAACAAGCGTCCATTTCATCCAAGGATTCAATCAGTGGGGATAGGAATAAATTGTTCAATGGAACAGATGGAGGTGCAAATTTGTTAGCAAAATCGTTAAGCCATATGGAAGGACTATTAGAATTAGGACGGACAACATTGTTAAGTGACCTGCGAAATCTCTTAACATTTGTCCATACAAGAGATAAAGGAGAACGAGGTTTGAGGAATTCACAGAAGCTGCCGCCAAGATTTTTCTTCTTTCAAATCAGTTTTCTAAATTTAGCATCATTGCGTTTAAGCTCAATGTAATTCTCCATCGTCGTACAGGCTGCGTATGACACCTCGGCAAATGAGCGCCGATTGACCAAATCAGAGCATTCCTGATCCCACCAAGGATTGAAATGCATCTGATTTTCCATGAAGTACGAAGTAGGAAATAATTATATTCTCATGATTAACAAACTCAGTAAGATTGCCCATCGCGCTATCCACAGAGTCAGCATACTCATTCCAGTTGGCTTTTTTAAATTGTATCTAGAGGTGGAATTAGGAGAAAATGTAGGAAAAGATCTTTTCAGAAAGTTATTCAAAGATACAGGTTAGGGAAATGATCACTATCATGTGTGGAAGGAAGAATAGACCATGATAGTTGTGAAGTAAGAGATGGAGATGGAGGAAAGATCAACAGAACAGAGGAGTCCGAGGGTTCTGATTTGGATTAACTCTACGGGTCGGTGCAGCATTATTAATCATATCCACCAATAAAGGAGAGAATACATCACAGTAATGACACCCCTACAGAGTGTAATGAGTGTTAAAATCACCTAGGACCAGTAGGAAGGAAAAAAAAGCGAAAGAAGCGAAGCGAGCTAGGTAGGGAAAAGACGATAAACTTAAGCTCAAGGAAAAGAGAAGGAAAAGGGTGAGGAATACAAACAGAAAGAAAGGAGATATTAAAAACCCCATTAATCTGTTGGCTGTAAGAAGGGATAGGAATAGGGCAGTAAGGAGAGGAGTGCTGGATAAGGATAGGACTACCTCCATACCCAGCACTTCTATCCTCCCGCAAACAGGCGAAGCTTGATACCTGAAAGAGGATCAGACACCAATCAAGTTTCCGAGGGGGCAATAATGACAGGATTGTACAATGAAATAATACTATTTAATTCATGTTTTTTAGGCCGAACACTCATACTATTCCACTGCGGGAAAGTCAGTGGTGCCATTACTAAGAATTTTAAAGATTTTGTTTGTTGATTTTAAGTTTTGGGCAACGTTGGACGGTAAGGGAAGGTCAATCACACGTTGAAAATTATCCTTACAAGGGTTTCTGTTAGGGCAACTAACAGATCCTTACTAGTATTCGTTGAATTATCAACATTATGACTTAAAGTACAACTATCGGAAAGGGAAGAGGAACAATTACCAATTATGGCTTGATGAGCCTGCCTACTATGACTGAGCTTGGTAAACAATTTTACGGTATGATTTACTGGGAGCAGGAGCACGAGGTGTGGTTCTGATTTGCTGAGATTGAGGATTTATGTAAGAAAGTAGGGAGAAAATTTTTCTTTTGCAATATCTGCATAGGAACGTTTAACAGGAGGGAAGCGGGAAGATGCGTTCATGTAAAAAATACACTCGGACGTCATAAAAAATTTAATAGACTATTATTTTGCTATTCCAATCTCCGCAACTAAAACAATTATATCTTCCACAACTGTCGCTGAATCGTTACTTAAGGAAAGGGTATTAGAATGTAATGTAGATTTTAAATTTAAGTCAGTCAACTCAAGAAACATTGTTAAAACATTTAATTCTATAGACATCAAGAAAACATCAAATCTGTGGTGTATTTCTGTTAAGCTAATTAGTCATATTATAGAAGCTATTGCTCCCCACCTCACTACTTTATTTAATAATTGTTTACAGCATGGTGTTTCCTGACATAATAAAATTCAGTAAAATCATATCAATATTTAAATCGGGTAGTACATCTGATCCCAACAATTTTCGACCTAATATGATCTTTTGTTTTCACGATTACTACACATTTTGAAATGAAACTATAGTGACAGACGAATGCCACCTCAGTCTACCTGTGACCACGGACTACTGTAAAGTGTTCCAAACGTCGGGTTTCTAAAAATGTATTTTCGAATACCAATAATATACGCGATTAATCCGGTTACATATAGTTTCATTTCAAAATTTTCGACCTGTATATGTACTACCCTCACTTAGCAAAATTTTTAAAAAAACAATTTTAAATTATTACATTTCGATTTACACAATCTTATGCATGATAAACAGTATGGCTTCACTAAAGGCCGCTACACCACCGACGCCGGTGTCGGTCTTAAGAATATTTATGAGGCCTGGTAGGAATCGCACGATGCTCTGGGCAAGTTCTGTGACTTGGCCAAGTCATTTGATTGCGTTCAGCACTCCACATTGGTCAGGAAGCTACACCATTACGGCATAAGAGGACGTACACTCGATCTCCTGACCTCTTATTTAACTAACAGGATTTAGAAGGTCGATGTAAATGGCGAGAAATCTCATGGGTCGTTATTCAGTATGCCCAGATACTACCCCCCACAGGGGTCTATTCCCCTAGGGAATGGACCACTTTCTTCTTTTTAATATACATAAACGACTTACCGTATCTAGTTGGAAGGAGTCATGAGATCATATTGTTTGCAGACTCGTTCTTTATTCTGCAAATGCGAGCTATTCGTGCAATCTATAACTTAGGCCCGAAAAATTCATTGAGAACAAAATTTGAAGAAATTAATATATTGACTGTTGCTTCTCAATACATTGCTAATGTCATGTATGTTAAGAAAAATATTAAGGATTTTACAAAAATCGGCGACACACATAATACTAATACTAGAAATAAGCATAAACTGATTACACCTGTGACTCGATTACATCGAGTCAATAACTCATTCATGGGACAGTGTATGACGCTTTTGCAATAGGATCCCAGAAAAGGTCCAAGATTTTTCTATTCACAATTTAAAAAAGTTGTGAAAAGACGTTTGTGTTTTAAAGGTTTACCTTACCTAATTCAAGATTTTATAAATGATAACACGCCTTGGGTATGAAATGCTCGCTCCAGGCTATTTCAAAAGTATTGTCTGCAATAAAAAAAAGGAGGCCCGCTGAGTTTCTTGCGCCGGTTCTTCTCAGGTCTGAGGCATTGAATTTAGTGAACCGGTGACTATTTGACGTTCAAAAAATGAAGCTTGTAACTTCTTATTTTGAATAAAATTATTTGACTTTGACTTGCAAACTCAGGACATCCTCTGTCAGTATCAAAATGTTTACTTTCACAGCAGTGGAAAACTCAACGCTCATCTTACTCCGTCATCAACGTCCTTCACTCCACCATCAATCATATTTGTAACTTTATTAATATCTGAAAATTGGCCAAATTTAATCGCTCTAATTGAGGTTCTGGTGCGAGATCAGGAGTTTCTCTCGACACATACACATTGAAAGGGCCTTTATCGGAATCGATGTAGGATTTTAGACTTTCGTATAAGGACGGGTGAACATACAAGTTTTGAATCGAAGGCGTTGCGGTAACAGGTTCAATAATGGTTTTTTTGACCGTATCATTAGAAGGTGAATATTACCTTGCTTCTTTCTCTATGTCACCTGTTTACCACTACTCCCACCTCCAGGATCAGGAGGTTGCTTGCACACATACTCCTGAAAAAGTTCAATATGACAATAATAATAGCTTCACGCTATATCCCGCACACAGCAGGGTAGGCAGAGGGAACCTAGTGTTAAGACACTCCGTTCCCCACTTTCCGCCGAACTCGGAGGCTTGCGTGTTAAGTGGCGGAACTTAACGCCGCGCTTTACCTCGACACCAGAGCGAAGAAAATGGAAATATAATTTCCACTCCTCGAGTGGGAATCGAACCCACAACCAGTCGTTTACAGTCACACTCTTGTGCCACTGGGCCACGACTGGCCCAATGACACAATATGACAATATAATTGATTAAAGTATTGTCAAATGTTTTTTTTATCAAATGGTAATAAAATTTAACAATTATTTTTTTAGGTGTTACTTCAATATTATTCATTAATTATTTATTAATATAATCTATACAAAACCTATGTCTCAAACTCAATCACTAAACAAAAAACTTGTGGATTTCTTATGAAATGTTTTTTTTTCCGTAACAAATATTTAAAAGAAAACAACATAGTATACTTAAAAATCTAAGAATATCAATATTTGCAAACATCGCAATCTAAGTAAATTCCCAATTTTAAGGAAAAATTTAGTATATCAATTGTTTCTTCAATTTTGTAAAAAAAATAATATTTTTTTATTTGTACTTTCTTATACAATGGTACCTTTAACAATAAAATTATGTCATGCATGGATGCAAAGTTCAAACAACTACATACATAAAAAAATCTCCTTCAACGGGTTAAGATTGAAGTATTAACAAAGGCAATTTCCTGCAAATTACAAAATATTTTTAGATTGTACCCTTTTCGTAATAAATATAACATATTGTAGTCACGCGTTCTGTTATCAAGGAAAGCAAGGAAAGTATACACACCACACATAAATAATATTTTAAAACGAAATATATTTATAACACATTATTTAGATTTACTGACTAAGGAATATACCATTTTTACTTATTTTTATATTAATAACACCGTTTTTTATTGTTGTTCTCCCAATATACGTGTAGTACAAGTATTCTTATTTTCTTAAGTCATTTAATAACTTATTTTCTTCTCTATATTTCAGCGAAGTCGAAGCGGCCCGTGCATCGATTACTTTTATTCACTGAAAAACGTGTCGTTTTGCGCTTTTCACCCCCGTGACCATCGTTACTTAGGATTTATTACTAAGCATCCAACTTTACAAAGATTCGCTTGTCACGTATTCAGAGGGCAAGAATCTACAAGACCAGTTGCTGAAGCCGTGGGGTAAGATTTTTTTTTTTTTAAAAATATTTATAGTAATATATTAATTTGAGCACTATTTTAATTCATAATTTTATTAAATGGTATTATTATTAGAAAGTCTTGTACAATTTTATTCCCATGGCTAGACTTATATAGAAATATTTAATTTCACGTGTTGTTGTCATTTCTGAATTGACTTCTTCAATGTAAAGAGAACATTCTACTTAACTTCACTAGTTATCTAATTATGATATTATGAGATACTAATCTCAAGAGTAATAATGATGTTAAATATTAGGTTTATATAAGACGAGAATCGACAATATAGCAATAGCTTTAAAGCTATTTAACTTCTTTTTTTTTATTTCACCTTTACATATAAATTGCAATAAAATATTATTAATAATTTTTATTGCTTAAAATAATATAACCAATAAACATTTTTATTTTATTATTATTTTATTTATTATATGTATTTATGACACAAATGAAATCAGTATAGAATTTAAATTCAATAGAAGCATTTCATATCACATTTGTATATATTTACCCTGAAACATTTTTTTTTGTAATTCAACTGCTCCTAAGATTAAAACCTAATTGAGCACAAAATAGAAAATCTACCAAATAACGGAAAAAAATGGCGCTGAACGACAAAACCTATTTTTCTATAAAATTGTTATTTTGACATTTTTGACAACCGTTATATAAAGAAAGTAAACGACAAAATGTGCTCAGTTTAATCTATTATTTTGTCTTGTAAATCAACAAAGCCCCATTACTGTTTTCTTATATATATATAAAGAAAGTAAAGTATAAATTATCAAAATTTCATCACATTTTTTCTACGTCTATTATGTTTTATTAGATTTACGGGTTACATTATAGGTATGGTTAAAAATATTTATAAAAATGAAACATGTCCACAGTTTTAAAAGTAATACAAGTAAGTCACGAAATCAACATTTTACAGGAATCAATAAAAACTGTCTCACGCACAAACAAATGTTTTTAACGTACTTTTTTATATTTTGTTTAGTATTCAAGTGATAAAAAATTTAAATTGTGACCAACTCAACAGCTTATTAATGAAAATAAAGAAAAAAACCTGAAAAACTATTCTTAACTTACGTTGTTTTAGCGAGAAATAAGATTAGTGTAGTACATTTTAACCAAAACAATTCTAATAATCATACGTTTTATTGCTTAATATTGAAAATTACTGTGGTAATACCTTTGTAATTTAAATCATATTGAAAACCTATGTATGCCGAAGGAGCGAACGATTTTTTTTGTTCTTTAGGGTCTTTTTTACCTTACATACTTCTATTCTGTTGACCAACATGTTTTTTGTACAGATTTGGCCACCATTTCTTCAGTTTTGAGCTCTGTGAGTGTAAATGATGAACTCGAAACTCGTTGAAGCTCGAAACCAAACCAATGTATTCTCCTGGGACGTAGATACGATAGTGCTTACGAACATTTTTTTTATGATCCGAAAATCACGTTCATTTGGTAAAAAGGAATCACTACGTATAGGAGAGTTGACAGTAACTGCAGTATCATAAACTTTCCGTTGTAATCGACCACAGCTCATTTTAGAAGTTCCCGCAAAAGATAAATTATTAGTTAGCTGTCCGTCCGTAATAGATTCCTTATCGTTTTACACGAATGGTTAAAGTTATTAGTTACCTGTCACACTTTATATTTAATTTAGATATTTATATTCCTAAGGTACTTGTTACGTTTCTTATACGTTAAGGTTATGATTCATATTAGATGTTTCTGTTTGATTTTATAACCGCATAGCACACGAGTAGTAATCATTTGTCAAAACTAACATTTAAACTTAGTCAAAGTCTCCGACATCACACCAGTTATCAGCTTCAGACATCAGCTTGCTCTGAGCTTACAGAACCCCGACAGTTGTGTGTCACGAGCTGTATCAATATCCGAGTTTGTACAAGTATCGCTTTAGCAACACAAGACAGCCTCAGTCAAGATAGAACTTGGGAAG
This sequence comes from Dryas iulia moderata, assembly GCA_019049465.1. Taxonomy (NCBI): domain Eukaryota; kingdom Metazoa; phylum Arthropoda; class Insecta; order Lepidoptera; family Nymphalidae; genus Dryas; species Dryas iulia. Next base: position 7,479,157 of record CM032415.1, on the reverse strand, counting down.
ACAGGCACCTTACAGCCGTCTAAGCCTGCTGAGTCTCGCTAGACGGCAGAGGGGTTGAACTTTGTTGTTCGACGGGGTGCAAAAAAGAAGGTGGCTTCTAAAAAGAAACAGGAGGCCAATTCTAAAGGTACGGCACAAAAGGCAAAATAGCCAAAACTTCGTCCTCCTCGGTCGGCTGTAGTCACAATAACGCTGTAGCCGACTGCTTAAAACAAGGAGCTTACCTACAAGGACGTCCTTACCCAGGTCAAGGAAAAGATAAAAAGGTGGAAGACCTGGAAATCGAAGACCCAAAGTTCAGAGTCGCCAGAACTGGCGCCAAGATGTTGGCGCTACCTGGCGAGAAGAAAGCCGATGTACTTGTTAGGCAGTTACGTGGTGTCCTCAACGCTGATGAACTTCTGTCTTCGAGGCCCATGAAATAGGCGGGCAAGTGCGGGAGGATTCCTCCAAACTCACCGTCAACCCCAAACGACCGGGTTGCCGGAGGGTGGCACAGTTATATCAATGACCTACACCGTACGAATATCGCTTATGCAACACAAGAAAGCATCAGACAAGACACAACAAACTAACATTCATATGGCGGCTCACTTTACCAAGCGCGTCAGCCTCAGTAATACCAAACAGTATTGGGATGCGTCACCGACATCGGCTATCAATATGCTATTAGCTTACTGAACCCACGACTATCGTGTGTCACAAATTATACCAATGGTGACGCCGTACAAGCATTGCTCACGAAACGCAAGACAGCTTCAGACATGATACAACAAACCAACATTGCTATAGCGGTTCACTTTAACTTAACACGTTAGCCTCAGTGCTTCCAAAAAATATTAGATCATGTCACCAACATCGGTTATATGTAATCTACCAACTCACCGAACCCTGATAAATAGTCACCCACTTTCACTCCCATATCGCTTTGTTTCACTCCTTGGAGACAACTATCCAAGTACAAATTGAACAGCCAAGCTGACATGGCACAACCCTGTTTGACACCCGATTGAATATCAAACCGAGGCGACATGCCAGCTCCTACTCGTACACAGGCTGAGTGATCTCGGTAAAGAGACTTTACAGCCTGCAACAAGGGTCCGTTCACATTGTACCGAGGCAGTTTACCATGATTCCGCAAAGCCCCTTCTTTTTTCTCCATCCTTTTTCAGCCAACATCATATGTTATAAAAATATTAATTAATGTTTTATTTGTGTAACATTTATAAAATAGTAGTGTTATATTAAATGATTTTATAAGAATATATAATATATCTACTTATATTTATGTATAAAATATGCCTATATATTATATAATAGATGTTCTCGTAATCGCTTTTATCCCCAAGCACAAATATTAATAATAATTAAAAACACATTTATTGCCACAGTATAAAGAAATAATAAAGAAAAAAAAATAATTTCTTATACTTTTAGATATGTTTATGTACAGTCAGCGTGAAATAATTAGGGACGCTCAAGGAATTCAAATAAATACATGCAACCAAAAAGTCAATAATACCGGTACAAGCAAAGTTTTCTTATTGTTGGCAACAATATAGTCGCTCAAACGGTCGCGACATTTAAAACGTCATATAGATGTGTCAGTCAAACCGCCACAAATACGGTTATATGTCGCATTAGTGGCACCAAAAGCATCGTATTATATATTTAAGGAGGAAGGTGTCTCTGAAGAAATTTGTGAGGCAAAATGGTTCAGGTCTGGGACAGTACACGGGCACGAACCACCGGAAATTTAAGGACCCACGTCAAAAAAGTTTGAGAGTCCATAAAAGGAGACAATTATTGCTACAATGTACTGCATTGTAGCAATAATTGTCTTCTTTTATAATCTGTGTGAAGACGTAATTCGAGCAGACGGTGGGGCTATACACGATTTTAGTTAAATAAATAAAAACCATTAGAGATAAATATGTTTGTTTATTTTTATAGCCGATGAGAGATTTTTGTGTTCTGTGTGTTCAAAAGTGATTCGAACGAAAGGGCTCATTTGATCGTTAATATGGAATTTATTCATTTTAATTAGGTACATAAGTAAAATTAAATACATGTTTAATATAAAAATTAATATACCTATTATTAATATTTTTGACATGAACATGATATTGGATAATAGATAAACACTCTTGCTCTATTTGATCTTCATCATTCTAATCTCCGTCTCAATATCAATAAGGTAATATATAGTATAATAATGACTTAATCGCAAACCAGCCAACTCCATTTTACAGTTTGTCAGAAGTATTTTTTCGAATCAGTTGGTCAACAAACGATTCTCGGCATGATTCGCAAAATAACAGTTCCAGAATTATCACAATTCCATGCGTAAATAGCAATTTGTAGGTTTTTAATATTAAAAACTCCCATTAAACATTATGATATTTAAAGTGCCTTCTGAAAATTTTACTCATATAGATTTGGCTGGCTTGTGAATCGATTACGCATTGACTACGCAGATAACTGTAACCATATTTATGGCGGTTAGATTGAAACATTCTAGATGACATTTTAAACGTCTCGTCTTTTTGAGCGATTATATCGTTGACAATAATATTGAAACTTTGTTTGTACGGATATTATTGATTCTTTTGCTGCTTCTATTTATTTGAATAATCTGAGCGTCTCTAATTATTTGACGCTGACTGTACATAATGTTATTGTTCAGGTTTTGAAAGTCCTACTCTCATGTGATGAGATTTAAAGAATTTACAACTTTTAACTTTATTAAATTGTCTTGAAAATATGCGGAAAAAAGTGGGAAGCTGAAAAATTTATCATCTTCACTTCAAAAATCAACTTTACGCTATTTCCCGTTTAGCAGGGTCCCAAATTCGAGACATGGTGTGTTGAATGATATATAATATTTAACACAATTATTATTATTATATATTTATTTAAATGATTAATAACAACATTTTTTCTCTTTTTCAGGAGGGCGTTTCAAAGGTTCTATCAGAAGTTCATAGAAACAGCATATCCAATTGAGGATATATACATAGAGTAATGGACTTTTTTTCTGTATTATTTATATCAAACTGCTTACATTTTTCACAGACTCTTAGCGTACTTACATAATATTCAAAAAAGTTATTAAATTTAAGAGTTTAGATGATTAAATAAATACACGTAGTTTAGTTTCCATTTAATACCTCAACCATATGCCTCTACTGTACATAATTTCGCTCAAATAAAGTTAAACGCTAAGTGACTGTGAAATTAAACATCAGGGTTTTGCAAATAATACTGTCTCATAATAGAAATCGAATTTAGGTAAGGCAAACCACGCTACTATAAAAGGCTTGGGTTTCCAATTGGTATATCAGATGGTGCTATTTGTATAATGAATTAGTGACCTGAGCTTAGAATACATACGTACAAAAATCCATATGTACATGCAATAAGCAATAGTTTTAATCTAAATAAAACTAACACAATAACTAACATCTGTGACCCGATTGACTAGCGTCTGAATTCAAAGATTTAGATTCCAACATTGGACGAGAGAGTTTTATTACTTAATGTAAATATTTCTCTGTAAAAAATCTGTTATTTAGTTTTAATTAGCTCTATAAACAGTGCGACTAAGAACGATAGAAAGTATAAGAATAATAATAATTTATAGACGGATACAATGTTTCTGCACAAAATAAAAAAACCATAAACCCTTAAAATGAATGCATTGTGTTTTAATAAAATTGATTTTTTAATTAACTTTCAATATGTTGTATTGTGTATTTCATAAATAACATTTAGCATAAAAAAATATTTCACTATATGATAATATTTAATCCATAATATAAATTCGAAATTTATTTATTTGTCTGTCACGCTTTCATGGCTAATCTACCGGTCCGATTTGGATGAAATTTAGAGTGAAAGTAGTATATAATCCAGGATCAAACATAGACTACTTATTTTTTCAAATATCAACCTCTAAATAGTTGAAATAGGGGATGAAAGTTTATATGAAAAATCTAAACCGCTTGACCCATTTTTATGAATTTTAACATAAATGTAGATGATAATCATAGGTTAAACATAGGCTTCTGTATTTTTCAAAAATCTTACACCGAGGGTTGCAATATAATGAAACAACTATGCGTTTAACGCGGCGAAGCCGCGAGCGGGCACTGGTATGTTATAAACGTATGTACTGTAGTATAAAAAAATATTTTTTTTTATTTTTCGAGCCAAACCTTATGTATAATATTTATGACTAAAATTTCAAAATTATATTTATTCAACAACTAGCATCAAATCGGATTCCACACTTCATCAAAAGCTTCTTGACGCTTTTGAGAATTAAACTCAATTTTAAAACCACTCACACATAGTAAATATTCCACTCTCTATATTTCTGTAACTAAGGTAAGGTCACTTTTCCATTGATTTTGTCTATGCGAAGACGACAATATAAAGATGAATGCGTAAAACATTTAAAATGTACTTTTATAAATTATATAAAAGCTTTAAGAGACAGAATTTTTTGCATTAACCCAGTGTACGACCTTTGAGTGTAGCTTAAGGTGTTTTTCGCAATTTATGTTTAATTTAGTATTTGGATTTGGTAGTAGACGAATAGAATTTTATTTAAGGATTATGCTAAGTGCTACTAAGAGATGGCAGAAGGCACGAAGACTCTACCTTATTGGAAGAACACTTAAGCAGCAAGTAGTTCAAGTGTTTGTACAGCACTGGTCAAATTTATAACATAGATAATGGTTCTATTTATATTTTTTATACACAACTTTTCATGCACAAGCTGCGCCTGTAAACTTCTATGACGCTGTCAGAACAACAAGTATTAACAATTGTAATTAATATTAGTATACATACTTATACATATGTAAATTTTTTGTGTTTTATGAATAATTATTTCTATATTATTTATATATTCTTCTAAAATTATTCATGAGCCTAGCAATGGCAAGCTTATCAATTTGTAATAATTAATATAACCATTATGGTATAATAACTAATAAATTACTCAACAAATTAAAGCCTGTTTGCAATATTATGTGATTCGGTGGTACTAACAGCACTGTATAAATAGTAATAAATTATATTGTGAAAGTTACTTCTTTACCTTTTAGCTATAAAATCGCGGAATCGGTGGACAAATATCAATTGAAATTTCTCATAACTGTGATATAACAGTTGATTTCTAATGTCCATAATTATTTGGAATGTACTCTATGTTTATATATCAGTCGAGCGTTAATTCATAAAATCTTTTTAGATATCTAAGATATATCATTTAAGTATTGTATCGATGTTTACTATCGATTATATTGTTTAAGGTCGGTTATTTGTTTAGATTTGGATCTGGTACTGTAATGTAGTTAGTTAACAACTTTAACTCTTATCCTCGTTAGGTCCAACTTTAGTCTTATGACTAAGTAGTCACTAGTATTACATTCACTTTGACTTTATTTCAAATTATTATGAGAATTAAATAAATTAGTTTATATCGAACAGTTGTTTATTTTATATTCGTTAGGTATTCATTTATTAAAATTAAAGATATAGTTATACCTACCTATAGGTATAGGTATACCTACCGAATTATATGTTTTCACTTTTTTAGCATTGTAAGTTGGTCCTTACGAGTATAAGACATCTGAACAATAAATCTATTTTAAAACATGCTGTATAATTATAATTAAACTTGGCATTAACTAAACTAGTTAAAAAGGTTTTTAACTTTAAAGCTATCAACGAAGGTTACATATACGATAATATTATATTCATATATTAGTTAACAGTTAGTTTTATTAAGAATAATATTATATATTTGGATTTTGTTTATTATTAAATCAGTCTACTACATATGAAAAATTTCTGTAAGATAAACTGGTAAGTTTGTCTTTCATTAAATATAAATTAATAATATATTTTTTGTTATATATTTTGCATGCCAGCTTTCTCAATATATATGCTTACCGGCAAATACCATCAAAAGCTTTCGGGAATATTTTATTAATTTATATGTGTTTATTAAGTTATATTTCGTTTTTTTTTATATAATATGTAGATAGAAATTAACAGAATTCATAGTGTCTGTGCAATTTTTGCAAAAAACATTTGACTAAAACTAAAACATTTTATTGCTATTTTGAATTTAAAATACGCCGAGATATAGATAAAATCTAAATCATTATATCGACGGTTGAAAGGCTAATTTTTGCGATGTTGAATTATAATTATAAATCAGCGCATGTTCCGCGTTTCTTTAGCGCGGTTTCATAATTTTCCGCCATTTTTTTTGCACTTGAACCCCATAGTTATTTGGCTCTCATTCTGAAATCCAATGTGTCAAGTAAACATGAAAATCGGCATATATCACTTATGTTTTAACGTCAGGAAATCCGTTACGGATACCAGCCCAAGTGGGGACTTGAGGACGTAAGGCTTGCATCTTGATGATAACACCGCCGTTTACCTACTAAAACCTGACGGTGCTCCTTCTCAACCGCCACTAGACGGCACGCCCACGGCAGGACTCCCACCAACACACACGCCACCTCACCGGAGATGGTCCTGTACCCCAGTATCACCCTAATGGCTATCACCCTCTGCGCCCTACGCAGCAGGGGGACGTTGTGTTTGTTCAGGGCATCCGCCCATACGGGAGCACCGTACAGTGCCATAGAGCAGACCCACCCACGTTGGGCAAAAGTCGCGCCAGAGCCGTCGCTGTTTTCAGCAACTTCGGGACCAAGGCTGTAAAGTGGTCCCGAAAGCTCCATCGATTGTCCAAGACAAGCCCGAAGTACTTCATGCTCCTCTTCACGTTGATCTACACACCGCCGACAACGATGTGGGCATCCGGTGGTGCGGCCCTCCTCGGAGCATTGAAGTAAATTGCCTCAGACTTGTCTAAGGCAACCTCCAGGCCCAGCCGTTGAATCCACCCTACGACCTGGGCAACTCCCGCCGTCGGAAGCACAGCGACTCGCTAAAAGTCCTCTGCTGCGCCAATACCAGTGTATTATCGGCGTAACAGAGGACCTCCCCGCTTAGGGTGCTATCCCGCAGCACCCAGTCATAACTGATGTTCCACAGGAGTGGCCTAGGCACCGATCCCTGTGGAAAGCCGCATGACACCTCCCGGGAGCCCCAGCTAGCGCTCCCTGGAAAGGTCACAGACCTTTACCTCTCGGAGAGGTAAGACCCGATGACGCGTCGCAGGTATGGAGGCAATACAGGACCAGGGAATGGAATTAAAAGCGTTAGCGATGTCTAAAGACACCGCCAAAATTCCGTTACCCCCGGCCATTGCCTCCTGAGCATGGGACTTTAACTGCAGCATGGCATCCACCGTGAAGCGTCCACTTCGAAAACCATACTGACAGTCTGAGAGATTTGGACCTGTCTGCTCGAGGTACTGGATCAGCCTCACCGCCACCACTCGCTCGAATAGCTTTGCGATCTCGCCAAGAGCACTATCGGCCGATACGCCGAAGCCGAGCCCGCCGGGCGTGCCCCCCTTCTTAATGAATACTAGTCTGCCTGTCTTCCACCGCTGTGAACTATGACTTGAACCAAACAAGCAGTAAATAGCCCTCGCACTCTCGGCACTAGGATATCATAAGCCAGAGCGATCACACGCCCGGGGATGCCATCGATCCCCGGGGCAGAGTTCTTGCCCCTGGATCGCCTCACCGCTGCTTTGAGCTCCTCCTCCAGTACCTCTGGTACGACGCTCTTAATTTCCTTCTCATCATGCGCTGCAGAGCGAGCCACTGACGGAGGTGTAAAGTTTTAAATTGTAAAGGCCCGCTGCGGGAATAATGACGACAACACTCCTCGGACAACGTCTGGTTGGGCGTTTACGTTAATGATGGAGCCCAAGACCGGTGACAAGATAGTGCGTGTACGTGGCGTCTCACCCCAATACAAGTCGTGCGCAATTTAGTGATTTCGCCCGACCACCGCCGTACGTGTCGCCGCTGAGGATGTCGCCGCTGAGGGTGACGCCGTTTCGCCGTTATTGGAGCCAGGCAACTCAAGCATCCTATCACCAGTTTTAGCGACTCTAAACTGAACGTCACTGATACCCAGGTCTTCGAGTTAAATATTCTCTTTGACCCGGGTAAGGACGCCGCAATATGAGACCTTGTCGGCGGGCTTTAATAGTAACTATTGCCGACCGAGACGGACGCAATTTTGGCTGTTTTGGCGATTTCACCTTATATGCCCTCTAGCCCAACTGTTTTCACATTTGGGGCTGCCTTCTTTTTGGCACCCTTGCGAGCCACGACATTGTCGACAACCCTCGGACATGTCAGTGGGAGCCGGTGGTAATGGTGGAAGTTGAAGCGGTGCATTCTCCTCGGAAGCTCATTTCGTCTTGCCTTTCTTCTGGGGCTTCTGCACCTTCGGCGCAAAATTCGCTGGTGCTACTTAAGTTGTGACACCAGGCTCTGCTAAGGCTTGACTGGTGGTGACCAAGAAAAGCCGCAGTCTCTTCTCTGGAGGCAATTGGTCTCTGAATGCCTCCAGCCTGGTGTTGACCATAGTGCCCACTTCCACCATAACGGTGCGCACTATGCCAGCAATATCAACAGCAGTCCCTAACGTCTTTTCCTGCACGGCTACCCTAGATCGCTCTAGGTCTGCCCTTAGAAGAGCAAGCTTCTTGCAGACCTCCGCAAGCTTCCCCTGGAGTGTCGAGTTGGCCTCCCGTAGATGACACACCTCCTCCGATGAAGGTTACCTTAAGGTTTCCCGACTTGGTAGCGAGCTTGTGTATGATGGCCACATTGTCGGAGACCACACTATGTAGGTCTGACACAAGCAGGACATCTGAGGCGTCTTCCATCTCTAAAGACATGTCTGAGAGCCTAGAACTGGCCCTAGACCTCACCGCTGATGCAATCTCCGCCACCTCCTTCTCTGCCCTCTCGTTTTTCCCGATTCGCCGCCTCTTTTGCCACGGCCAGCCCAACGTAATTTCCAGACATTGCCAGAGGTCGTCCTCGGCCTCGGAACACCGGACGAACCGCCTCGATCGTAAGCCGGCCGGCAGTTGGTGTTGCCAGCCGGGCTTCACACACCTCCAGCGCCCTTTTGCGCTCTTCTTCCTGCAGTGCTGGCTCTGCTGCGAGCCCTTCAGCCAGACCTTCCCTGCGCCGACAATAGACCGACGCAAGAGCCACAGCGTCCAGGTCCCACGGCAGGACTAAAACCAACACGCACGCCGCCTCACCGGAGATGGTCCGGTACCCGCAAATCACCTGGATGGCCATCACCCTCTGCTCGCCGCAGCAGGGTGACGTTGTGCCGATCCACAGCGTCCACCCAAACGGGGGCACCGTAGAGCACCATCGACCTGACCACTCCGGTGTACAGCTGACGACTCGATGCGCCCGACCCACTGACGTTGGGCTAAAGGCGTCCTCAACAGTTTCGGGGCCAAGATGCTAAAGTGGCCCCTTTGATGCATCGAGTTTGATTTTCTCTTTGATCTGGGTCAGAACCTGGGCAAAGGTCACCTTTTCTTCTAGTGCAGCGGGTTGTAGCTTGAGCGAAATCGCCGCTGAGCGAGGTTTCCGCAGTTTAGGCTCTTTGTTCGCCTTTTTCTTCGGAACCTTCTGAGCCTCTACCGGTTGTTTTTGGGCCTTCTTCTTCCCTTTCCTCACAACCACGCTCCAGCCCTCCGACATGTCCTTCGGGGCGGGGGGCAGAGTGCGTGGCTCAGGAGCCTTCGCTTTTGGGGCTTTTTGTTGCCCTTTGCCCTTTCCTTTGCCCTTGTCCTTCTTGGACTTCTGCCCTTGCAGGGGGGCAGGGTTTGCCGGAGACATGAGCGTTGTTGCGCTCTTCTCCTTGATTGCCGCAGGTGCTGCTGCTGCGGGTGCTGCTGCTGCTACTGCAGGGACTTCTGGCGGCTTCTTCCTACTTGCCAACGGGGGACGGACGTCCCTCGCCGGCAGAAGCCTCTCCTCTATGGCCTCAAGACGAGTACTGACCATGGCCCCGACTTGTACCATTATGGTACGCATCAGCTCGTCTGAGGCCACCGGTTGACCCGTAGATGCCTCCTGCACTGATCTCATCCGCTTTTGTCTGCTGCGGTTGATGTCATCCCGCAGCTGGCTCATTTCCTGGTGCATTTCCGCAAGCTGACCCTGTAGCCTTTGGTTGTAAGCGCGCAGCTGAACGACCTCCGCCGTTGCCGTTCGCTGAACGAGAGCATCAACCGCCACAGCAATCGCTCTCGCTGACTCCTTGAGGGCCTTTGTGAATGTACCCTTCAAGTTCTTCGAGTGCGTCGCGACCTTCTGAATGATGGCCAGGCTCTCTGATACCTGGCCTTTAAGGTCGGACGTCAACATCGTCTCCTCGGGCTCCACCTCTGACAACAGGGACATATTAGAGACACTTGTTGCCCTGCTGCGTAATGCAAGAGTCTCCTCAGACAGCTCGTCTATGACCCTGGTGCCTATCTCGTCCTTCTTAGCGCTAGGCGCTTTCATCATTTCAGCCTCCGTCTTTCCCGACGTTTTCGGCTTTGCTTTGCCCTTACGAATGGCAGTTACTTTAGCCGCTGGTCGATCAGATCCATCGCCACTAGAGGATCCCGACTGGTCACCTTGATGACGAGGTCTCTTCCTCCTCTCCTTCTGAAGAGACGCCCTGGTCCTTGAACTGACTGACCCCATCGACTGCAGACTCTCCGTGTCTGAATCTCTCGATCCAGGGACACTCCAAAACCGTCCGCTAGACGAAAGTGAACCGCGTCTCGACCCAGCACAACTGACAGGGGTCGACGCAATCACACTTGCATCCATCCTCTCCAAAACTACCACTGCTTCCTTTAGCGTGCCTCCAGTGTCACGAGGCTTCACCACTATCGAGCCATCCTTGGCTCCGCCCCCTTCGGGCAACAACACAACTCCGCCCACACCGGGCACAACCTCCTCGCCGCCTCCTGCAGCCACATCAACTTCTCCCCTCACCATCAAATCTCCGCCCGTCTCGGGCCCCTCACCCGCAACACAACAGATTAGTTCGCCCCCCCCCCAGAATTCGCGGGCTTGCGTGCCGTAGCACGGCCGGATTGTCCCTTACGGGCTTTACCGGCCTGGGGTAGTGTTGTAATTCTATAATCTGCCATGTTATTGTCGTTTGCTTTTCTGTCGGGGTGTGCTCCCCTAGGCCGTGTCCTTAACAAAGGACTAAAGGCACGCCCATGCCTACTGTTTTGGTCCACGCCGGACAAAGTCCGGTCCACTCGCCCGCGAGAGCGAGTGGTTTCCCCCTATCCGCCACCCGGGGGACGATTGCTTCCTGCAGTGCCGCTCGCGCACCGACATAGGCGCAGTACAACTCGTCCTCTTCCTCTTGCTTCTGGTGTACCCGCCGCCTGCGATAGTGCGTGTACTAGCGTCTCGCCTCAATGCAGGATGTGCGCAATTGAGCGATCTCGCCCGACCACCAGTATACGTGCCGCCACGAGGACGGCCTCTGGAGCGGGGCATAGACGCGTCACAGACACGCGTCATAGCCCCCTGCGATCAGTTTGCGGCGTCTTCTACGGACACCGTTCCCTGTGGCAGGCAGGATTGCACTATGGCAGCCTCCTCCAACAACTCCTTGTCGAGGCGCCACAATTGCCACCGCGGTCCGCCCTCACGAGGTGTCGGACTAGGAACCCGGGTAAACCTAGCGTAACCCGTTTGAGGGAAAGCAGTAGCGACTGAACCACCCATCAGCCATGCATTCCCTCGCAGCGCTTCCCCACTTGAGGTTCGGGGTGATTTTTTATTGAAGTATTCTTCCTCGCGGTCGGGGTGGTTAAGCCAAGACCCTCGACCCCAGTCCTCGGCCGCTAGACATGATCAACGACACCGATTCTGGGGATTACAATCTCCCAATGGCGGCAATAAGACGCCTAGCCGGCTGCGAAGTGAATCACTCACCGACCCCACTCCAACTGCAGACCGCAGCCTGTAGGCAAAGTCGCCTACCTCCAAGTGCACCTCTCAGCTTCACGCCCGGCTAGATTGCCGGATGCTAATGAGCTCCCACCGCTGCTGCTGCAGATCTTCTGCTAGCTGTATTCCCTTAGTCGCTTTTTACGACACCCACGGGATGAGAGGGGGTGGTGCTATTCTAAGCCGGCAACCACACGGCGGCATATTTTTAGTCAAAGTCACTAACACCTTTCAAACGGTGGACAAAATCAAAAATTATGATCAACCATACTCATGTATTACAGGCTTGTTTCTTAACCGATTCCATATGAATGGAACATTTAACACTGATAATTTTCTAAATGATAAGCTTTCAGTTGTTAAGCGTTAAATGATAAGCGTTCAGCTAAAACTTATCTCAATTTGATAAATTTATTGAACTTTGAATGAAGCCCGAAGAATTATTTGTATTGCCTCTTTCTTTTTTATATGCTCACGATTTACACTACTTTACCTTAAACTATTATTGTTAATCTTGGCGTTTAGACCTATTTGCCTTACAAAATTAAAATTATATTAATATAAATTATATTATAATAATTAAAATTATATTAAAATAATACAGAGCATTTTGGGATAAGTGACTCTTAAGGTATTTTTTAGGTATTTTTTTAAGGTATTTTTTTAAGGTATTTTTTTTTTAAAAACTAAAACTTGCTCTGGTAAAGTTCACAAAATGGTGTTATTACCAAGTAGACTTACTTTCAATTTTAACAAACTTGTATATAAGCAAGCTTTTAACTTAATAACTTATTAAAAAAAAGCAATTTATCGCCCGATCGTAAATGTAACCTTTGGCTATTACTCTGTAAATATAAATTATCTTTATATTAGCATGTTTCGGTCAACAAAGCTAGTAAGCGCTGTGACTCCAACGAATGAAAAATTTTATTTATTTTTCCAAAACTGTAATAGCATAATAATATTGCATTAAATTGTATTATCTAAAATTTGGTTGTTTTATTTGAATACTTATCTTTACTTATATTATAAATGCGAATGTTTGTCTGTTTGTCTGTCAAGCTTTCACGGCTAATCTAATGGTTCAACAAAACTCTAATGAAAATGTTAAAAAGAAATATTTAAAAAAAATACAAGAATTAAAGAAAAAATCACCACATGCATGAGCACTATTACATCCGTCAATGGTGAAAACAAATTTTTTCAGACTTAAGGTTCAATTAAATTTTTCTTAGGGATATCTGCAGCTGTATTAAATCAAAGCTATGCTATCATGCTATCCATCATACAGCTAAGAGAGAGATAATGTGTAGCTACAACAACGTTTGCATGAACTTAATCAGTTGATTAAACTGTTTAAAATAGCCTTAGAAATGATACCGTCTTCGGACAAGTATAAAGTAGTGATCATAGCAGGCTTTGCCTGCTACAGGAGAACATGAGAAACAATGTAAAATGAAATTCCTGAAGTTGTTGTTGGAGAGAATATGGACATATCAAACACATCCTTTTTATTATACTTTAGTATTGATACCAAAAATATGGCGATACGAAGTTTGTTGAGCCCGCTAGTATTCTATGAAAATAGTCAATATCATATTTATTCATATTATATGAACACATGTGAAAACGGAGTCGTGTCACTAATGTTAACACCGCCATCGCCACTATCGTCACCATAGTTTGCATTAGGGTAGTTGTAGAAATAATGATGGTGACAGTGATAGAAGTGGTGATAGTGGTGATCATACTGGTAATAGTTTTGATTGCGGTGGCTAATGCACTGGCGGTAGGGGTGATAGCGCGGTAGTTGCGGTGGCAGATATGGTAGACATGAAGTTGGTGAGTAAGGTAACGGTGGTTGAAAGGATAGAGATGGTGGAGGTGGTGTGAAAGGTACGGTGGTTGAAAGGATAGAGATAGTGTAGATGGTGTGATAGGTAGCGGTGGTTGAAAAGATAAAGATGGTGAAGTTGGTGAGTAAGGTAACGGTGGTTGAAAGGATAGAGATGGTGGGGGTAGTGTGAAAGATAACGGTGGTTGAAAGGATAGAGATAGCGGAGGTGAATTATACTCATAGCTACAGAAATTACTTAAATTTCAACTAAAAAATATGAAAATTTAAAATTACAATCAGTTTTTAATTCAAAAGTTTTTACTTTTCACTTCTGTCCTGCTGCGTTCTTCTGGTTGTGATTTTTGAAATAAGCAGAGAAAATGAAATTTTGGTATCGTCAATAAAATTGTTGAACACACAACATCTATAATATAATAAAGAGGTAAAGTTTGTAACTTAGTTTGTAAGGGCTAATCTTCGGGAATACTACACCGATCATGCAAATTTGTTCACAATTAGAAGTTACACTATTTGGAAGTGATATAGGTTATACTTTATTATAATTTTAATATTATAAATTTTGAATTGTCTGTTTTTAAATCCTTAATACCAAAAAAAATGTTTTGTATTGTAACTGGTCTCTAACCTAATCTTTTGAAAATATATTAATATTTAAAACATTACAGTGGCTGATGATATGTTTCGTGGCTAAGACCTTTCAATGTTGTGTTCGTAAGTAACTCCAAGATCTTTAAAAGATTCAGAAGTAAAAGTGTTAAGAGATTTTCAACGTATAATATATGTAAATTCCATCAGGAGAATTGACAGTAATTGCAGTATCATAAACTTTCCGTTGTAATCGACCACAGCTCATTTTAGAAGCTGAGGTCGTGTCTTATTTATCCTCTTGTTTGGTCGGTCGGATCCGCTATCGGTCGGAATTTACAGCATGTGGCGGAGTGGAGCCACTACGCCATTTTTCCTTTAATTATGATTATCAGAAATGGATAGCTATAGCTATCCATATGGATAGCGGATCCGACCGACCAAACATTGAACCTTGCGAGACGCAACGGATATCGTTACTTTTAATTTGGGTGTCCTGTTTTAATTGCAATTTAGCAAAACTGGTGGGGAAATTAGTATATGCGTATGTTATATGGGTGGTGGCTGCAAGTTTTGCGTCTGCAACCTCATTTCCGCCCATCCCAACAAGCGCCTTCACCCAAACGAAAATGACGCTGCCGACGCTGCTGATCCTGTGTATATTATGGTGAATAGTAACTAATTGTGGGTATGTGTTAGTTCGACAATTTTTGGCATCAAGTCCATATGTAATCGGTTATGCAGATTGAATGTAAGTTGTTCCTTATGGCCCATTTCAAAGTCTCTTTTATCGCGTATAACCCCGCTTGGAATACCGAGCAGCTACTATGCAGCCGCAATTTCCGGATGGTATCGTGCTCATTGGAGTGATACACGACAAAAGCCGCACCTACCCTGCTATTGCTGAGTTTACTGCCATATGTATAAATGTTATTGGAGTTATTTATGCTTTATTTATTTTAATATTGATTCTAAGTTATGGAAGATATTGCCTCGGTACAATGTGAACGGATATCGAGATCACTCAGCCTGTGTACAAGTAGCTAGCATGTCCCCTCGGTTTGATATTCAATCGGGTGTCAAACAGGGTTGTGCCATGTCAGCTTGGCTGTTCAATTTGTACTTGGATAGTTGTGTCCAAGGAGTGAAACAAAGTGATATGGGAGTGAAAGTGAGTGACTTGAAGGTAAACTGCCTGTCGTACACAGATGATGCATTTTGATTATTTGTAACACAATTAAATTGCGTAAAATAGTTAAAAATACAAAAATCTAAAAAAGGCTTTAGGAACACCGGATATACTACTTCCAACAGATTGATTATTAGCCGTATTCCAGTCAAGACAGTTCGAGTTGAAATCTTCAACAATAAGCACACGGAATTAATCATATCCACAAGGCTATCAAAATCAAAACTACTAGTGGGTTTTGTGATTTTCACTGATTTGATTAGATTTAAGTTTCGTGTCAATGTTACGATGACTATCTGCCAGGAGGCGCTGCAATATACATTTGATAATCAGCCAGCATTGGCCGTATAATTTCATTTGGATTTGCATGAAGATTAATTAAAGTATTTCGATATTATGTAATAATATATAATGTGTATCTATTCACTTTAAAAAGTTTAAAATAAAAAGCAAAATTAAATTTATAAAAAAACTCCCGACTGTTTAATTGTAATTGAAAAAGGATAAAATAACTAGAAATCCCCCGCCTAAAAGAATATATGTAACGAGATAATGGGGAAGACTTCGTCGGGGGCTGCACGTTGCAATCTCTATTTTAAATTCAGTATAGACTTCGTTCTTAAAGTTTTTAAAAGGAAATCCAGTTATCAAAACTGTAAATTCATGTTAATATTTTAACTTTTATAAATATATTTTTCTGCGTTATTTTATAATAATATATCTATAATTTAGAACAGGAGAACCTAACAGTAAAGCAGTTTTAATACTTACATTTTGACGTTAAAAGCACTTCAAAATGCTCATTAAGTCGCGATAATGCTGCATTAAATTGTATTATCAATTTTTTTTTCTTTTATTTGAATACTAATATTATAAATGCGAATATTTGTGTTTGTCTGTCACGCTTTCACGGCGAATCTAATGGTTCAACAAAACTCTAATGAAAATGTTAGAAAGAAATATTTAAAAAAAATACAAGATTCAAGGAAAAATTCACCACATGCATGAACACTATTACAATCGTCAATGGTGAAAACAAATTTCTTCAGACTTAAGGTTCAATTAAATTTTTCTTAGGGATATTTGCAGCTGTATTAAATCAAAGCTTATATATCTATATATATATTTGCAGCGCCCCCTGGTGAGGTGTCACCATGACATAAATACGAGAACACGCGCTAATTAAGCGTGATCCTATCTTTCATATTTGCATCCAGATCAGACTTATAGTTTTAACTTTGCATAATCAAATATTTAATGCAGCGCCCCCTGGTGAGTTCTTAACGTAAAAAAAACTTAAAAACATACACCAAATAAAGGTAAACCTACTACTGAAAACTCTGTCTAATCGGACTAGTAGTTGTGGTTTTACATTAAATATTACAAACAAATGTTTACTGTAGCGCCCCCTGGTGAGTTAACACGATAAAACATATCCAAGAACATGCACTAATTAAACTTGAGCTTATCATTGAAACTGCATCCAAATCAAATTCGTCATTTTATCTTTGCACAAACAATATTTTACTGCAGCGCCCCCTGGTGACTTGTCACCGTAATATAAATTTAAAAAAATGCACTAATACTGGAAACTCTTTCCAATCATATCGTTTTGGTTTTGCACAAAAAAATAGAAGCAGCTACTTACTGCAGCGCCCCCTAGAGAGTTGACACATAAATGAAAATATGCACTAAGTAAACATAAATGACACATATATGAAAATATACACTAAGTAAACTTGAATCTATCATTGAAAACTGCATTTAAATCGGATTCGTAGTTTTAGTTTTGCACTAACAAATGTACTTACGGCAGCGCCCCCTAGTGAGTGGTCACCATAATACATATATGAAAAGAGGTACTAATTAAACCTGAACCTACCGTTGAAAGTTACATCTAAATCGGACTAGTAGTTTTGGAAATAATTGACATAGTAATTTGCACAAACACACAAACAAACAACCTCTCATCCTAAACATATATATAGTCGCCGTTCCGTCGCGGGTAATAAAAGGATGTGTTTGACAAATTCCTGTCAAAAGACGATACCAGCTCATTCGAGGAATCAGTCAATATCTAGAACATCTATGATTTATGGAATCTAGAAAACCGAATAAATGTGGTATACCAAATGCTCATTCCAGTAATGATTGTTTGTAATTTGTACCAGGCAATTAGTAATATTTTTTTTAAATGATAAGGCCGACTTTATGTTTCTAAAGATAATATAATCACATTTCAGTCGCAAATTATAAGAACATGTCTTCTAAAAATGACCCTAAATAAGCCCCTATCATTGGTTTTAATTACCCCATACTCTTGGGTAATAGGTAAGCCAATGTTATTTTTATTAATATATAAAAGAATATATGTAACGAGATGATGGGGAAGACTTCGCCGGGGGCTGTCATTACTTTAAGTTTGCACAAACCTTCTCATAGGTTTTCATGTTGCTAAAACAGGTTTGGCAAAAAAGTTAAAATATTAACATGAATTTACAGTTTTGATAACTGGATTTCCTTTTAAAAACTTTAAGAACGAAGTCTATACTGAATTTAAAATAGAGATTGCAACGTGCAGCCCCCGACGAAGTCTTCCCCATTATCTCGTTACATATATTCTTTTAGGCGGGGGATTTCTAGTTATTTTATCCTTTTTCAATTACAATTAAACAGTCGGGAGTTTTTTTATAAATTTAATTTTGCTTTTTATTTTAAACTTTTTAAAGTGAATAGATACACATTATATATTATTACATAATATCGAAATACTTTAATTAATCTTCATGCAAATCCAAATGAAATTATACGGCCAATGCTGGCTGATTATCAAATGTATATTGCAGCTTCTTCGCTTCGATTCTGTCTTAATAAGTTAAACTTTATTATTAATACAGTAAAGAGAAACAAAAACTTTATTAAAAAGTGATGGTTTAAAAAAGATACCTTTTTCTTCAGTGGCGCCAATTCCCCCGTGTTCCCCCATTGAGCCTTAACGCACATCTAGACATATAATAAAAATCATGACGGGATCCGTCAACGGACTCAATAATGAAACGACAAATTACTATTACTTACTAACATTTTAGCATTCAATTAATTCTTTTATATCTTTTATACAAATTTACTCTTTAAAATTACGAAAAACTACTAGTGAACTAAACTATTTGAATTTTATTTGAAAATTTTCAAGGGCGACCTGAAAACTTGCGAGCGTATTGTCACAAATTATCAATCGAAAATGAATAACGCAGATACTCATTTCTTTCATAAACAAACAACCCACTTTAAACAGATTTCTGTCGGCCGGGGCCTTTTGTGTTCTGTGAGGTGTTTTCTGTGGCCCGGGCGCTTGAAACGGGCGAGATACACGACTATACCTCCTTGCAAGTCTAACAAAAAATACTTTAAATTATAAAAATAATAAATCTCATTTCAAATTACAATTATGGCATGTTAAGGTCCATTGTCCATTGACAATGTAAGTAACATTGTTAATTTTAACGTTCTAAAATGTTATTGAAAATCAACAAAATATAATTTACGTTAAAGATAACAAAATGTTGAATTTTGTTTCTCATAAAATGACAGTTGACTAACGACGTTAATATGCAGACGTCGTTGATTATTTTAACTAGTTTATTGAAAACGGTTAACGTTGAGAATGTTGAAGGGAAACCAACGGTTGATTCAACGAGTTCATTGAACGAACCCCATTGCAGGCCCGGTTTAGGGGCTGGGGTGACATACCTACAGGGGATTGTAGAATACTCGGCTCGACTGTAGAATGCTGCCATACTTAAAGAAAAAATACTAATTACTTATTTTTTTAATTAATTTTTTAAGTAGACGTATATGATTTTTTACGATGAGTTAAGCTTTGACCATACATTATAAATACAAAATAATAATAAAAAATAAGTATTAAATTTTAGTAACGAAACGCTTTCAACTGATATGGTATACGATTTATCTAAAAATATTCAAGAAATTTTAGTAGCATTGTCTTTTCATAGGGCAGGACAACATTATAACTTACAAATGGTCGATTCGCTTGTTAAGCTAGCAACCTGTTATTTTTACTGTTACTGAAGTTGTTTCATTTTTTGATCCACTTCACTTACTAAAATGCTTTAGAAATATAATATAAAATGTTATACGAATATTACTTCAAACAATTTTAAAGGTTAAGGTACTTATTTTATTATTAGATAAAAGCTTGAATGTTTCTACCAAATGGTATAGATCAACAAAATCTTTATGGGTTCTCGGACGTTCGTGCGAAAACCTGCGCAGTAGGCGTATTTAAGTTTTGTGCGCAGGCGCCTCACCCCTCATTGTTACCTTGATATAACGTACCGTCGGCAGCGACGCTAAATACAACTTTTTTAATATGAATATAATATAATACAAAAGCGTCACTAATGTCGTATATACAAAATGTCATAGCAAAGTACACTTATTTACATTTTTTTTTTTTTTTTTTTTTTTTTTTAGCTTCACGCTGTATCCCTTGCGGGGTAGTCAGAGAGAACGGAGCGCCAAACGCTACGGTCCCTGCATACTTCTTTCGCCTCGTCCACAGTCATCAACCTCTTCATACACGCCCTCCGGGGGGTCCTCATGCTTTTTACGTGACCTTCCTCCAGTATCATCGATACTGTGCTTTCGAAGGTCAACCGAGGTCTCCCCCTGCCTCGCTTACCACTCACCTTTGCTTCATAGATCTTTCTTACCATTCTTCCATCACTCATCCTCTCGACGTGCCCAAACCACCTGAGCACGCCCTTCTTCATTCTTACTATGACGTTCTCGCTAATACCTGCCATTCTGTGTATCTCTTCATTGCGGATTCGGTCAGCTAAGCTGACTCCGCACATCATTCATCTTTCTTTCATTCTTCTTCTGCAATACCCACGTTTCGCTGCCGTATAGCAGAGTCGGTACCAGCACTGCATTGTGCACAGCTAAACGTGCGGCTATGCTCACGTTCCGCCGTCGCATCAACGCAGCGAGGGCACCGTTAACCCTGTTACCGGCAGCAATACGCCTTTCAACATCCATATCATACCTTCCATCTCTGCTAAACATACTTCCCAAATATACCACCTCATTCAATTGTTCTAATTTCTTTCTGTTAACCATTATCTTACATTCCGTTCTTTCTTCGTCTCTTTAGATTTACATTTTAGTAGTAAAATATAATAATCGATGTGTTAGTCTTAAACAACAAAAAAGTCAAAATATGGATAAGTAATATAAAAAAAATAATCAAAAAATTGAGTTAAGTTTATAAAACATTCATATATATTTTTTATGTTTACCAACGCAACAGCCAAGAACTCCCATAAGGGACTTTTTACCGATAACAAAAATTAACTCAACAATTAATATTATTTTTTTAACACCATATAGTGCGATGTAGACAGTACTGTGAATAACATATGAGCATGTGTGTCCCTGTAGGGATATAGCACTCACAGTAAGACAGGGCAAAACATGACGACACAGGGATACCAGACCCAAATTTTTCTGTACCCCAAGCTTGATTTAAATAAGTTTTTTTTTTTGGTAGCTTCACGCTGTATCCCGTACACAGCAGGGTAGGCAGAGGGAACCTAGTGTTAAGACACTCCGTTCCCCACTTTCCGCCGAATTCGCAGGCATTGCGTGTTAAGTGGCGGAACCTAACGCCGCGCTTTTCCTCGGCACCAGAGCGAAGAAAATGGAAATATTAAATATTTCCCCTCCTCGAGTGGGAATCGAACCCACAACCAGTCGTTTACTGTCACACGCTTGTGCGACTGCGCTACGACTGGCCACAATATTTTTATATTTTAATTTAATTTTAATACGTCTGAAAATTTCATTTTTTCTCATATCACATAATGTGAAAGTAGACATAAATTAAGCTAACATAAAATGATTGTGTTGTATGTTTGTGTTGTTATATAAGTAGAACTATAGAATTGTGCTCTTTTAAACATTTTAAAGTGTTATTTAACCCTTAGGAAAATTGAAAAAATTGTACTCTCTTCGTAATTACGAACTACATATTATTGTTTTTGAGCTAGTTTCTAGAAGTTTATGTTTAATCGACCAAAAATATATGGAACAACAGAGACGATTGATTTTGTGACATTTCGAAAAACTAAGCGAATTATGTAATTTCTGCGCTATATTGCTGGAACGATATAATCTATAAAATGTTTTAACCCACTGTACAGTGAGTATAAGCTGAAAAGATCTTTATGAATTATCAGAAGTACGTGTGTATGTATGGTTGTGCAATTTGATGAAACGTGAGTGTAACTATTTAATAAGCGTAAATATATAAAAAATAGAGAATAAATTCGAAAGCGTCAATTACGGCATATTTATAGCATGTGTAGCAATAGCATAAGCATATTTACTTATGTTTTAGTAGTAAAGTTATATTCATCTTGGTTATTGACTGTAAACTAGTTTAAATAAACGGTAACATGCATAATCTAGTTAAGTAACGAGTCAAAACTTAATGTTGGGTAATAAATTTAACATATAGCAGTTATCTTTTTATAAACGTGGGGTAATATACGTTATGATAGTAACACTGATCGTGCACTTTCTGCGCATGCGTCTTCTGCGTAGGATTCCGCACGAAGCTCGGATAACTCATAAAGAGTTTGCCGATCTATATAAACATTACATATTTTAATTACATTAAAAAATAAAATTATAATCCACTTAAAAATGGAGTTTCTAGTCAATAAAATCTGAATAAAAAAAGCAAAATTAAAAATTTTGAAAAATCCCACGACGGTTTAATTGTAATTGTAAAAGGATAAAATAACTATAAATCCCCCGCCTAAAAGAATATATGTAACGAGATGATAGGGACGGCTTCGTCGGGGCTGCCATTACTTTAAGTTTGCAAAAACCTTCTCATAGGTTTTCTTGCTGTTAAAACAGGTTTGGCAAAAAAATTAAATATTAAAATGAATTTACAGTTTTGATAACTGGTATTTTAAAGACTTTAAAACAATAACCTCTATTTTAAATATAGTGTTAGCTACTATATTTAAAATAGAGGTTGCAACTGGCAGCCCCCGACGAAGTCGTCCCTATCATCTCGTTACATATATTCTTTTAGGCGGGGGATTTATAGTTATTTTATCCTTTTACAATTACAATTAAACCGTCGTGGGTTTTTTCAAAATTTTTAATTTTGCTTTTTATTTTAAGCTTTTTAAAGTGAATAGATACACATTATTTATTATTACATAATATCGAAATACTTTATATTAATGTTCATGCAAACCCAAAAGAAATTATAAATCCAATGCTTTCTGGTTATCAAATGCTTATTGCAGCGCCTGGGAGATTGTCACCGTAACATTTTCACGAAACTTAAGTCTAACCAAATCAGTGAAAATCACAAAACCCACTAGTAGTTTTGATTTTGAACAAACTAATATATACTGGAGCGCCCCGTGGTAGTTCGTGATATGGCATATAAAAACACGCAGCAATTAAACCAGAATCTATCACAGAAAACCGCATCTAAATAGGTTTCACACAAAAAATACGAGCAAATGCTTACTGCAGCGCCCCCTGGTGAGATGTCACCATGACACATATACGAGAACACGCGCTAATTAATCTTTGATAACTGCATCTAAATTGGACTTGTAGTTTTAGCTTTGCACAATTAAATGTTTAATGCAGCGCCCCCTGGTGAGTTCTTGACGTAAAAAAAAACCTAAAAACTTACACCAAGTAAAAGCAACTCTAATACTAAAAACTCCGCCCAATCGGACTAGTAGTTGTGGTTTTGCATTAAATATTACAAACAAATGTTTACTGCAGCGCCCTCTGGTGAGTTAACACGATAAAACATATCCAAGAACATGCACTAATTAAACTTGAGCTTATCATTGAAACTGCATTCAAATCAAATTCGTCATTTTATCTTTGCACAAACAATATTTTACTGCAGCGCCCCCTGGTGACTTGTCACCGTAATATAAATTTAAAAACATGCTCTAAGTAAAGCGGAATCTAATACTGAAAACTCTTGACAATCGTACTAGTCGTTTTGATTTTACACAAAAAAATAGAAGCAGCTACTTACTGCAGCGCCCCCTAGAGAGTTGACACATACATGAAAATATGCACTAAGTAAACATACATGACACATATATGAATATATGCACTAAGTAAACTTGAATCTATCATTGAAAACTAAATTCAAATCGGACTCGTAGTTTTAGTTTTACACAAACAAATGTACTTACTGCAGCGTCCCCTGGTGAGTGGTCACCTTAACGTATATATGAAAAGAAGCACCAATTAAACCTGAATCTATCATTGAAAGTTTCGTCTAATTCGGACTAGTAGTTTTTGCTCTGCATAAACAAATGTTTACTGCAGCGCCCCCTGGTGAATCTATCGCTGAAAATCTATCGAAATCAGACTACTATTTTTTGAGATAATTGAAAACATTCGTTTTCACGTTAAATGCTTACTGCAGCGCCCCCTGGTGAGTTAAGGCAATAAGACATATCTAAGAACATACGCCAATTGAACCTTAACCTATCATAGAAAACCGTATCAAAATCGGAGTTATAGTTTTGGAATAAATAATTGACATATTAATTTGCACAAACAAACAAACAAACAAACAAACAAACAAACAACCTCTCACCCCAAACACATATACAGTCGCCGTTCCGTCGCGGGTAAAAATGAAAAAACATTTTTTTTTACATAAAATGTCATTAGTCATTACAGGTCTTGCCAAATGGGAACATATTGAAAATTTCCTTAAACCAGACACCAGAGTAGTGACAACCAGAGTAGTGACGGAAATTTTGTCAAATGTCATCTTGCCAAATGGGAACATATTGAAAATTTCCTTAAACCAGACACCAGAGTAGAGACAACCAGAGTAGTGACGGAAATTTTGTTTTCGCACTCAAATTAAAACAAGTCAGGCAAGATTCACATATGCACTCGGTTGCAGCAGGGATATTTGCTAGAATATCTCAAGGTTATTGTATTGTAATTGCTTAACCAAGTAAATATTGCTATTCATCTTACAATAACATGTAGATTCCAGTAACGTCAGTATTTGTAAAATGACCTGTATTTATTATCTCTTGTAACTTTTAGGATTGCTACCTGGGTAAGCCGCAGTTGCTTCATATGTAGTATCAAATATGGACAAGCTGTTTGAAATAGCGATTCTCCAGATCAGAATACTACTTGTAAAAGTATATAAGCTATGTGCATTAGCAATAAAAATATTGCAAAGCACTTATTTGTTTTATTTTATTTCATTAATATTATAATACCTGTAATGATTAACCTTTCCAAAATCATTTGTAAGTATTGGTATTTAAATCAATATTTCTATGATTTTGAAACAGTGAATCATTCTGGTTTTTGCATAAGCCAAATTTGAAGTTTGCCGCCGAAAAAATTAACATATTTGTTTCTGGTGGGACCACAGAAGATGGCGTTAGTTTCGTTTTGTCTTCCACTTTTTGTATGAAGTCGACATTCTTACCATTGGGTTAATGTGGAATGAATGCCCATCGTTGATACTCGCACACCATTTTGTAATCTGTTAAAACTTGTTATACTACTTAATGTATTTATGATCTGTGCTGTGCGTCTACCTTGTAATAACGCAGAATGCCTCTTACGATTTGCGTTTAATGACTACGATTGTGATATGGAGTGCATTATAAAAGTAAGGTAATTTATTTATGGCATAACAAAACTAACTGGCAGTACCTCACTATTTACCTTTTAAACATTGTATATCAAAGAGTTTCTGTCACATGTAAATTTATGGATGCTGTTTATATGGTGCAAATGTGAACTGTGTTTATAGTAATACATTGTTTTTTAAAAATTGACATTATTTTTTACAAGGCACTGTGCTTAAAAAAATACGGTAAGTAACGTCATTTAAGTTAGTTACTCTTTGTCTTTAACAAAGCGAGTAATTTATAGAAGTTTTCTCTGTTTTGTGCAGTCCATGAGCAGTAGATGTGATCAAAATGGCCGCCAGCCACCGCTGTCAGGACAGCCACAGAACTTATCAGATACTGAAACTCAAAATGAGAATTTGAGTCAAACTGAAAAAAAAAAAGATATATGCCGAAAATTTATTTGGGGTACTTGCAATAAAAATACTCAATGTATATTTCGTCATGATCTCGATTTTGAGGAAATGAAAAGAGTTTTAAGATTTTGTCACGACTATCAAAATCCACTTGGATGTACACGTGAACACTGTACATATTTACATGCAACTAAAGAGGAAGAAAATTTATTTTTTGCGACGGGACAACTACCAAGAGTACTTGCAGAGAGGCACGCCAATATGTCAGTAGCAGTTGCTGAAACTATACCTCAAATAGCTTTGTATATACAAGAATCACTGGTGGGACATACTCCTCCACCTCCACCACCTCAGGCGCCAGTGAGCGCACCGCCTCCACCTACACCTACACCAACACCATCACCTTTACCTCTACCAGTGACAACGGTGTCGAGGCAGAGTGGAAATATGCATTCATTACAACAATTATTACCACCGCCACCACCACCAACAGTTCCTTCAACTGTACCAATATCACAAGGACCAGTATTCACAGGTATTATTTTTTTACATATATATGAATTATTTAGAATTGCAGCAGCTTAAAATATAATAAGCATAGCTGTAATGTGATAATTCTTGCTGTTTGTTTATTGCTGTACTGTTAAAGTCCCTTATATAAATAACTTAATATTATATTTATTATTTTGTTAAAGCACCTCCACCCCAAAACACTGCAGTGTACTCAGTAGCTCCACCACCACCATCAGTACTTCTCAAGTAAGTAATATAAAAAAGAAACTTTTAACTTAACTCATAATTACACATGTGCATTCATATCTTAATATGTAATATAATTTTTCAGGTTTGATGCTAGTCGCCCACCTCCTCCAATATCCACAAAAGTTCCAACTGTAAATGGTTGTATTAAAAGACCAGCTTCTAATGATTCAGATGGTAAGATTAATTTTATTTTATTAAAGAAATATGTTACGGAAATTTGGAATTTTCATAATATTATCAAATTACTCAAGTAACATTTGTAAGCCTCGCGACCTAAAATACTTAAAAAAAATATTCATAAATTCTAAGATCTCGCTTGAGCGAATAGACAAGTTATCCAAAAAAAAAATTAACAAACAAATAAATTAATTGTTTGAAAATCATAAATTAATTCATATACAAAAAGTTATTATAATACTAAATACTTAGTATAATAACAAGGAAATTCCAACATTCAAAACTAATATTTGTGTACTTCTACTGCATACTAGTAACTATTTATTGTGTTTCTTGATACGTTTTCCGTGCTTTTCTCGCGTGTATTACATAAGTATTGATTGTATTTTAAGGAACATTTTAAAAATAAGGAAAATGCATGATTTTTATTTAATTGTACTTTTATTCAATGTTTATTAGAAATTTATTATGCCTTTTATATATTTTATAAATTGTATTAAGTTTTATAGTGTTAGGGATTAAGTGTGAAACTGAAAAAATGTTACCATTTACAGCTGTAGCAACAGCTAGCTGATATGCTAGCGTAATCATATATTGTGTTACAAATTAATTATCCCTTGGGCTGACTACTTCTAAAAAATTATTGGTATATCTTTTATCCATAATATTTTTATTTTAGTTAATATGATGCATAATATGTTTGTTCTTGATATCTATACTTATTCCATTTTAACAAGATAATTTAACCCTATTGATTTATTACCATTTAGGCATATTTCCATTGCCTGCTCCTAATATATTTCGTGATATGTACAACTTTGGTTCCTTAAATTATTGATTTATAATGAATATTTTGAATAAAACCATTGAAGCGTAAGCACTTGTATACTACGCCATTAGCAGCTTGCGAGATCCTTTATGAGTGCACAGGTGATGTCTTTCTCCTGTATGTCACGGCTATATGTCACGCTATATATATACAATACTGTGTAGAATTTCAATAAATTCATTTTATCATTTCTTTTCTCACCAGACAATCTTGAGCTGCAAATGTATTTAGTCTGTGTTTATTTTATATTTATATTATAAATAGACTATATATTTGAAGGAGCCTAATATTAATAGTTGTTCTTGCTCGCCTGGAACTGCCGACTCCGCCCACGAGAGCGAATACCTCTTTGTAATGCCCAATTTGCGCAAATGCAGATACCCACCAGCCGGTCTCTTTCAACTGGCAGTGAGGTACCGCGCGATTGCTTGTCATCGCCAGCGCACAGGATTCATCTACGCAACTGAGCATTTACTATTAAAAATTCTACAGTGTATTATCCTACTACCACGAAATGAAAACATTGGATAAATCCTTTTCTGTTATAAAATAATATTTTGGACTCCTTCAAATTTTATCTCCAGTAAGACTAAAAAGACAAGCGATTTAATATCTTAAATAGATCATATTTCATTTGAAATGTTTAATGAAATTGGCCACTAATTGTAATAGCTGTTGCAGAAATATTAGGAATATTTACAATATAGTTATCTTGATGATTTTAAATAACATACATTTATTTTTTTTGTGGATATTTTAGTTATGATGTAATGAATCTACAAGCCACTTCTTGCTAATTACTATTTGCTTTCAACATCTTATCAACTAATCAGAACAATGGTGTAGTTGTAGCAGCTTCACGCTTTATAAAGTCAACTTATTAAAAAGAAGCTTCACACTTTTTCCCGCATCGTCGCAGATACGCAGTCAGAGGAACCTAGTGTTAAGGCACTTTCTTCTCCACTTTCTGCCTGAAATCGAGACATTGCTTGTTGAGAGGCGCAATTAGACGCTGCTCTTTATTTTTGGTACCAGAGCAGGGAAATGGATTTTTAAATATAATCATTCTTCCAAGTGGGAATTGAACCAACAAACATCGTGCATAGTCACACCCTCTGCTGGTGTAGTTCCACATACTAAAAACTTCTGGAAGGTCTGGTCGTGAAGAAATAAGACTAGAAAATGCTTTATGCTTGGAATTGAACATAGACGAAACCATTACCTTAGATATCCATTCGACCCAAATGCAAAAAACTTTATAAATTCTTTAAATACTCATTTCCAATATAATAAATCATATAAACGTTTTATAATAACAAGATTTTTGAACATAAAAATTATTACTACTGTGTAACCTGTGAAATAACCTACGGTAATTATGCAGTTTGAGCGCTTTTCCGAATTTTTTTACTCCCTGAACAGCCCCAAGATTGGAGCATAACGAAGGATATAGATTTATCGTGTCATTTCATTACTAATTTGAAAATATTTTGTAACACCATACACTTATACATTTATGGTAAATTTCTGCGTCCCTTCATGAAATACTCATCATTATGCTCTAATAAACAGCTCCAGGAGGTAAAAAAATCCATTACCTAATATCTACCAATACTACTATTACGTATATAAAATATCTATTTATTTATTGTATATTTTTAAAATATTATTTTATATATTAGAGATGTAAGATCATTTAAATTTTAGCAATTGCATTACATTCTAAATTATATCACGATATCGCAATATCACGGAAAGCGTACGTAACTTTGTGCTTGTTTTATTTAAATTTATTTGTGAATTACATAACTTGTTGCTGTTGTTGTCTATGGCTTGGCGATATTTGATTTGTTCTCAGCGGCACCATGCAAAGTCAGGAAGAAGGACGAAGAAAAAGACGCAGTCGCTCACTGTGATCAGTGCGAGAAGCGCGAGATCAGGTTAGGCTGCATATACCGAAATTATTCTATATTGTTGGGAACTGTATGTTTTTATGCCATCATTTTAGCTTCATTATTGAATAAGATTGTTTGTCTACCGGATTGAAATATGCAAAGCGCATCATATAAAGAAAGTAAATTTTTATATTAGCGAATTTTTAGGATTAATATTTGCAGAATTAATTTATAGCTTTTAAAAATCTAACATATAAGTATCTAATGATTAAAACAAATGAACTTCACGTTTTTGGCTCTGGTTCATATTAATAACATATTGAGGCTATGCGAAAAGGTAAATCTACAATAATATAAACATATATAAACTTTACAAACAATTAAAATGGAACAAAAAGTCTATACCTTAGCCTTTGCGTAATTAAGAAAAAATATAAGAACAATAATATTGTATACTATAATATGAATAATAATTAAAATAAAAAGATATATGTCGTTAGTCAAAAATAATTTCGACGTTGAATCTTACAAGAGATTCGTAGAAAATATGGATAGATATTCTATTTGGCTCCATGAAACCTGATTGCTAATCAGAAATAAATATTAAAGCATAACATTAATGTATGATTTGCAAAAAAATAAATATTTATGATTTTTAAGTGGTCGAATTTGCGAGGCGATTTCAGTTTGCACATCGTCGATCGCTACATGCTACAGTAAATTTCAAATGAAAATTATTGCATCAGGTACTCCATATTGCTTTTAATCAATTGAAGGTCACATTTTCAATACAATTTAACAATTTTAGTGTGGAAACTTTAAGAGAGGAAATGTCAAAGTTGCAAAGAGAAGAAGAATGTCAAGTGCTATTTTACAAACAAAGGTTCATAGAATACCAAAACAGAAAAAACATACTGAGGTCGCTTGTGAATGAAGAATTGTATAATGTTATAGAAGAGTACATTGAGGTAAATATGTTACTATTATTTTAAATGTAAATTACTTTAAGACAAACAAGCAATGCTAATACAATGCTGCGCTGAGATTTTTGTGGAAATTTTACTAACAATTCTTACTAGTAGTATGCGAAAATCTTAATTAAACATTAATAAATCACATAATAACTTGTAAATCACATAATACTTGCTACCTGGAATCCGGGTTTCAGGTTTGGAATCCCAGGATTAAGCCACTCTTAAACTTTTTATTAATTTTACATTTATATATATACATTTATTATATGATGTAATTTAATTTTAGCTTAAACAAAAAAAGTGTTGTATTTGACACATGCCCAATATTACTAATTTCACATACTTATCTTACATAATTTTCTTATAGCAAAGTGTATCAAACTCTGAGATCCAGGAGGCTTTAGCAAAACTTGGCCAATCATCAACAATGCTTCCTGTAAGTTTTTTAAAGTTTCTATTAGTTTCAATAAAAATATTTTTAATTTATTATAATGAATGTATTGGATGTTAATTGAACATATTTGTTGGTTATTCCAATTTTAAAATACCAAAATTGACAATTTAAATGTCAATGCCTTTCAAATAAATACTTTTGTAGTACACAAAATCTATAAATTACTTTATGTAAAAATATAGCATACCATTTAACCTTGTATTTCAATATTAAATATAGTTTTATTTTCTACTTTTAGGGCATCTCTGCAATACCTAAGCAATTTCTCTTACAACTTGTAGACTACATATTTGGAAATGGCAGAAAATTCGACAACGTAAGTTATATTATAGGTGTATGTATGCCTGTTAATGAGATCCTGAGTAGAATCTAATTATAAGTGAATTATGTTGAATGCAATTGGAGGAGGCAAAGAAGTGCTATTTATAACTTAAAGTCATTTAATATTTAAATAAATCATTCATCGTATCATTTTGTTACACTAAGCAACAAAAGTGATGGGCTAAAATTGATCTAATCATAGTTTTGGTGCAGTGTATACCAAAGAACTACAACATAACTCAAAATGATAATTATTAAAGATGAGCCGAATATTCGCTTGGTATTCAGTATTCGTAGCATTCGGCTTCTTTTTCACTATTCGTATTCGGCTGCTGTCTTGGTCCCGAATATATTTGGTTCGAGTATTTCAATTTTCTCGGCATCACAACACAGTTAAAAAATGAAATACAACGCGATTTATGTAATATTTTTTAACAAGATCAAGAAATCCTAAGAAGATTGTATTAAATATATATTTTTTTATCTTCACGCCGTATCCTGCACACAGCAGGGTAGGCAGAGGGAACCTAGTGTAAAGACACTCTGTTCCCCATTTTCCGCCGAAAGTGAAGAATTTTGCGTGTTAAGTGGCGGAAATTAACGCCGCACTCTACCTCTAATACCAGAGCGAAGAAATGGAAATATTAAATATTTCCACTCCTCGAGTGAGATATGAATATTTTCACTCCTCGTACACAGGCTAAGGGATCTGGAGACTTTACAGCCTGCAACAAGGGTCATTCACATTGTACCGGGACAATATCTCACATGACTTCTTATGCACAACTGGCTTGCACAGTCTATCTGTGAACCTTTGCCTTTTTACTATGGCAAGATGGCTATGCTTCTTTGCGCATAATGTCAATAATGCTACATGTTTTACATATCTGCTTACAAATTATATCGTTAATGTCACTTACATAAATTAAACTCAATAATAAATTTATTAAATATGTTTACAGATGCCTTCGTCAACGGTGAGGCTGGATGAGACTCTTTTGCAAACGCTTACTACAACAAGACGAACGAACTCATCACCTAAGTCTGATATTAGGAATACATTTATGGACATAATGAAACAATGTTAGTACACTAGAGATTCTCAGGCTATTTTAATTTTTAATTTATTAAGGCTATGAATTAGAAGGAAAAGAGTTGAAAAGTTATATTAACCTAATGAAATGAGGCAAAAACTGAAATACAATTTTAAAAGCTTGCTAGGCTTTATTATTATTTTTATGAACGCAGTATTTTCTAAGTAAAAATAACGCTTAAAATAATTTACACTTATTTAATGATATTCTTTTATTTTTAGCAAACGGACCTGCGGATCCAGGCTCTTTGAGTGGTTTCAGCTCAGATATACTAAAGTCGAGTGATTTCGGCTCAGATATACTAAAGTCGAGTGATTTCGGCTCAGATATACTAAAAACGAGTGATTTTGGCTCGGATGTACTGAAATCGAGTGATTTCGGCTCAGATATACTAAAGAATATAGGTAGCAATACTATTGTAAATGGATGCCATCGTATTACGAAGGAAAAAATTGAAAATCATGTGCGGATAGCGCAGTCCTCTGGGCAGTCTTACCAGAAGACGACACGTCCGCCCGCACCGTCCGCCACGCCGGCGCTCCCCGCGCCCCCCGCGCCCGCACCCACGCCCGCGCCCACGCCGGTGCCGGCGCCCGCCAAGATGACCTTCCCCCCACCGTACCAACCACCACAAAATGGTGAGCAATACATGTATATGTTATGAATCCATACAAGGCGTGAATACCTTGATAGTCGACTTGTATACTCTATTTTTAAAATATTAATACACACTAGCATATCTTACATTTATGTTGCGTATAAAATCTCAAATGAAGAAAATCTATCAATTAGATTTAAAAGTTACTAGAATTTACAGATTAAATTTAATAATGTCATTTCTTAAAACAAAACATAATGGATTTATCAACTTAATCACGCCTGCTAGAATTGACGTTGATATTTTAGTTAGATTAAAAAATCATTAGAATTATATAAAATCCCTGCTTTTTATTGTTTCTATTATTATTTTTTATTTTTATTAATTTGTAATTAATTAGTTGACTATATAAAAAAATAAATAATAAATAAAATATTGCTTACAACATTAATTAAAAATTGTGGTAAGGAAAAGAAGAATTTACATGATAATTAATATGTATATAAATATTCTAGTGGTCTTACCACAAGTATTTTAACACTTTGTAATATTATAGTGTAATATGCCTTTATTTAGTTTACCATTTTTAGTTTTAGTTTACCATTGATTAGTGACATGGGTTTTGTTACAATTGGTGGTGGTGACCGTGTTTATTCTGTAATATAGAAACTGGCTATGTTAATTTACCACTGTTTTTGAAACTGTAATATTAAAGGCTAAAATAAAAGTAACAAAATAACTAAATGAAATTTTTAACGATTAAACGTTAATATTCTAATCTATATACTAACTAATAAAAAGCTAGAAACTATAACAATAAGGACAAAAATAATATTATAAGGAGAATACAATTATTCTTTATAGTTAATTAACAAAACCAAAAATATATCTATGTATTTTCTTATTTTTTCACCATTGACTATCTTGTTTTTTTTTTATTATTTTTCTTAGTTGTAATTTATAGGTTTGACGAAACTGGCAATGAACACAGACAAAGCCATACTGCAAGAAAATATGTTTATTTCATAGTTACATTGATCATTTATTTCTGGCACATTTTTTCCTCCTTCTCCTTTCGTCATATGGTAACCTTATCCTACTTGTTGTACATTTCAGCAAATTGTTTGTCTCTTGAAACTTGATTTCAGCCATTGTGAATATTCTACCCCTAAGGGAAAGGGGTTGGAAGTTGGTAAGGAACTCTGTCATTATTGACGATAGAAATATGGAACTTTGTTTATTGGCCACTATATAAAAATGAGTGAGATGTATGTTTCAGCAAAATTTTACTCCTATACTATGTTTAAATGGTACTCTGTTATCTTAGAAGTTACAATATAAAACTTTATTCTTGGGCTATTTATTAAAAAATATCAGGTGACCGACCTCTGTTCTGTATTTCTTCCTGAGAAATCGTGATTTTTTAAATTTATTTTATATAAAAAAAATCAAATTTAAATATTAAAATTATAATACAAAAATATAATAAATAAAAAAAGACTTGTTAAATTACAACAAAAAAAGAAATACACCGGATGTTAGGACTGAACTGTGTGTGTTTGTATATTGCTGAAAGCTGAGCAAAAAAGCTAAGCTGTTACAAAGTTGTCAGTTGATGGTAAATTAACTTTCCTATACTAATGATATTTTAGCCTTTTTAATTTTGCTGAAAGCACGGAGAAAAAGACATTTTCTAAAAATACCACCTAACTAGATCGATATTTCTCTTATAAGATGAATATATTGCTATTTGAAAATCCGTATTTTTTAAAATTAACACGTTATTTAATTAAGTGTTTGTAGAAATTCTAATTAATAATTCTTGAACGTTCATCCGTCACATTTTTAAGATAGACATTTCCTTTTTAAGGATTTTATGAAAAAAAATATTTCAGTCAGTGAATTTATAAAACGTGTTATTTTATAACTATAGAATTTATATAACGTGTTATTTTATAACTATCGAAAGTTCTAGCAATTATTTTGAAGGTGGCACTAGTTGGATCTTTTCAGGTTTGGTTAGGTGGAGAGAGAACCACCGACAGTCGAGGCGAGCATTAAAGTACATTTTTAAAGACCCTCTTAGGGTAGACTTGTAGCTTAATTTAGTGTAACCTGCACTTTGACACCGTCGAGTATATAAGTTTACTTGAGTAATCAACCTACACATCAAATCCAATATTTTTTTTTTTTTTTTTTTTTTTTTTTTTTTATGGAATAAAGGAGGCAAACGAGCTGAAGGCACACCTGGTGTTAAGTGGTTACCTTCGCCCATAGACATCAACAACATTAGAGTTGTGGATGTGTTGCCAGCCTCGGATCGGATGTAGGATAAAAGGAGGGAGGAAGGATGGGAATGGTGGGATAGGGAGAGCTGGCTTACATGCCATCGAACCGGAACACATCATAAGATATTTGGCGGTTCGTCTTTGACATGATAGTGGTCGCGAGCCAGTCGGAGAACGAATCTCCTACCACCAAACTACTGGGTTACCCGCCTTTTACGGGACGCTACCCAGCGGCGGGGGGGAATTGTATTCTTAACCCGTCCCCCCACGGGAAAAATTTTGTTGCAATCATGCTTATGTAAAATTTAGAGGCCGCTCGAATTTTTACCGGAAGAAACTATCACATATCTTGGACTTATCTTAACCGATGTAGCAAATGTGAGATTGTAATGAGCCCTGTAAATCTTACTGATCTTACATTCTATATCCTATAGCTTCTATTAAGCTTATTTTCGATATGACTATGATCAAATTGCAAGAGCACACATTAGAGGTACCGGATGTGAACTTAAAAAGACCATGCTTCCTCCATGGTTGAATATATGTAGCATGTTAACGATTGTCCAATGCCCAAACTCTTCCCACTCTATCCTTAATTAGATAGACGCATAATATCATCTACATTAGCGCATAAAAAACAAGTGATCTGTTTTGTATCCTAAGTTGTATATGCGTAAAGACAAATCAAAAGAAAAAAACTTTATAAAATAAAGAATAACTTCATTTGAAAAATCACACTTATGTATAAATGGTTGCTTGTCATTTAAGAATACATTTTATTCGCTGACTCGGTGTAACAGATGTTTTTCATCACACGATCTCAGCATTAACTTCCTTTAAGTATCTCCTTAACTGTGGAAGTATTTGCATCAGAAGGACACCATACGTTTGTGTATATTCATGAACTTATTGTGCAGTGCGCGGCGTGTTGTGGCGTAAGTCATAAGGTATATATGTATTAGCTGCTGTGCTGCGGACAACAACTAATACATATATACCTTATGACTAAGATTAATGTCTTATTTACTTTTTGAAAAACGATGTTAGGAGTAAATCATGTAATTTAATAACTTGTATTTAGACCGTGTCTGCCAATTTTGGTGCTCTCGCTTTAAGTCGCTTGAGTGTGACGGGTTAGGTTTTTCATAACAGTTTTCATCACCTATTTCAGCCCCCTCGGGGTTGGCTTTTGGAAATAAGGGTAGCCTATATTTGACTTTGCTTCATAAACTATTATAAATAAGAATTCTGTGATAATTCACGTAAATCGGTGAAGTGTAGATTAGCCATGAAAGCATAACAGAATGACAGAATTTGGCATTTATAATATTAAATATAAATATGGACTGCTATTTTTAGTGGGGAACGGAGTGTCTTAACACTAGGTTCCCTCTGCCTACCCTGCTGTGTGCGGGATATAGCGTGAAGCTATTTAATTTTATTTTAATTTAATTTAATTTTTTTACTCGTCTTGATATATATTTTCTATGGCTTCGTATGAAATAGCCCACGCTTTTTAAAATTACAAATATGCTGCCATATCTGCAGCAAAAGAAAAAAAAGGCTCTTTTAATGGCTTATGTATATAAGAAGCAGTTGCAGATATTACAGGTACTATGACAACCATAATTATATTATGATTTTTAATCACTTAATAATTACCATAATTGATTGACAATATTTTTTTCCGTAAAGTTTACTTAGTAATGGCAATACTGATCTATTATTGCTAGGGTAATAATATAATATTTTAATATAGAATACGCAATGAAGTATCTCTTCATTCACACAGAATGGCAGGTGTTAGCGAGAATATCATAGCAAGAATGAAGAAGTGGTGCACATGGCTTGGGCACATCAAGCGGATAAGTGATGAAAGAATGATATATGAAACAAAGGCGAGTAGTAAGAGAGGCAGGGGGAGACCTCGGTTGACCTTCAAAAACGCAGTTTGATATTGTGAGGATACTGGAGGAAGATCACGTAAAAAGCATGAGGACGAAGGATAGTCGAGGCGAAAGAAGTATGCAGGGAGCGCCAAATGCTACAAGTTCTTTCTGACTACCCCGCAAGGCTGCATTTAGCAATATATCGGACATATTTAAGAGTAAAATCCAATTGACACTTAAACGTCGTGCGTTTGATCAATGCGTATTTCCAGTCATGTCTTATGGTGCGGAAACCTGGTGGTCCTTGACTCGACGACACATTGCTAAACTACAAGTCACTTAAAGGAAAATGGAACGTGCTATCTCCAGATCTCTATATATAGTGACTATCTCCATAAGAGACCAGATCTCCAGAAGAGATGTGGAAATCAGGAAGAGAACGAAGGTAACTGATATTGTACGAACCATAGCACAGTGCAAGTGGCGATGGGGGGGACGTGTATGCCGAAGAGCTGATGGAAGGTGGAGCCGAAAAATTCAGGACATAGACAGGCTAAAAAAAATGTGAGACGACCACCAACAAGACGGACAAACGATCTTGTCAAAACGATGGACAGTCAGTGAATGAGGAGGGCCGACAACCGTATTGATTGGAAGTTTAAAGAAGAGACTTATACCCAGCAGTGAGTGAATAAGGGTTGAAAACGAAGAAGATAAGAATTCTTCTTACAAACTATAATAAAGATTTATTTCACCAACTTATAATTTTACTAGCTCATATCATCACTAAGCTTTCTAGTTATTATGTCCCGCGTTGTATCTATTTTATTTTCAGAACTTGTTCTTCTTTTTTTAAATAGATTTTGCTACTTTTCTGAATATCTTGTAGAAAATGTCCGCTTTAGGAAGCATCGACCGCCATTTGCCTTTTCCTTTACTTTAGCCCTAAAAATTATCATTTACTACAATCCATTTGTTATTGTTTAGGTTTAGTCTTTATATCTAGTAGAACTGGAACTGCAAAGCTTATTCAATTCTTTGTTATACCATGTATAACGGGATGTTGTATATGATTTGTTACTAAAGTAACAATTTATTTTTTTAATGACACAGGCAGTGTATTTTCGTTCGAAGAAAAGAACAAATAAATTTATATAAATACGTATTATAAATAGTCAATATCAGGCGACCGAGCTCCGCTCGGCATTTCTTTGCTGGTAAATCGTGATTTTTCGACCAAATGTTAGGTTTGGCCCAAAATCGTAGTTTTAGCCGAACCTTCGACCGTGACAAAACTTCGGGATTATCGTTAGCGTAAGCATAGCTCTTTTAGGCAGAATATAAATTTTGGGGACTCTGGGCTAGTTATTATATAGATCTGCCTAATTAGTCAAATAATAAGTATTTATAAAAACCGTTTTCTATGTGAATGCTACACTACATACTTATTGACTTATAAGTAAACATTAATAAATTAGCACAAAAATTTCCCTGCAAGAAATGTACAGAGTAGTAAAAGGTTTTCATTTTGCTTGCTTTCACCTATTTGTGCCAAGTGTTGCCAATTTATTGCCTAAATAGACTCAAGGTCTTAAAGGCACAGGGCAGCTCAAAAAGCCCGTATAGATCTACCGCTGGGTCCTTGGGCAGAGAGAACTAGCCTAGCCTTGTAGTACTTACTACTTTCAATCACTTCGCTGTACAGAAATTGGAAGAAGTGTATTGGAAAATTAAAACAAAAAAAAGACTAGATATCAAGATGACACCGTGGAGTTTAAAAAAAAATACTTAAAATCACAACGTAATCAGCCTTCGTGAAATTGTCAGCAATAATGGTATTTTTTAGTTTTCATTACTGCCCGAAAATACGGCATTTTCTAAAAATAACACCGAGTTAAGTCGATTTTTCTTCCTCGGAACCCGAAATATTGTCCACGAGACAATAAAAATGTGGAAATAAACAAATAAAAATTGTACAATTTAACAGTTTCTTCAATTTATATAAATATTTTTTTCCTATAATTTATTATCATTAAAAAGAGGCCGAAGGTTCAGCCGTTTTTTGGCCGAAACCGAACAACATATTTTTGCCGAAACTTACCAAAAACGAAAACCTTCGGTCGGACATTAACAATTGATCATTTGTTTGTACAAAAATCACAACTAACGATTAATTAATTACTAATTGTAGTGTAAAAATCAACAAGTAACTAATTGTTATTTTTATGTGATTTCTCCACAAATTCAATATGTAATTAAATTTGGCTGCAAAGTGTGTAATATTGTTTGTAAGGAATAATCTCCGTAAATACTAAACCGATCATGAAAATTTATTATGATTGAATAGAAAGTTCAGAGAATCTTAAAGGGGATCGAATAGGGGATAAAACCGACGAAGCCGCGAGGCAGTCGCTAGCATTAAATATTTCCATTTCTCGAGTGGGAATCGAAACCACAACCAGTGCCGTATACAGTCAAACTTTATGCCTCTGCACCACAACTAGTCTCAATATAACATATAATAGGTTGCTGCTTAGAAATGTATAGAGATGTAATATTTTATTACTTTTATTTTATTATTTTCAGGTAATCAATTAAGTACACCGCGAGTGCCTCCACCGCCACCGACGGCTCCTCCTGCGTTAACTCCTGCGCCTCCCGCGACCTCCGTAGCGCCCGCCTACAACGTAGCCCGATATCCACCTGCATTCTACCAACAACGTCAATAGCATTATGGTAATGTCTTTTTGCCTTAGCTTGGTTACTAAACTTCCTACAGTTATGAATTGGTTTATGACTGACTATACACGGTGGACTATACATGGTTGTGGGTTTGATTAACCTTTGATGGAATGTTCTTATTTAGTTAATATAATTTCTGTGCTGTGGTGAACAGGACAAAAAGTGGAGTTACGTCCGATTTGAGTGTTGACTCGCAATCTTAAATTCAGGTGGTAAATCGAGAACGGATTGTCTTAAAACTAGGTTCTCTCTGACTACTCTGATGTGCGGGAAAAAGTATGAAGCTGGAAAATAGTATTTATTTATATTCTACAAATAGTAAATGTAAATGAAATTTAAAATTCCTGTACAATTGTTTATACATCAACATTCTAAGAGAATTCTACAATTTACTGTTTATCTTAAATACTTTAAACATTTTTAAAGTGTTATTCCACACTTACGAAAATTAAGAAAGACGTTAATTTAAATACTTTTAAACATTTTTAAAATCAAAAGTATTTAAATCAATAGTATTCTCTCTTGCCAAACGATTGTTCGTAGAATAATCTTTGGGTAACAGAAATTCGTAAAAATCTCTCTATAGAGATGCTAACAACAAAAATAAGTTGTTTTAAAGATGTATAAGAATTTCGATGCAGCTGGTAGTAGAACGCATGGCTCAACGGTGAGAGCGCCTGGACGGTATTCAGGAGGCGCGGGTTTGAATCCCGCTGTGTGTAAACTTTTATACGCTTCCTAAATGTCTTTTTTACTTTTTATCTTTTTTAATATATGTACAAAAATCAGTACCACATACCACGCATCAATAAATAGAAAGAGCCACATTTTTCAGAGAAGTCATCAGAATTTTGAAATTTTATGTGTAAATTCTATTTTTATCAATGATATTTTTTTTATTGGATTTTGATTTGCTTATTTTTTAAGCTTTAGTTTAAATGTTATTTAATATTTTATATTTATCCTTGTAGAAACGGCGGATCCTGGGGGCATCGTTTACAACAGAAGCGTTATGCGCGCTATCTGTGACACGATGTCTTCGACCGCTAGTGGAGAAATTTATAAAATGAGGTGTGTAGTGGAGGTGCAACAGGATGTTCATATCGTTCCTAAATAAAAAGGTTTCAAGTATTAATATTCCAAGCAATAATATTCGCACACAAAGATATGTTACTGTGAGTGGACGTGAAGTGACCTTAGAACATATTGATTTAATGCGAACCACAAATTAATGAGTCATATTAGATATTAAGTATATAGTAAGATATAGAATATTTTAAAAAAATCTAAAATTGTGTTGAGTAATAAATATGTTGTAATTTAAATGCATGAACAAGATTTTTTTTGAGTTTTATGTACTATTGTTAACTGTTATCACTTGACTGTTATTACTGTTAAATGTAAGTATTTCACATATGAAATGTGAAATTCTTCTCATTTCACATGTGAAATACATGTCAAATGTGACGTCTTTCCAGAGAAAGCAATATTTTAATACATACAATCCAGTTGATGGTGCCTTTATTTAGTTTTTAATCCATAATTTTATTGAATTGCAACTATATATATATATATATATATATATATATATATATATATATATATATATATAGATATATATATATATATATATATATATATATATATATATATATATATATATATATATATATATATACAAAATGCATACAACGATTACTTGAAGGAAAAATTAGGCTTAAGTAAAACATGTACATATAGAACTGTATAATGGTATTTAAAAGTTCGAGTTAATTTATATTGCCATACCAGTTTCGAATAGGTTGATAAGTCAACTTGCATACACAATTTTGACGATCATAAGTATAAGCATTATGATTACTTTCTTTATATGATGACTAAATAAAAAAAATCAATAAATTAAAGATTTAGTTAAAAAATTCTAAAAGCAATAAGAAACAGAAGTAGCAATAACATTATATGCTTAAATATGCTTTTGCCCTAAAAAATATACACTTTAATTTATTAACCTATTAAAGCCTGGTATGGTTTTTTGTACATTTATGTTAAGAATAATAAAAAACAAATCATATAATTCCCATAGAATATTGATCTGTAAATAATTATAGACGAATTTTAAACAATTTTACACGCTTTATTTGTAGGATATAGATAAATCAATTGATAAATATATTTATATATTTTGTGACAAGCTTAGGCAAGAATGATAGTATTGATGACAAAAATTTTATGAATCCTGACAAAATTGTAACTAATATGGTCCCAACATACTTTTTTTACCTCCTCCACTCAACCAACGTCAATATATTTGTACACACTGTCCTCGGGGAGTTCTCGTCCATTTTATGTGGCCTTGATGTAGGAATCTCAGCATTTTTTCCTTCGAAGAGCAATCGAAGGCCTTGCTTACTGCCCACCTTGCTCACTGCTTTACATATTTTAGAATCATTTTCTCTTCTCTCATCCTCTCGATGTGTCCAAACCAAGTGCTGACATTCTTCATTATTGCAATAACATCCTCACTTACGCCTAATATTATGTCTCGTTTAAAGCAGATTCAATGATTAAAGCTAGTGTGCGCAATATCTTAGATTCTGTCCAAATTTATGTATGCTTACATTTCCTATTTCACAACTGTCTATCTTAGGAAATTATTTTATCGTATTCCTCTTTAATATCTTAACTCTTCCTGGGCG
This sequence comes from Dryas iulia moderata, assembly GCA_019049465.1. Classification (NCBI taxonomy): domain Eukaryota; kingdom Metazoa; phylum Arthropoda; class Insecta; order Lepidoptera; family Nymphalidae; genus Dryas; species Dryas iulia. Next base: position 7,436,732 of record CM032415.1, on the reverse strand, counting down.
TTCTATAGCTCCCAATCCAGACACTTTATGCGGCTGCGCCAACCTCCAAACATATCCCTGATTCTAACAGCTAGGAAATTATGTGTTTTCAAGCCAACACCTCTAACAAAAGTTAGTCCACAGATTCGGAATTCAAATCGGACGAAATCAAACAGATCGAATGGAAGAGAAAAAAATGATTAACTTAATGTTAATCATTTTATTCTCTTCCATTCGAGTTATTCGTTGCAGATGAATTCGTTTGTAGTCCAACAACCCCTTTCGTTTAACAGCGATATTAACTCTTTTCAACAATTAAATGTTATATTTCCTTGCTTGAAACATCTATACAAATTGTGCCTGTTGTTGTATAGTTAAAAGTTGCTATAAATATATTTATATAAATACTAGATGTGGTCGCGACTTCATCCGCGTGGAATGGAACAAAAAAGGAAATAAAAGTAACCAGTCCAGCCAGATTAGCCACAACAAACAGACTGATAAGAATTGTAGAATATGTTATTATGGTATATGTCGTGTGTATGTATATTATAGCAACTTTTATCGAATGTTACAATTTACATTGTAAGAGTCATTCTGTTTTGTTACTCCCTTTAATTATCATATAAAAAAGGTGACGAAAATACAATAGACTCAAATTGAAGCGAACCACGAATAATAACACTTTCCATCAAGATTAAGGACCTAATATTAAATGTGCAGTATTCCATTTGTCAGTTGTCCCAAAATTAATACAATAAGTTCAGATAATTCATAAGATTTTTTATTTTCGCGATTATGAGACTTTTGGTATTCGATAATACATTTTTAGAAAACCCGACGATTCGAACACTTTACAAAACTCCGTGGTCACAGGTAGACTAATACTGTAGTGTTCGAAACGTCGGGTTTTCTAAAAATGTATTATCGAATACCAAAAATATAGGCAATTAAACCTGTTAAAAATAGTTTCATTTCAGATACTTAGTTCACTATTTGTATATATGTTCGTTAATTAAAGCTTAATCAAAATGAGTGATCTTAGTATTAGCGACATTTTTTTAACATATTCTTATTATGTTTATTATTTTGTTTGTATGTTGTTATTTCGTGCATGTAATATAATTTTTTATATAATGTACAATATTTTTGTAAATCTAGTTTTTATATCCTATTATGATATTTTATTAAATTAATGATCTACATTTATAGTAAGTTTTCTCCATCGTATGTATTATGCATATTATTTTTAGTCATTTGTTTCAGGCCCCTAGAATGTATTCTTAATATGTTCCATTAGCCATACTAAATCGATAATAAAAAATATTAACAGAACAATCAATTTTGATAAATTATTTTAAAGTTAAAACTTTGTCTAATACATGTGTGATCAAAAAACGCATAATAAGAAACTTAACTATGCTAGAACCGCCTGAGTTAGTACGTAATATTAATTTTAATTTTCACACAATTTTTAATAAAACTAATAATTTAATAAAAATAAATAAAACTAATGAGCATTTTATAAGGTAACCATTTATGGGTTTCATATTTTAATAACGTTGTGAGTAGTACGTAAATTGATATTTTTATAACAGAAAATATAGAGAGAGCAACTTCAATTCTTTTTAGGAAATAAAATATATGCCAAAATAAATTTGTGTTTTCTTATCTCATTGGCTTTCCATATTCCCACCACCCCCATCCTACCTCCCTTCTTTTCTCCTTCATCCCCAAGGTCGGCATCGCATCCACAACTCCTCTGGCGTTGTGGATGTCCATGGACGAAGGTAACCACTTACCATCAGGTGGTCCTTCTGCTCGTTTGCCTCCTTTACTCAATAAAAAAAAAATCGGTCGTCACTCAACGATAGATTGATTGGTAACATTTCCTTGATATAGGGACGAAATAAAAAAATATTTAGCAACATCTATTTTTATTGATGAAAGACAGGCCATATAGAAAAGACTTAATGCATGAGTGGAATGAGTAATTTCACAAATAAGCCCCCCCTCTGCCCCTTACAAACTACTCAGATATTCTGCAAGAAATTTAGTGGTGATTATCCAAAGGCTTTAAGGCAAAGTTATAAACAACGTGCATATTATTAACAAATATTGTAATTTATCAATACATTAAAATTCAATGTAAAAATGTTATTTTATAAATAACAGTGAATCTTAGTAGTTTGTACACATTTTTTAAAAATACGTACACAATATTTTATAATATGTAATTTACAAAGGCTAGACAATAATAAAATATTTTACTAGCCTGAGAAGTTATTACTCTTATTGTGTTTGTATTGTTAAACATAAATATAATTATATTTCGCAAAATGTAAGGCAACCTTATCTGATCTTAGATTTAAATATTAGATAACCACTACTAGTGAACCAATACAGTAACTCCTAGAAGCCCTCCCACCAGGCAAACTACACATGATTTTGGTTTAAGCTTGTGATATTGTCAATAGTATAATCATACCAAATGACTCTATGGAACATCAAAAACATAGTTTTCTTACCATACACTAGAAATTTGCAAAAATTTTATTGAAATCTTATTACGTCTGCAAAAATCTTTCAAAATAGCTACGCAAATGGAAATTGTCTACACACACACCAAATATTATGAAAATATTTTAATATGAAATTGCTTTTAACACTATAACTGTAACTTTACAGATACTATTAACAGTTTACGTGTACATGTCGTATTTATAGTCAATATTTGGTAAGTTTACTTATAAACTTGATAATTAAAATAAACATTATTTATATAATAATTTCAATTAATACTTAATTTTGAAAAGAACATAAGATAACATATGTTAGTTAGTACTACTTTGCAATACACAATCTATATATTATTACTTTAAATATTTATTGGTAACCAGCACTAAATTCAATAAAACATGTTTTATTATAACACATTTTGTTAGAGTAATTTTAATGTGAATTTTCCCGTTCTTCATCATTTGTCGACTCAGGATTGCGTAAATAGTTGTGGATGAGGAACTCGTCAGGATCTATGAAGTCAGTGCATGGTGCATCATCGGGGTCTATGAGGATATTGTCGTCGAACATGTCGTGCACGTCGAGGAGGTCGGGGTCGAGGCCCGACTCGATACCTGGCTCCAGGATCACGTCCTTGAGGAAGTCATCGGGCGCTAGCATGTCGAAATCCGTAGGCGGTTCCATGAGACTTTGCTCGAGTATAGTCTGTGGTTCGAGGCCGGGAGCGACCGCCTCGTGAGTCTCGGTGAAGATAGAGTCTAGGTCGGCCAAAGAGTATTGCATGTGTTCCGAGGGCGGCAGCACGCGGGACGGGCTGGACTGCGACACGCGGCGTGCGGGGCGTGCGGGGCGCGCGGGACGGGCGGGCGGCGCGGCGGGCGCGGGCGAGGGCGGGGCGCGGGGGGCGGGCGGCCGCGCGGCGCGCTGCGCACGCGGCGAGCGCGGGGGGCGCGGTCGGTCTGACCGGCGCCCACCCGAGGCTTCCTGTTATACTTTTTGTTTTTTAGATGCTTTTTTGAGCGCGCGCTCCTTCGCCTTCTCGTACAGTGGGAGAAGCTTCTTTTCCTCCGCGAGTATTTTCAGCAGGGTTATGATGAATGGCAGATAGTTGTGTCTTCTACGTGCCATTTCCCGACGATATTTTGCCATCTTGCTCTCTTCTAAATCTATAAGCATCCTAAGTCGATGAATTTCAGCATCAGAATCATCAGTCTCCATTCCCAACATTCGTGTTTCATTTATTAATTCTTGAATTTGTCGCTCATAAATCATTTTTCTATCAGAGACGAGTGCCATCAAATTGAAATGGATTTCACCATCTTTGTACCTATTAATGAATTAAATAAATAATATACATATATTTTAAAAATACCTAAAGTAATTTAAGAAATCAATAATTCAGTATTCAATCATTATACATAATATTAAACAAAGCCAATTTTTTTCTAATAGTTATCTCAGTACCCAGGAGGGTCAAAGCTTTGGACATTGTGCTCGAATATTATTCAATACATAATTATGACAAATATGTATGCTCAAAAGAATGCATTATGATACACAAATAAAAATATAATTATAAATAGTGAGAATTCTTACTCATTAATTCTCTTTAAAATAATTGGACGAATAACATCAAGCCAATCTTGGTTCGGCGCTACAGCACCATGATCAATTGGCCCATCTCTGAGCCCATCAAGTTCATACAATCGCCCTTCTATTGGCATATAGCCAATGAAATGATAAGCGTCTTCATCCTTAGGCAAAAACACAAAACATGAAAATATGTATTTTATTAGTAACTGAAATATTATATCTTGTACAAGATAGCTTGATTTTTTTGACAGATGGGCTAGTGATGGTAAACAGAAAATATCTAGTTGTTCAAAAAAATAATATTTTAATATACTTTCAAATGTTTCTTTGTTAAAGTTGTTTGGTCTTATGGTCTGAACCACCTATTGGAGGTCCAAGAATATCCAAGAGCTTGTTTGCCTCCTTTATTCTATATAAAAAAAAATATATCAAAGAAGACGAGAAAAGCCAAGATCATCATAACCAGAGTCATCGGAGCCTGTGTCACCATGTGTGCTGTTGATGTGGATGTTGCTCGTCATTACCCAATGTAACAATATTTAATATATTTTAATTTTAAAAATCATTAAATTAAGAAAATAATATGAACATCATTGCAAAGTTATGTCAATCAGAAAAATGGACATCTGTCAAAAAGATAAGCTATATTGTACAAAGTATAATATAGAATAATTACAAAATTAAAGACATACATTACTTGGAGCCTTGTTATCAAATTCAAAAAGTGTTTGCTGTGACATTGAGTTATGTGCAGATCGTATCGTCTGGGAATTACTGAGTGTTAAGCCTCTCATTTTTGGATCAAAGGACATACTGAATTCTTTTAATTTTGTTAACTCAGGTCCAATATCTACATCTGGATGGTTGCAATTCAGTAAAAGGCTTATCACTGCTTGTGTTGCACATGCATTATTTATCACCTGAAATAATTGAGAAGATAATTAAACATACTCAGCCAAAAACAAAAATGATTGAAATAATACAAATTATGTAGAAGTACCTGTTAAGATAACCTTAACTTAAATAAGCATTGCAAATTTTTTTTTTATTTCCTTAGTGTGTGAATAACACTTTACATTTAAATAAATAGGTCAAATAAAAAATATATATTGTATGGATTCATTGTGCATGCATTCTCCTAGCAATGCCTGTGACTTTCAATCAAAGGTAGCATGGTGTATACTTGGTAAGAGGTCTCCTTAAAGATGAGTCTGTGAACTATATTAGTATCTGGAATCCTCTGCCCACATAACCAAATTATATAGTTATACTATTATAGTGCCTTTAAAATAGGTTCTAAAATTGATAGGTCTGCATAAGCTATACATATTTAAATCTAATGTTTACAGAAGACACTGGAACTCCTTTAAATAATTAGACATGTCTATTGGACTTTTATCTTTGTCACAATTAAAAATGTATTTGTATTTATAAATTATAAAAGTAATGTATTCATAGCTAATTTGCAATTTTATTTCAATACTTTGTTAGAATATTAATATTGTTAGAATAGTTGGTATACATGGAATTGAAAAACATTATCGTTAGTTATTAATAACATTTATATAAATACCTGTTTTGCAAAAAATATCTTTTCGAGGCGCTGTTTATCTTTTACTACAGGTTGAGATGGCTCATCATGTTGTTGATATTTGAATAAGAATATAAGCCCATGCACAGGTCTATAAATGAAAAATAATGACAAAAGTTTATAAGAGTAATTGTTGTAATTAAAATTAGCTTATACTTTTTATTACTTAATAGAATAACTGATTATTTCATTTGACAAGTTTCCTATACAAAACAATACCTTAAATTGTCAAAGACTCCTTCTTCATTGATAGACCATAATTCTTCAACTTGAACCCCATTTACACCTAGAATAAGTTAGGGGGTTAATAATTTTATTACTCATTTGTATAATATACAAATATAGAGGCTTTTTTAGATCTTTACACGTTCTAATTAACTATATAGAAAGTATTTGCATGTAACATAAATTTACCAAATTTTTTTATTAATTGTGTAAATACACCAGGATCACTTTCAATTAAACACCAATCACCGGCCGACTCCATTTTGATGTACCTATGCTGAAAAATGAGTAAATTTAAAATTTATTGCAAAGTACCGTAGGAATTTCTGATATCTGCAAAAATGAATGAAATTAAAGGTTTAATGTTAGAAATATAACTTCGTCGAGGGTTCATTACTTCGTAAAATAATATTGGTTATTTGTACTACAACATTCGAGTATATATAACTATACAAACAAAAGGAAAGACTGATCTTTTCGTTCACTTTTTTAATGTTCTGTATTTTTATTTTTCTTTATAATAGCACGTTAATAATCATAATACTAATGATTTTGTTAAAAAAACATTTATTTTACCTTGTCTTTCTTAGCACTTCGCCATATTATCGTCGACCAATACAAGACACAGATAAATAAGTATAAAATTACTTTAATATTCGAATATACTATCTATATCTATTTAATAAATTGATGTCTCATTGCAGATGCTTACTAACAGATTATAATAAAATAAAGGTAAAGAAATTATAATACAGTTTCCAGGTAAATATATATTATTTACCAATACTTAAATTTATTTTAATGAATTGAATATGCGGGCTGAGACTCATGATAAGGATAAATTTAAATTTTTACATATTTTTTATTTAAATTGTTATTTAATTTAAATAATAATTATAATTATTGAAATAAATAAAATGTATTATTATTAAAGTATAAGTAGTAAATATATTTTATTTTTCTTAACTCATGCTGCTGCATGGTTTAATTATATAAAAAATATACAGAAATTGCAATAAAATTAATATATTCATTTTATTGCAATTTCTGTATATTTTTGAATTACGCCGCTTCGAGATTTATTTTCTAGTAAATATTTAATAACAAATAATTGTAGATCCAGCCTTATTCTTGGTAGCCATCATTATAAGTGACTTCAAAAAACAGATTTTGACAAATTGTTTATGCTGTTTTTTTATCTGTGGTTAGTGCCCGTTGCCCATACATTTTTCATAATTCATTGTGTCCTATACGTTGCACTTACCACGTTTGACCTTTATTTTATAACAAATATCCATTTTCAGATGATTATATCCTTTATTTATTTCCACTGTTCTCGACTATAAGTTGATTTTGGAAGCTGATTTACCCATAGGTAACGTATACAAAACACGCTTTTATTCCCTATAAGTAATTTATTTGGTGTACATAAAGTTTCTAGACCATCAAATGCTATAATAAAACTGACAATAATTTTTAAAAATAGGAAAGGATTGTTGATGCTTTGTTTCCAATATTAAATAAAGATTCACAAATTAATATTTTTTTAAGTGATTCTATGGTAGAAGTATTTGGCTTGTTTAGTAATTAAAAGATTACCTAATTACAAATTTTTATATTCAATTTTTTACATTTTATGGACAAAAAAAAACCAACCTTAATGTGTGAAGAATACTTGCGATGAGTGCTCCCATATTTTAATATATTTAGTGATTAAAATGATTATATCTGTTATTAGACTTGGTCTGTAAAATGGCTACATTTAACCCTATTGCATTTTGTATTAAATCACACTTTACATATTCTAAAATCTGAATGAAGATGCTCAAGATTTTTTTTATTATATCAAATGTTATTTCCCAATTTGAATAGTGCTGTAAATACATATATATTTTCTGTAAATATTTATAATAAGAAGTGTTTTTTCTTAAGATCACAATAACACTAGTCTACAGCAAAAAATTATCATAAAAATAACACAAGGGGGCAATATTAAACATTTTTTTAGCTGCTCTAGTTTTTGAGGTAAAGCTATGTATTTTTACTAATTCCAATTTAAAATTCCAATAATCAATAATTATTTATATATATTGAGAAAGATTAGTGAAAACTACTATTTTTTTAACACTGGTGAATATACATTCAAAAATTGGGATTTATGTTGAATATCATAAACAAGTGTATTTTGACTACTTTGGATTCCCTCAGGACAACTGTGACAAGTACTTGGCCCCTAATACTAATTATATCTAAGAGGTGTATGTCCTTTTTATAACTGTCGAATATTAGCCTTGTGGCAGACACCTTTAAAAATTTACAATTATTAAGATGATAGTTATTCTTGTGTGATTAATAAAGTAAGCGGATAGAAAAAGTTTGAAAACAAGACAACACAAAGGGAGGAGAACAGAGTCACCGCAATGCTCATATAATGGTGGACTTTTGGTGAAAGGTGATTTTTTTTTATGAGTAGTGGTTGTTTTTTAATTTCATAATAAAAAACAACATTTTAAAAAACAAGTATTAATTATATCTCTATCTATTAGACTTCAGATTGAAAATTAGCATACTGCGAAATTATAATATTATGTTGTTATAAAACCAAAATGGGACCGCGTTTTTGTTTGTAATTTATACAATTTAATGACACGGTTAGTCATATTATCAGATAAATAATATTTGTTTTGTTTTATTTAGAATTAGTACAAGTTTAATGTTTTGAAATGAAATGTTCATTTTATGTGTGAAATTTCAGAAAATATAGATGTGACTGATATAGATAACATGGACGATCTTCACTGATAACTGGAAAGGTTCCATTGATATAAAATGACTTTATATAAATATTAAATATTAACAGATCTTCTAAAAAAAATAGAGTAAATATGTCATTTTAGTTATGAGCCCTTAAGCTTAGTATGAGTAAATTAACAGCTAGGCGCTGAAAATATGAAGTTTATAAATTGTAGTCATGTATAGTAATGCAGTGTGCATGGCATGCAAATAATTTACCGCAGCACTTAAAAAAGTTTAAATTAGTAAATATATCACAATCAGTACTTACTGCAAAAGGGTTACATGAAAACTTTCCAATGTTTATAATTAATGTTACTTGTTTGCACTATTACCAATACAGGATATTTACTTACATTTAGATATGTTCATCACAACTTTATGATTTCGAAAAAATTCGCTACAATAGTAGTGTATTTGCAATTCATGTAAAATGTCATGTTGCAAAAAAAATATGTTTAGGCATCAATATATAATTGTAATTAAAAATGTATTACAAGTTACAAATCATAACAAAATTTCCAAATGTTGCAATAGTGCCAAAGACAAAACATAAACAGTAATGTTAAAAAGTTTTGTAACAATATTATAATATATATTTTTTGTTAACAGGTTTGAAACATGATTGGTCTGTTCTTGGCACTTCTAGGCTTCATAGGCCTCAGCCCTGTTCCAATAATAGCCAATTTAATTGGTACAACTGAACCAGCCTTAAAGTTGCTCATTTCTATCTTATTTGGATATCCCCTAGGTGTTATCTACAATAAATATGTTAAAAAGTATAGTGCATATAGAAGCATTTACTTTATAATAACAGGATTGGATATAAGTTTATATAATTTTGGATTCTCCTTTTATCACAATGTTATGCCTGCTTTGGTAATTTATGCAACAAACAAACTATTAGGACCAGGCAAAAATAATGCAATTATAACTTTTGTATTTAATTTGTCATACCTTCTTGTGGGATATGTTATGACAGAATCTGAAGACTATGACATCACTTGGACAATGCCCCACTGTGTATTAACCCTTAAATTAATTGCCCTGTCATTTGATCTGTGGGATGGGCAAAAAATGTTGAAAGGAGAAAATCTATCTGATCAAAATAAATTAACTGCTTTACAAACTTCACCAAGTTTCTTAGACCTCATTGGATTTATCTATTTCCCAGCCTGTTTCCTTGTGGGTCCTATTTTCTCCTTTAGACGATACCTTGATTTTATAACTGATAAATTCCCAGTCAATTCAGAAGCTCATATATTAGAAGATCAAGCAATGAAAAGATTACTTCAAGGTTTAGCTTACTTAGTAGCATTTCAAGTGGGAAGTAAGTATATCTGATATTTAAACATAAATCACATTCATAATAATAAATTAATTTGGTGTATGTGTATGTGACAATATTTAAATGATTATTAATGTTCAAATTACATAATTGTCTCTTTTTAGTTTCAGTTTTTGATATGAAATATATGCTCTCTGATGACTTTTCTGAAACATCTATTATTTACCGTCACTTCTACAGTGGATTATGGGCACACTTTGCCCTTTACAAATACATATCTTGTTGGCTCCTCACTGAAGGTATTTTGAGTTATTAATATAGGTTGTAATACTTTGTCGCCCTTGTGAAGCAATTTAGAATCAATATAAGACAACAATATATATGAAAAAAATAATATTGTGATAGCTACTACCGTGTTTGTGTGTATGTATTTTGTGTGATCAATAATTTTTATAATATTTCAGCATCGTGTATTCGCTTTGGCCTGTCTTACAATGGTAAGAAAAAAACTGAAACTGGTGAAGTATCGAAATGGGATGCTTGTAACAATATCAAACTGATGAGGTTCGAGGGTGCTACGAAGTTCCAACATTACATAGACAGCTTCAACTGCAACACTAACCACTTTGCAGCTGAATACATCTACAAGAGACTTAAATTCCTTGGCAACAGAAATCTTAGTCAGTTCTTCACTCTTCTATTTCTTGCACTCTGGCACGGAACTCGTTCCGGTTACTACATGACATTTTTCAATGAGTTCATTATTATTTTCATGGAGAAAGAATTTGAAAGTATTGTTACTAAAACTGAAATTTACCACAAACTGTGGGCTTCACCAGCTAAGTACTTGTTGTATGTTTCTCTAAAAATTTACACAATAGTATTTATGGGGTGGAGTTTAATTCCTTTTGATCTTAAAGTATTCTCTAAATGGTGGCAACTTTACGCAAGTTTATATTTCTCTGGATTTGTACTTTTCTTGCCATGGGCGTTTGTTTATAAACCTGCCCTTATAAAAGGAATCAAAATGCTGTCACCATCACAATAAACCTTGTAGTATTATTGAATAATTAAATTTAGTTATCATTAATACTATATCCGTAATCTTGCATAATATCAAAGTTGTGGACAGTGTAACTGTATGGGATTGAGGCTATTTTGTTTATTCGTAGTTAATTATTACAAAAGATGCTTTGGCGAAAGTGCTTTTGCGATAGCTGCAATCTGTACGCGAATAGGAGAAGGGTTCTGGGTTTAGAGATCGTAACTGGTAGGTGTACTGCAAAAGAAATAAAGGTTATTAAAGGGGGAAGTCTAGTCATATTTAATGCTTACTACTTAAAATGAAGTTAAGCTGTGCTAGAAGGATAATACAATAGGACAGGGTGCCGCGTGGTTCTAACTCCATAGTCAAATATTAAATTATATAATACATACAGTTAAGGCCAAAACAGAAGGTACTTAACATATTTTATGACCGTTTAAATGTTTGCAGATTATAACCTAACATAGCAGTAAACCTTCCACATATAAGTTATACAGTTAAGATTTGTTTATTTTATAAGAGTTCTATTATTGTTGCTTCTTGAGAAATATTACTAATGTCATCAACACTCATTTTAATCAATTATCGAAAATGTAGTAAATATTAATTCTTTTTAATCTTTTTCCTATATCTTTTCTTATAATTTGTTTAATTTTTTATTACTTTGTTATTAATGGTCCTGGGATGCGACAACTCCGTATCAGGATATTCGTCTTTTAGCTCATTTAGATTTATATATTTCAAATAACAAATCATTGTTTATATTTTATTAATTGTAAGTTTATTAGTAAAATATTATGTATAGACTATAAATATTGCGATAGGGTGATAATAATCATTTAAGCTTTATGTTATATAGACAAATAAAATATAGGTTTTTGAATGAACCCATAAGTTAGGTATACCTAGTAGGGTAGTAAGTCACCAATTATGAGATATCAAACATTATAAAAGCATATGTGACTGAGTAGACCGCAAAATGAAAATTTAATAATGTAAAGGAGAAATTAAAAAAAAGAACAATCTTTTATTATCATAAGATATTATTATTCTTATTTTCTATTTTAAATTTCATAATTTTCCTCTAAAATAAATACCGTTTTGATATACATAAAAGACAACCAGTATTTTTTTCATCATAAAGCCCATACTTTACTCTACTTTTCTACATTATTCTCTTTTGTATTGAGGTATCTTGCGAGCACCTTTTATACGCCATCCCGAGATACGATAAATACCTCGATAGTAATGGGATTATGTAGAATACATAAAGTATGACCTTTCAAATGAAAAAATATTTTTGGAAAAAAATACTGGTTGTTTTTTATGTCAAAAGTAAGTACCGTACTATAAAAACACGTCTCGTATACTAGTTTTTTTTTTTTTTTTTTTTTGGAATAAAGGAGGCAAACGAGCTGAAGGCCTACCTGGTGTTAAGTGGTTACCTTCGCCCATAGACATCCACAACATTAGAGTTGTGGATGCGTTGCCAGCCTTAGGGATGTAGGACAGAAGGAGGGAGGAAGGATGGGAATGGTGGGAATAGGGAGTGCTGGCTTACATGCCTTCGAACCGGAACACATCATAAGATATTTGGCGGTTCGTCTTTGACATGATAGTGGTCGCGAGCCAGTCGGAGAACGAATCTCCTACCACCAAACTTTACCCGCCTTTTACGGGACGCTACCCAGCGGCGGGGGGGAATTGTATTCTTAACCCGTCCCCCCACGGGGAAACATTTAGTGATGTCTAAATTCATATATTCGTAAACAAATCTATTATTATTTCAGTTTTTTTGAATTTCGGAAGCTGGTCTGGTTTGGTCACTTTATGTATAAATAAATAAAACTTCCTAATTTTATTATTTAAAAAAATAGCTTGTAGTGAACAAAGTTAGATATCATTTTCACTAATGTATAAGCGATAATTATACCAAATAACAACTGTAACTTTATTTGAAAATTCGGCAAAGGTCATTTATAATAGTGTTACTTAACTTGTAAGTTCAATATAACTATGTATTTCCTTCAGCTGTATTAACTTCCAAAATAAAATAATGACATGTTTGCGTCGTCTTTTTTTATTATCTTTCAAATTTCTAATACAGTAAAAATACTTAAGGATCTATAATTGTTTATTACCAATTACTCAATTACACTACATTTGAAACGAAACTTTACATAATTAATAGAAAAAAGTGTTCCAATTTCAACTGGTGTACGCTACTATTATAAAAAAGCAGTTTAGTCGAAGAGAGCCTAGTGTCAAAACACTCCGTTCTCGATTTTCCACCCGATTTTGAGACATTGCCCATTGACTAGTGGTACGCAACGCCGTGCTCTGAAGTACCACAGCGAGGAAATGAAAATCGTTAAAATGTAATTATGCTAATATGTATGGCATGAATATTTTATTTTTACTTTTAATAGGTGTATGTATATAGAGTTTCACATCCTGACTCAACTGTTTAAGTTTTAGCTGAATTTATGTTTATTATTTAAAATTCAATATTTTTACTATGATATCTAGTATCTATAACCTAATTTTCAACATTGCTGAAATGTTACATGAAAATCTTTCAATTAAAAAGCAAACTGTGTTTTATGTTACTTTAATAAGAAGGTTATAATTCGACTGAATTGTTTTTAATGTTACCGCATAACTTTTTACAGAGTGAATCAATAATGATGATTATTTTTTTTAATCATTTTAAAGCATAAATACTGTTTTGCATTTATGTAGTCGCATTAATTAGATATTAGTTATATTATAAATTTTTAATTTAACTAAGATCTGACGAAAAGGTTTTAACTCCAAAAAAGCAGATTTTCAATTCGATTGTATGTATGTCTTATGAATTTTACTCCGCAACTTTTTATTGTGTGAATCAATTTTGATGACTTTTTTATATGATAGCTAACACTTTTCACGTGGTTCCAACCGTGGGTTGTAACCGATATCAAAAAAGCAGAAGATTCTCAATTCGACATCTAGTAGGTACTTCTCATGAGACCACCTTTTAAATAAAGTTCAGACCTCAGCAGTACTTTTTGAGTTATTTGTAATGTAATGCATAAAATTGAGACCATTTATGCGAAGTGTGAGAATGTTTGACTGTTAGCGTGATTTGTTACGAGCTCATTCCAACTTGAGGGAATTGTTATATTTCATTATGGTCATTTTTCGGCTTGGGTGGCCTAAAACAGACAGCGCAACGTTGATTCCCGACACTCAACCCAAAATATCTCGATTTCGAAAGTCGAGAACGGAGTTTCTTGATATAGAGAACCGCCTTGTTAATTAAGTTCATTCAGTAAGAAAAAAAAATGTAATGTCTTTGTTAAAAAATAAATTATTGAAATTCAAATTCACTAAAAATGAAGAAGTAAAAAATATTTTTATAAGAAAAAATAACCGACTTGAAATAAAATTTTATTATTTTAATCGGTTCTAGTAGTTGATTGTGTATAGTAATGACACATTTACTTATAATGATAAGATGTGAAGAATTAGGTTTTGGAGTCAACAGAATACAAAACAATATATTGTGTGGATTTCGACTTGAGCAACAGTTTGTATGTATGTTGAAATGAATTGTAGAACATATTTAAATTAGAATATTGCGGACAGTTACTGTTCTGTTTAATGAAATAATTTAAACTTCGAGTTGTTTATTATCGGTAGTTAGATAAAAAAAAAGATATTATTCTATTAAAAAAGTCATGCGGATTCATAGTCATAAATTTATTGAGGCGATATAAGAAAAACAAGGAAAAGATAACACGAATTTTGTTATAACATATTGATAAATCAAGATATAAATAAGTAGGTACTACGTAAAGTACATTATGTAATTAACTACATTGTAACTGCTCTACTGGCAAGTAAAGTTAAATAATACAAAAAACTATATAATCTATTTAAAAAATAACAACCAACCGACACCATAGGGTACAAGAACGACACCGCGGTTTCGTGCTGAGGCGCAGCAGCGACAATATAACACTACTCGAGATCAAACCAGCCAAAAGCCCACACAAACAAAAGCATACATCGATTTCCTAATCATTCTATAGGCGATCCGCGAGGTTAACACAACCACCTGCAAACTATTTATAGAGGGAACATCAGTTTGCTGAAAGTGGAATTCGATGAAGCCAAAGCCGCCATTTACGACAGCTCTCGCGTTATCCGTGGCAGCATGTCGGGGCAGTATATGGCGGCATATAACGATAACAAGGGCCTCGAGAGCCTGGCAGAAATCGAGAAAAGAGTAGATGATCCTCCCTAATTAACAACACTGGAGAGCGACCCCGTGGTTTTGGTAGCCAAAGGCACGAGGGTAGTGCTGAATGATACTCGAAATATAGGATACTCGAAATGGCGAACGCCATCACGACCGACTCTGAACTGGCTGTAGCCTTTGTGAATTGGGAGTTCCTAAAACTGTACTGGATAAATGGAGTTCCGGGGTGTGGCAATACAACTTACATATTCAGGCAATTCGCTAATGACAAACTGCAATGAAAGATTTTTTCTGGTCTTTCCCTTTTATCTGGTCCATACGCAGGAGGACAAGAAGCTGTTGAAGGAGCAGGTATACCGCTCTGGAGCAGGCTCAATGTGTCATGACTATTCCTAGAGGCACAGGGACAGAGTATGAAGATGTCTTCATCTTCCGAACCAGAGGCGCTCGTCTCAGAGTTCATGAAAGCATCTCTCATGCAAACGACACACTTCGACGACGACGGTAATGCAATCGGAATTCTCATCAACCGAACGGTGGATGCTTCAGCCACAGAGATAACCGAGGCGAATTTAAAGGAGCAATGTTGCAAAGAGATTAAGGTGTGATAGCGAAGGATACCAATAGCTATAGGAAAAAATAAAACAAACAAATTCGTTAGGTTAGCTTACCCCCTTTAGTATAAATACCTAGACAATACAAAAATATTGTAATGGCCCCGACAAATGTACGCTTTTATAAACAAAAAATAAAATAATTAAAAAAGATCACTGGCTTTTTTCTAAGGCGTGGTTTGTATAATCATTCAAAAAAAGCCATACACAGTTTGTTTTGCATTTGTAATAGTAAGGATTATTTTTTTGTTTTGAATATTTAATTTGCAGACATACCTTTTTTGTTTATTATTTTTATTTACTACAGACTTTAAATGAATTTAAATATCTATTATATAGTGGGAAACTTAAATAACAAGAGATTGTCGCTTGTAAGTAGCCTTCTTCGGTATCTATATATGGAAGGATCTTTTAATATATGGGAAAATTAAAACAATGATGATTTCATGTATTGTAATAACTCCACTTTAATATGCATTGAAAGATTGTATTTGTAGATAAGTTAAATAAACACCTGGATCGAAGTTAAAATGCAAAGTCAAAATTTAATTATTTCTGTCCAGTACCATTGCGTTATTACCTAACGCATTAAAAAAATAACAGATAGACCGACGAAAGAAAACGACTACTTTTTATTGAATAGTTACTTAGTATTATTAGGTTTATTCGTTTTAATTATCGACATACTAATCAACTTATTTATTTTTTAAAAAAAGTTCCTGAAAACTATAATGGTTAACTGGTATGGTATAACTGACAGCAGTCATACCATACCAGTAACGCTTCTTAAACTTGCGTAAGTTATTATTTTTATTATTTAAGTAGAGGTATACTCGCAGAGGGTGGCCGCGGCAATCAGTCATTCCAGTTTCTGTGTTGTAGACTTCCAATTCTATTCTTCATCTTTTAAAATTTAACCTAGTTGCTAGGGTTTCACATCAGGTGCTCCAGATCAGGCGCTTTTTAGGTGAACAGAAATCGCTCCAAGCGCTATCAAAATACGTTCAGTATGTCTTGAGTGAAAGCAATTAACAGACAAACACACAAATATTTTAATAGTCATATATTTCTTTTAGTTTATACAACCACATCGTACTCTGGCCAATATAACGATTGGCCACCGACATCTAGACTAAATTAGCATATACCTACAACGTTTTATTTTCCCTTTCCCGCTTACTATGTCTTTTCACGTTGTTTTGTTTTGTGCTCTCAATATTTAAAAAATGAAGTTATACGGTAAATATTATTCCTTTTAATTTTGTGTTAACTACATAAAAAGGATTTCTAATCAATCGATTTTAATCGAAACTTATGTAAGATTTTTTTGAGAATTCGGTTCATCTCATCACCATCAAGACATAAGTATCAGAGTTTAGTGAATTTACGACACGTTTGTTTGCAAATATTCGATTTTCTTTCATAATGCTTCTCAGTTTTAGGTGTTTTTTTTTGCGTTTATTGATTTACATATACAAAATTTGACTATTTTTTTTTAGCTTCACGCTGTATCCCGCACACAGCAGGCAGAGGGAACCTGGTATTAAGACACTCCGTTCCCCACTTTCCGTGGAATTCGGAGGCATTGCGTGTTAAGTGGCGGAACTTAACTCCGCGCTTTGCCTCAACGACTGGCCCCTGAAATTTGGCTAATTTAAGTGTTAAAAATTTAAATTTTAGTCTAGATTCAATCTAGAATTCTTATTTTTGGGTCATGCCTATGTAAAGATTTGGTTTTCACATGAATATAGTTAGGTAGGTACTAGACATACCTAGTCATATAATATGTTTAGATATTAGAACAATCGAGTGCCTTATCGTATATGTATGTATCCTAATACTATAACTGTTAACAAACATTTCTATTACCGACTATATAAACAAAACATTTACAATGACGAATTGGATGTACAGGACGGATTAAAATGAAACTTTTTTATAGTATAGGGTGCGTTGGGTAGAACTTAGGTTATAATTGATTTCGAAGAGTGGAACGACTGGCTAGCTAAACTACAAAAAATAAGGCGAAGCTACAAAATTTGTTCAGGCTTATATAAACATTTTTAAAACCAGAACAATTAATGAACTTACATAATATTCTAAGATAAACTATATGTAAGAGCCCCCTAGAATGAAGTTATTCTGCGTGACGACGTAAAAAAATAATCAAATTAAAATTCCGTTGACATATAAAAAAATAATGATACTGAACGATCTAGAATATATCTAAGTAAAATATAATAAATAAGCAAAATTATAATAAATAAGCAAATGTCCCCTACTCTTAACATAAACGTTCAACGTTATAGGTAGGTATTTTCCATTGCCATAAAATGGAAAGCCCTGTTAGATCAGCTACACTACAAGAAATGAGTAAATGCCGTATTAGTAAAAGTATTTTGGGTAGTTTTTGTTAACAAATAAAAATCAATGAATTTTGAAGTCATCGTAGTGTTGTAGCCAATTGTCAAACTGTAAACACGATTCGGATCTTTATTTCTTAATAATAAATTCAATGTCAACAGGTAGTGAATAGAAGAAATATCACCTAGTCTATATTATAATAATAAATCTATAAAATACTGGTGTCTGTACATTGAATATTTTTAAGAAAAAACAACTCAGGGGGATGTATAAATAGTAATGGAAGTTTTTGCTGTATATCTGTTAATCCTGAGCAAGATTTAGTGTGTAGTTTATTTCGAAGAGCTGCTGTAATATAATTTTTATTTTAGCGTGATGCGCATTTTACATTGTAAATAATAATTAAAGTTTCGGAACAATTGACGAAGGACCATAACTGTCCACCTAAACTATAGATACCTCCTTAATAAAAAGTGTTTGAAAGTTTTACAACATTGAATTGAATTCCGCTTTCACGTCTTGATTTCAGACGGAAAATATATCTGTAAATTGAACAAGTCAAAGTTGACCAAAAAAATAATTTTATAAAAGTATGTCTGTTTGTCTGTTACGCTTTCACAGTAAAACTACCGGTCTAATTTGGATGATATTCAGAATCAAAGTAGTTAAAAATACAAGACAGGTCAAACACAGGCTACTTATTTATTAAAAATCAACCTCCAAAGGGTTGAAATAGAAGATGAAACTTTATATGAAAAATCTAAACCGATTGTAACGAATTTTGGCGTAAATATAGTTGATAATCCCATTTGAACATAAGTTACCTTATTTTTCAAAAATACCTCCCCGAGGGTTGCAATATAACGAAAAATCTATAGTTGTTCAAATCACGCGGTGATGTCGGGAGCGGGTCGCTAGTAGGTAGGGTCAAGTTGGGAACAGTGATTTGGATTTTTTTTGATGTTCCAATTATGCAGAAAATATTAAAGTACTCAGCTGAAATTTACACACAACAAACTTTGGTTACTAATCTTTCCCTCTGCATTAGGTATCATTTTTTAATGAAAACAATATTACAGTAGTCTTATTG
Source organism: Dryas iulia moderata (assembly GCA_019049465.1). Classification (NCBI taxonomy): domain Eukaryota; kingdom Metazoa; phylum Arthropoda; class Insecta; order Lepidoptera; family Nymphalidae; genus Dryas; species Dryas iulia. Next base: position 7,417,384 of record CM032415.1, on the reverse strand, counting down.
TGTTTTAAAAAAAATAGGAAATGAGGTACACAGGGGGTGTACCGGTAATGGTTTACAGTGGCTCAATATCTTCCTCGGAGCTATTTCCAATTTTCCGCCCAAAATCCGTTTATAGATAATGTATAAATAAATTCATTTCATAATGATTTGGCTTAACTATTTCGTAACATTTTAGAAATTGTGTCATCTAGTGACGGAGGTGGATGGAAATGCAAACGGCGCATTACTATGACAACTTACATAAAATAATTATAAATCAACTGGGAACCTAAGTATTATTTCTTAATAGAGACAGAGATAAGTTTCGTTTGTCATTTAATCGTCATTTCCAAAAAAAGTACACAGTGACACTTGAGCCACTGTGTACCTTTTAAATTTGAGCCACTGTGCACGTTGTTGCTATTTTGAATTTAATAGTGTACAAGTCTAATCTAGTTTTCCGAAAGGTAATCGAATCTATGCCACTGCCTGGTGCATTAACATTACTTTCTAATTTACCTAAAAAATTAAATTTTCAATCACAAAAACACATAAACTCGCCAAAACGGCCTCAGAGATGACTGGTTTGGATGTATTGAGGTATCGAATGCTTCCGATATGAAGGAAACATATATAAATTGCTGCTTAGTGTCGGAAAAATAAGCATGAGTCAGTGTACCCGGCTGAGCCACTGTTCCCAACTTGATCCTACTAACTAAGCCATAAGCAACTTTAAAAAATCAAACAATGTCACCTTTTCTAAAATTGTTCAACGTGACGGGAACTCTTCATTAACATATAACGATTAAACATGTGGAAAATCTGTTTAATAAACGTAGTTGACCATTTAAGCATTTGGATATTTTTCGTTGAAATATGAAAGTCATTGAATATTGTGTCGTTGTGAGTAGCGTCTGAACTAAGCGGTTTGATTATAGGTTCGATTTCTCCTCGACGGTATGGTTAGTTTTAAATTCTCCATTTCTCTCCAGTAAAACTAATGGGGGTTGATGTGGCGTGGTATACCGGCATGCAATACGCAGTGTCTCGAATTCGGTCTGTCTAAGTCGTCATAATTGTGACTCCACATTTCAATGTAGAGTAGCAATAAAATTAGTAGGCATATTATAGTGTTAAGTCTTATTCAAAAGTCCACACAAACGAAGTTGCGGTCAGAATGTTTGTAGGCGTACCTATAAAACTACTGGACGAATTTGTGTTAAATCTTTTGTGTTGTAAGGCTAGGCTTATACAGGCATATATTTCAAGAGTAGAGCACCTTATGTAGATACATATTAGACCAGCTATATTATGAGATTTAAAGAAATTGCATTTTATGAACGTGTTAGGTATTTGATAGGAATGGTCGATAAGTCCAGACAAGCGAAGTTAGGGGCATCTACTAGTTAAGTAAAAAATATATAGAAAGAATACGTAAATTAAGTTGTCAAAATTTATGTCAGCGACGTTCGTGTAAAGGCGGTGGGAAAGGACACCTGCAACCAATCCGCATCTTGCCTTTATATTGATCCAGCTCCGCCCAAAACCTCTAATTTTCAACATGTTCAAATTTACCTGAAGTCTACGCAAAGTAATGTAATACATTTATAGGAACATTGACAATTTTGTAAATATATAATATTTCTAAGATCGTAACACCAATACAGTGGGTAATTTTGATGATATAACCAATACAGTTTTTTTTTTTTAATATTTATAATATGATCAAATTGATCAAATGTGTAGTAACTAAAGTTATTAAATATATTTTAAATAGTGTTATAAGTAGAAAATATTTACATATTATAATTCTCTCATAAATCTCTTCTATTTAACAAGTAATTTATGTGACAATTTTCGCTCTATGCTTCAAATGCTTTGAATTTAAATAAGTTAAATATTACGTTATATCTAAGGCATTATCAAATTATTTCTTTTACCAAGTTTTTGCGAATTACAAAATTAAAAGATTAGGTATTTATATAAATTTGTAACAAGAATACAATCTTAATCGTCTTCAGCTATCTAACCATAATATTTTAAAAAAACTAATAAATCTTATAATCATTAAAAAAATAAAATTCTCATGATGCTGTGATTAGACAAACGCAATGTAAATAAAATGATAAGTTGTTTGCGTTCCATTTTCTCTTTCAATTTATACTAGAAGATAAAGCATTTTCAACAGTAGATATGTTTATGTATTTCAATTGCATAAAACGCTTTCCAACAAAATGGCTCCCCTTGGGAATTTTGCCATCTGTGTTATCTCGTAGTCGGGGTAGGTATAAAATAGGCTTAATAGGAACGTATACAACAAAAGCGTAATGGTTTATTTGTCCATTATTTTTAAGATTATACAACTTGTAAATTACGTGTATAGAATTGCACATTTACATATAGGTACCTACGAAGCATATTTATATACACGCTTAGACATACCAAAAATTGTTTGATTAAATAGTATAGCAAAGTTTGATTTGATATTCAATGTGTTATGCTATTTATAATTGACCAGTACATTTCAATATTCTTAATAAGTTTTGACTAGTAACAATGAGATCTATAGTTAGTAAAGAAAATGATCAAAGATTTTTTTTTATCTTATATCCTCCTTTTCGATAACATGTGTGGAGTTACCAAACGTTCTTGGGTCTTCTGGAATCCAAATCTTTGCATGTAAAGTTCCTCCGGGGGGTCTTTCTCCTCGTCGCGACCATGACAATGAATGTGCTTGAAAGTTGTTTCCTAAAAAAAAAATTGCACGTTTATTTTCATTTTTAACTATAATATAGTACCTACCAAAACTGAGTAATGCCGTTCCAACGGAGATTATGTTTATAAAATAAGTTTAGAAACGGCTATATTTCTAACATAAAATGTGCTAAGAACTAATGCAGTATCGAGTTTTAAAGATATTTTAGAGAAGAGGCGGACTAGCTATAATATTTTTACTTTTTTTCAGTAGAGTGACTACTTGAATAATTTAATTAAGAAGGAATATATTTTTCAACTTATAATAAAATTTATATTTATAGTACATTTTGTGTAAAGAATCGCTTGTTACACTTGGCCCCGTTTTTGGTACAAATTGTAACTAGCATGGGGCAAGTAACATTATTATAAAACAACAATGTTCATTATATAAAGTTTTTTAATATAAAATCAATATACAAATAGAAGAAAATTATATATTTTTTGAAGTAATGAGATGAATACTTACTATTTTTTTTAACAAAAATAGTCATCATTAGGCTTGCATAATCTAAAGTTTAATTAATTAAGTTTAGTAACAGAAAACCAGCGAAAATATTTTTTATATTTAACACTTATTGGGAAATAAAACTGTTTATAACAATTCAACTTAAAACTGCACTTTTCTTTTTACTTAACGTTCTAAATTATTACTCATCTACCTCAAAGATCACGATGAGTTTAATTTGAAATTCTTTTTCAATTCGTGTTCTTTATATTTGAAACCAGCTGTTATTAAGGTGTTCCTCTCTTATACTCTTAAACATATTTGCCAAAACTCTGTATAATCTTAGCTTGTCCTAGAACTTTATTACATTTTCGTTTTAGTTAATTTCTAGATTATATTTTGAAATAAATAGGTTTTTCTTCTGTGCACTCAACGCGTCATGTAAATTAACTTTTTTAACAGTACAAATACGATGTCAGACAATATGAATTATGAAGTCGCGGGCACTACATCTACCTATAACTAGTATAAATATAATAAGTATACGTTTTTCAATTTTTAAAAAAAAAAACATAGTCTACTATATCCTTGACGGAATAATCATATATAAAATTAAACATTATTTTAATTTCTCCGCACTGGTACTTAACACAAAGCGCGTTGACTTCCGTCAGTCTACTGCCAATGGAGAGATTTCAGAAAAGACCTAGTGTTTTAAGCTGTTTGAATACACGCTTATGATTTAAGGTGTCTATTAGTAGAAAATGATCAAATTCCTTGTATAACTAAATATTATATTTTTATTTTACGTTGGTTTTGTTAGGAACAAAAGTTTATTGCACAAAAAAGATGCATCTGTAAAAATGGAGTAGAAAGGTTCAGGTAATTCATCTTCTCATTTAGTTGGTACATATTATCTGATAACGAAATGTTTATTGTTAAAGAATGCTGGAAAATTTATAAAAAGAAAGAAAATGGTTGGTTTTTATAATCAGTCGGAGGCATGATGTCTCTGTATAATGTTATAACTTAGAATTCAATGTGAAAAAAATAATTAATTGAATCCTGAATTATTTTCTTTTGTAAGAGACAGAATGAACAATAATATGTCCATAATATATAAGTATACATTTTTCACAAAAAACACATTGGCAAAGATCGCTCTGTAATACAATTGAAAATTTATTTACCATTTCTTGTATCATTAATGGTCATCATGCTATTCTCAAGGAAATATTTTAAAAACTTAAATCATAAAGAGCAAAACAATTATATTTTCGGTCTTTTATTAAGCTTTTAAACTCAACAACTCAACTCTTCTATCTATCGTATATTTTTTTATGAGAATGGTAATAGAATTGTATAACTGACGTACGTACGTAGGTACGTAGGTACATACAAATATTTTTAAAACTAAAGTATCGTCCTTAAGTTTCTATTACACAATAGATTTGCTTAAATGAATTAATAATTAATTTAAACTTTGAAATAAAACTATTTTTAACCGGATTAATCGCGTACGTTTTAGGTATTCGAAAATATATTTTCAGGAAGCCTAACGGTCCGAACAGTTATAAAGTTTACAGTAATCCGTGGTCGCAGGTAGACGGTCTTCTTTGGTTTAATTTAACTTTACATATCCTAATGTGCAAAGTTTCTATATGTATCACTTAGAAACATTATATGATATAATCTATTAGACAACTAATTATTAGAAGACTTTTATTATAGCGTTGTTTAATCTAAGTTAACAAAGCTTTGTTACTTTAATTCTTCTTCATTTAGCGATTAAAACCCTAAGCGAGCGTAAACTTAAGTATTATTTGTCTATAATTATTTAAAAGATAGTAAATACAACTCCTGGGGCATAACTAAACTTTGCAAATGTGGTGAAATGGGGTGCGATTGTTCGAGGGTGGTGCACGTGCGCGTTGTTATGACCCATAGCCCCACAGTTTATAACTATCGATAGGGTTGACCTATGCTACGATTATTTTATTTTAAAAAATACAATAACAATTATTAAGGTGTGTAAAATTGCCACATATTGTATTTTGTTACATTTGTTTTTATGAAGCTTACCTACACTCATTTATATATTTAGGTACTATATTTAATTGGATAAGGGTTATCCTTCGAATAATGTAATTGTATATCTATTTATATGTAGGAAATCTAAAAAAAACCCGTGACAATAGAATGCAATACAATGGAATTTCAGTTTTTTATTTTAATAACCATCAATAATATCGACAACTGTATAGCTAATTTCTATTATGTTCGTACGTGTGCTAATAAGCATCTACGAACTCCACAATTTCCGGCAATTTGACCACTTGTCGCGTTGTACCTTCTACAATTGTGTCATTAGTAGACTATTGTTGTATTAATTATTTATTACATTCAGCCATACGTAGGTACTTTTTTATATTCCAAAATTATAACTGGCCTCTGAAATTCTTTCCAGCATACTTCGATAAAGCACCGAGCTCTTCTTCTATTCTTATAATTTGATTATACTTTCCAACACGCTCGCATCGCGCTGGTGCTCCACATTTTAATTGGCCAGCGGATAGACCCACAACTAAGTCTGATATGAACAAATCATCAGTATCGCCCCATCTGTCACATACTACTACACCAAATCCATTAGATTTCAACAATTTATAGGCTTCTATTACTTCTGATAAAGTACCTGATTGATTTATTCTTAGCGCTGCGGTATTTCCAGCCTTTTTTTCAACAGCTAATCCAACTCTTCGGAGGCTAGTCTGAGTTAAATCATTACCAAATAACTGGCATTGAGTGCGTGCCGTAAGAGTCGACCATGCAGCCCAATCATCAAATTCAAATCCATCTTCTATTGAACACACTGGAAATTCCTTAACATTATCTAAGTATACTTCAGCAAGCTTGTCTGAGGACATGTAATCTTGTGGGTTAGAATTGGGATTTTTGAATTCCACATCATATGCACCATCCTTATACAAGTCAGTAGCTGCAGCGTTTATAGCTATTTCAGCTTTTCCCATATGTCCACATTGTTTTATGGCATCAGTTAGAAATACAAGCGCGTCTCTGTGGCTATCTAATGGTATAGAAAAGCCACCAGATTCATTGACATAGGATGCTTCGATACCATATTTATAGGTTATATTTTTTTTGACATAGTGATATATTTCTGTTCCGATTCGCATTGCTTCTGCAAACGTAGAAGCCCCTGTCGGCATTATCATATATTCTTGAAACGGCAATCCATTTGTGCTCATGATACCACCAGCCAATATTGTAAAATGTGGCACGGGTAGTATGATACTAGCTACTCCAGCAATATCTGAAATATGTCTGTACAGTGGTACTCCTTTTTTCGCTGCGCCTGCCTTAGCTACTACCAAGGAAACGCACATAATTGCGTTTGACCCAAGTCTCGATTTATTTTCAGTCCCATCAAGGGCCATCATAAAATTATCGATATCTTTTTGCATTGTAACTTCTAAGTTTTGTTTAATAAGCTCTGGAGCAATTATAGTATTAATATTTTTAACAGCTTTTTGTACGCCCATACCAAAATATTCTGTAGGGATATTGTCGCGTAGCTGGATGGACTCTGCTATTTTTTTGAAATCTGTAGAAGGAACACCCACACGAAATAGTCCTAATTCAGTTACCATATCTGTTTCCACAGTCGGTATACCCATGGCATCGAATATTTGTCTTGCGAGTAATATTTTAATAGGCATTATGAAGATTTTTTACAATAAAAATTAATAGATATAATTGAGGATTTAATTAAGTCTAATTGTATAAAATAATACGTAATTAAAACAGGAAAAATGTGTAATAAAGAAGATATGAAATAAAATGCCAAATAAGGTTGTCAAATTGTTTTGTTTATAAATTGTGGCCAGGGTTACTTTACAATTTACCGTTTTTAATACTATGAGACTATAATTGAATATTTTATTACTTTTATTTTTGAAATGACTAAATAAACAAGTGCTGAAGAGGTTTAGTGAGGGTCGCCGCACGTGTGCGCTAATCTGTATGTAAATCCTATATTACATTTCGATAAGGTGTTTGTATTAATTGAAAAACATTATGCGGTGAACACTTGCTGTGCATTACGAATTTTAAAAGCTTATTATACTAGTGGACTTTTAAATTAATAAATTTCTTGATTAGAAAATTGTGTAGTCTATTTATATCACTACAATTAACTTAGTATATATGAATCTACTTTGTAACTATATATAAGCTCTTTGGTCTGTGACTATGTGAATATTTTTTCGGGCAAAAAGTGAGTAGGCGCCAGTGCATAGGTACCTCACAAAAAAACAAATAAAATTGTTATATGATAGCAATAGTAAATAGTATATATATTAATTCATTTAATTATAACATGGGCGAATTACAAGACGAAAAAGGACTGATCAGTATGTTATATCAATTTAAATAGTTTGAACGGCGAAAGGGGACGAATACTTAATGGTTTTCTAATACACTCCTCCTCCCTATTTACTAAGTGCCAACTCTCAATTTGCTATGGTGTGATTCGCAAATGCAATTCATCAGACCCCCTTATTTGTATTGCTCCAAATGTAAACATTGGATAAAGTATAGGATAGGAGATAATTAATACTATATTAAAAATATTTACCAAGTATCTGAACTTACTATTGAAAGAAATTTATTCGAACACATGACATTTACACGAGTGGCATCCGGAAAGCGTTTCATCAGGAATTGATAGGAAGCTTTAATGATACAATTATTTCCATAGTCTTACATGAGATTCAGTCGGCAGTCACGCGATGTACCGTGGGAAGCGTGGAGTGATGACACCTGGACCATCGATTACGCGATAGGGCTAAAGCACGCAATTTTGTTATACTACTTATTTGTTTATGTGTATTTATTTTTGGTATATGAAATAAATGGTGCTATTTATTGAAATTGCATTTTGGATAGTTAATTTTTTTGATCAAGTACATATATATACAAGGAAAATATGGAAAATAAATAACTTTCTTTAACAGAAAGTAATAAATACTATTTACTAACACTTTGGCTTGACGTTGACTAAGTTTAAGAAAAAAATTTAGGCAGTATTCTCTATAAATAGAAACATAAAAATTGCTCTCAAAGGTACGCCTCGGACAACTACTTTATTACTAAACAAGTAACGTAATTTTCTACTATTATGGAAACAACCGTATTGAGAACAGACTTCAGTTGCTATTTATTATTTTTTTCATAGATAATAGTTATATAAATTATGTTTATTTCGATGTCGATAACAAATTCAATTAATATGTCATTGAAATAAGTATCGATCGTCAAAAGGTGCATAAACAAAAAAGAGCGGGACGTGTCCTGGCACTGTTTGATCCACTATTAGGGTTGCAGCTGTATTAATTAACTTTCGTAAATCATTTATGAAAAAGATGGTAGGAATATTATTTAATGTTTTCATGCATTCAAGCTAAAGTTTCCAGAAGATAATGAACATTGATTCCACAACATTGGGATATTTTATATATCGACAATATTTAGCGTATCTAATGAGACATTATGCATTTATGCGCATCTTCAATCCTTGAAACACTTTTTAAGCTCGATTTTCGGGATAGCTATTTCCGCGATGCGTTTTTTTTCTCTATGCTTGTAGAACTACGGCCGTTTAAGATTCTTTTTATTTTTGAAAATGTAAAAATCTTCCAACTGAAAATTTACTAAGTATTTTTTGAACGTATAAACATTTTGTAGGCCAATGAGATTAATAAGCATGATAAGATATGTATATGAATTCAAACCTCTTATGATGACCTTTTTTTGTTCATGACTCGTATTCTGGCTGTTGGTGACACCTGACAACATGGAATCTGGCGCACTTCTGTCAGCACGTACCTAAGTACAACATAGTAATTTTACTTAGAAAAATATGCTCTCGATACATTATTGTTGATACACTAGGAAATCTTATTAGAAACTTATTTAAAATTACTTTTAATTTAAGAATATTAAATAAATAATTTACAGTGTCAGTATCACGCTGTATCCCGCTGCATCAGTATCACGCTGCACAGTGCGGGGTAGGCTGAGGAAATGGTAAGAGACTCTATAATTTAAAGCTTCTTTAGAAAGACCAGTCACATAGTTCAAAAGAAATAAAAATAATGCTTTACTTTACGCATAGAGTTCTATTTAAGCAAAAAAATGTAACTGTACCAATTCGCCAAGAAAGCTGATGTATCCGATAGCCAATTTCAGGGTGTCCACTTTAGACAGGCGTTTTTCATACGGCAGTGTGGGAATGTGGGCACGCAAGCCTTCAAACGCATCGTTGATGGACTGCATACGGCGGCGTTCGCGTAGGTTTGCTGCCTGTCGTTGTTGGATTTGCTGTTGAGGACAACGGAGGCGACGTTTGTGTAATCTTCTATATTCTGACCTTTAAACAACAAAAACTATTCATTATGTAAACAATCACAATAAACTGTTTCATATAAGTTTATAAAGAAATGAATATTTTTACCTACATATTGCAAAGCTTATTATTAACGTCATCTGAAAATGTTCTAATTTTTAAAGTGAAAAAACATACATTTTAATTGCAAAAAAAATAATGTTCCTTAAATTATTACTTTCTTTAGTGGCCTTATTGATGAATAAATGAAATTATTGATGAATAAGGCCACTAAAGAAAGAATGTGACCACTAAAAAAAATATATGAAAATAATTTCTGAATTATGTTTAATAATAAGAATTAACTTATGTTTAATTATGCATAAATTTAATATAAAATGTACTTACATACGATATGTGGGTTATTAAAAATAATTAATTTAATATATACCTACATATACATAAGTATGCTTACAGCTGTGATATAAAACAGATTGACAAACGGTAAATAAGTAAAAATATTTCGAATTATTAAAAAATCATGTTTAAGGTATTTTTAGTGAAAATAAAATCATAATATTTAATATAATTTGTAATTTGTTGTTTTTTCCAGTTCAATACTGGTTTTATTATAATTGAAAGTATATTTTACCTATAATAATTATAACATGAGTTCATATTCACGTTGTATGAAGATGACAAATCGATGGATACTAACATTTGTGAGTAGGTAAATAACTAATCGCAAAGCTAGCAATAATAAAAGAGGCTTAATTGCGTTGTATACAATTATGGTGTTAAAAATTCATATGCATAGTGTCGAAGAAAGTTATTCGCAGCCACATCAGTAGAAAATCTATTCATTAAAGAATATATTTTTAAATTTCACATAAAAGTTTTAACTTAGACTTAATTTTATACTTTTTTATGAAATAAGTACCCAAATATAACCAAAGGAGAAGTATTAAGATATAAGAGAGAAATATTAAGATAATACGTTTATTTTTTAAAAAAAAAAGCTCTGAAAACTCACTCTCTCACGGTAAGAATAACACATTAACAATAAACATTTTTTGAATCATTCATTAAATAAGTACATATATGATTACAAAAAAACTTTGTAAAAGTAATTTGTAACAGTTGACTTGATTACAGGGAATATTAGTAAACTAAAAAGTTAAAAATATATTAGTATAGGAACCTAACTAGTAATTACGTATAATTAAAATCTTATGAAATCTTATTATTCATTGACAAAATATGCTTACATATGTTATAATTGAGTATTTAGGTAATGTATAGAAAATATTTAGGTATATTATAGAAAACATTTGTTTCGTCTATTCTTTTGTAAAATTTACCTTTTTCTGGGTGTTAAGTGATTCTCTTGATCGCTGGCGTATAAACTTCCATCAGACATGGAAGAATCATCATATAGGAAGATATCAGAGCTATTGCCGGAAATTGGAGATCCATTATGATTCAATGGCCCACAATTTGTGTCTAAAGGCGCGCAATGACTATCGTTAACAGTGTCCATTTTAAGTTTAGTCATTAAATTGTCTCTAGCTTCAGGATTCACTCACAACACAGTAGATACATCACTTTCGTGTTCACAGAAAGGCACTCCGCAGCGGAGTGAGCTTAGAGGGTTCACACAGAGGGTTGTGGTACTCTACACAGACCCGCCCACCCGCTGCATCCCGCCCACAGTCTATCACTCAATAAACGTCTCGTACACTGCGCAGTGATGATATTTTAATTATTTTTGTGATTGTTTCGCTTCATTTATAGAGAAATTTGTATTATATTGTAGAACCTAACTTCAGTTTCGTACGTGTGAATTTTTATCTTTAAAAAATTGTGTCCGAATTAAGAGAGATCTAGTTTTAGTGTTAGTATTGTTTATGATAGCTACATATAGTACACTTTAATGGAAGGGAAAGAAAAATAAAGCACACGCTATAAACATACAAAAAAAGTGTTTGTGAGTAATTTTTAAAGCTATTTACTATTTATTGATTTTTTATCGCTATATCCTAGTCATTTCTCTCCCACTCAATGTCAGGCGAAACTATCATCCGTCGGCACTTATTTTAAGGTAAACATGTTTGGTTCTTAAATATCGAAGAATACAAAAATTTCGTTTAGCTCTTACTTTTATACTCTTTTAGATTTATTACTTGCAATGTTCACAATAATTGCTCATTAGTAATACAATAGTTTAAGGGGAATGTTATGAATTAGGCATTAGCTTTTCAAAACTACAACGTATTTACCTATGTATGTAACGCTATACTTTATAGATATGACATACTAATCACTTCTTTATGACCTTATTTATAATAACTTGTTGAAGCCCACAACTCAGTTTGCGTGGACGTTTTCCAAAAAAAGAGTTGCAGTTTTCTTGTCATGTTCCAGAGAATTGTATTTTTTTTAGTATTATGTATTTTCCTCTCGTAAGGACTCTTAAACTTAACGCCCGGAAATTAGAAAAATTAAAAAAAGACTCATTCGCCGAGTTCATACCAAACCATTCCTATTGCGTTTACAGCCAGATGCTGTTCTACTGTGGCCTACACGATAGTGTCAACGCAGGTACATCTTTAATTTTCAACGAAAACAGGTCATTATACTCCACAATTGTTACTAATGCGACACTTGTGCGCCATTATAGCCACCGCTTCATACGTTAAGCTGTATATACTTTCCGAAGGCGCGGTTTGTATTGATAAATCGCGCGGGTAGTCATTTGGAACTACTATACTAAACTGGCGTCACTCATCTAAATATATAACAAAAAATCTGTGTTTATACACTAAACTAAACTAAATGGTAATAGCGCGCTGTATATCGCACGAAAGTATCGTTGTAAACTTGCGTTTCATTACCATTACGTGCAATTACGTTACAAACATTTGAAATCTGCTCAAAAGAGTCTCATCAAAAACAACCTTGTGAACCTGACCTGAAAACCCTTGCGAACGCGTAAAAAACTACATGAAAACACACTTCTAGGTGTCGATCGCTAAAGAAATAAAAAAGGAATCAATTTCAGTTTTATTGTTGTTGTGTTGTTTGATATATTATTGTGTTGATTATTTTATTTTACGATACATTTAAAATTGAAATCGATATATTTCATATCATTACTATATAGCTATATATTATTTACAATGTTGGGACAAGTATTTATTATATTTACAGTGTAAGTAAATATCTATGTAAATTTAAACATGCCCATATTTTCTTAATAAAAAAATACCTACAACTGCCTAATACTAAATACTAAATAACCTGGCAAACACAACAAATGCCACGATCCCTGCATACTTCTTTCGCCTCGTCTCCATCACGAACCTAATGATACACGGGGTCAACACAACCTAAACACATAAATCCTAGGTCCTCATGTTCTTTGCGTGACCTTCCTCCAATCTTCTATACTGTGTTATAAGGTGAACCGTGGCGTCCCCTTAACACTCTTATTCCTCACCTTTGCGTCAACACCTATATCTTTCTTACCAATTATTCATCACTCATGACTATATGAGTACTTCGTCATCGCGGATTCTATCAGCTGAGCTGACTCTTTACATCCTACGAAGTGCTGGCATCTCTACACCATTATTTCAGTAGTTCTCTATATCTTTTTTCTATCCCTATCAATTGCTAGTTGCATTTTATTACAGGTATAAACGATTTATAACAACCTATTTAAACGTATCGCGTCATTGCGAAATTAAATCAAGGGTAATAACCTAATAAATTACATTATCTAAGTTGTTAGTTACGTTTTGTTACACCATTTATGATCGGCTAGACTAATATTTTTTTTATTTTAACACTTACTTCAAACATCTAAAAACAAATAAATGAAAAAAATCGGTCCCGCCGTTCTTGAGTTATAAGCGATGTACCTAACGCGACTTCCTTTTATGTATTGAAATTATTTTAAGAATCATTAAGTTAAGGTACTCTTATTTACATTTATTTTATTTGTACAGGTTTCACGCAGATTAAATAACACAAAAAAAATAACAAAATAAATATAAATATAACAAATTAGAAATATAGAACACTTTATGATAATACAGTAAAATATAAAATTATTTGGAACTGCCCGGCGTTGGATGGAGTCAATTGGTTGTAGTTGGTATTGAGGGGCGCCTGCCTATATGTGGGAACAGTACTCCACATGGGGACGAACCTGAGCTTTGTAAAGCAAAAGTCTATGTTCCGATGTGAAATACTGCTTCGCCCTGTTCAACACACCGAGTTTTTTGGAAGCTAATTTAGCTTTACTCTCCAAATGACCCCGAAACTGGACCTCATTCGAAATATCGACTCCTAGAATTCCAATGTTCTTCTTGATGTTTAACGGAATGCCGCGGAATTTGGGTGCTAAGGTGAAAGGGGTCTTCTTCGCAGTAAACACGCATACTTGTGTCTTTAAGGGGTTAAATTGTACGAGGTTACAATCTCCCCATTCCGAGACATGCTCCAAGATAACCTCAATATCGGACACAAGTTGTTTTCTATGCTCCTCTACCATAGGGCGAGACATGTTGGCCCGTCCAGTGTAAAATGCATCGCCCGTGCTGTCATCCGCATAACAATGAACGTTACAGGAGTGCAACATATCATTGATATGCAGAATGAACAGTGTGGGAGATAGCACGGACCCTTGAGGTACACCAGCGTTGATGGACTTAGTCTCCGAGCAGTTCTGTTTCTATTATATTTTATCTGTTTGTATTATATTTTATCTTGAATTTATTTTAGCGAGTGAGTACACTCAGTCACACGTTTTTTAATTTATTTGTTTATGTAATAGAGAGAAGTTAAAAAAAATATTACCTAATTAAGATACCTGTTCATGGAGTCATCTTTTAGAATTTTCAATTAATATTTCTATTAGTCTTTCTTTTTGAATATTTCCTTATTTTTGCACAAAAAACTATGTACGATATAGTAGTAAATTTTATAATTGTGATAAATGTTGTAATTTGATTTTAGTGTTGAACAAATTAGATGCGAAGCAAATGTTAAGCTGCCGCGTTATGTGATTGAACCAGGAGTAAAACCGTAAGATATATTTAGCAATAATTAACTAAGTGTATTATAGATCACGTTGTAACATAATAATATCGAACTGTACATAAAAATGTACAAAAAAAATGTTTAATACTATACATCATCAAGAATAGTAAAAAATCGACACAATCGGTTAGGATCATTTATATAATATGTAAAGGCAAAATATTTTAACTAAAATTCTGTGGACAGTGTAGTACAAAATTTTGCATATTCAAAGTTTACATTTAGTACTAATAATAATACTTCATTTACTGTCAACTTGATTCTTGAAGGTATAGTAATACACTTGTTGATGCTTCAGGTGGAATGATTTATTTTGAAAATTACATTGGTATATATAAACTAATAGTAACAAAGACATGCGGGTCGTATTATTTTCCGAATATAACAAATACCTATATGTTAATTAAGAAACTTTTCGAGCCTTTTCCATTGAAAAGTCACAAATAAGTTTGAGAAAATTTAGACCTTTCAAATGGCTTCTAAGGCTTATTAGTTTTGGTAGTCGCTTTTGCCCCAGCGTCATGCGAAGCCTACTCTTTATGATTTTAATTTTTGAGTGTTGTTTCTATTACCAGCCGTCACTCCAGAAAAGAAATGTGAAATTGAAACGCACGATTACATAAAAGCACAACAAAGCACCAAACGAGAAAAATAAAGTACCTATTAAGTTTTTAAATTTTGTAGAATTAGCACCACTTTAAAAATAACTTATTTTACTTTAAACTTCATAAATGAAAAACTAACGAAACTTTTTGGCCTTTTTCAACAAAAAGTCATTAAGTTCAGTGAAAAGCTATGAATCTGTCAAACGCCGAAACCATAATCACCTATAACTAATAACTTTGATATTTATTTTCAGGGCAATTTTCGGATCTTACAGTTACAATTTGTTAACTGGCGATTTTGACACGCATAGGAATACAACAGTTTCTGTAACAGAAGAAATTGCACACAACACAACTTCAACGTTATCAAGTGATAACACGTTCAGAAAACACGCTTCAACTGCCTCACTTAATCAGTTTAATTGGTGGACACGATCGAAGCTGCGGCGAAATTTTACGAAAAAATTTACAACTAAAATTTTTAAGCAGACGATAAAAACTCTTTAAGTGGGTATATGGGTACCTAATAAAGAATTTTTTAGACATTATAATTTATTAATTCCAATTAAAATGATTGTCAAAATATGTCTCACGTAATCACACAAAGAAATTATTCCACTGAGTCTGGCCCGTAATAATCGACTTCTACATCTAATGAAAACTTAAAGAAAACATTTCCGTTAAACAAACCATCTCTTTTAGCTGTGAACGATATCATTACCTCTTCATTGACGAAAAAGTTGCAAACAGCATTTCATAAGGAAATAATATATTATAGGAGATAGGCAAAATCTGTAAATAGGTTAACATAGCTTTGTGGGACTGGGAAGGAAATATTATAAAATAACGGCATTGTGCTTAATATCGCGGAAGAGCAGTGTATAAATAACGCGAGTCTATTTGTTTAGATTTTTACAGGAACGAAAACCTTAAAACTTGATAATACAAGGAACACGAATATAAATTTTGCACTTTTTGTTACTTTACGCGGTATTTACAAATTGCACTCCCAACGACAACAATAAGATACTCGGAAACTTCTGTAATTTGTTAAGTGGTTAGTTAATGGGGAATGGAGTGTCTTAACACTAGGTTCCCTCTGCCTACCCTGCTATGTGCGAGATACAGCGTGAAGATAAAAAAAAATGTTATTATTGTGTAAAAAAACTCTTGATGCTTAATTCCCACTCATCACTTATATAATATACGTAGAATCTATCATCTACATAATGCTTAATGTGTTAACCTTCGTATTCTTTTTAGCTTATAATTTTATATATTTTTCGTTTTTTTATCATATCATATTCATCATTCATTCATCATATCATTATTTTCGTATCATAAACTATGTGCGTAATAAGAACAACAAACAATTCATCAAACATTCATAAACACACAATACACAAACATTTAAACTTACAATATTGGCAATGCACATTATAACTATAATTAGTAAATAGATCAAAAAAGTTTATAGTAAAATAAATACACAGGATAATAATTTTATTATAATTTTATTAGTTATTTAAGTTTTATTGTCAAACATATTGGTGGCTATATGAGTGATCCCAAAGAAGACTGACAGCAAACCAATCAAAATAATCGTACGAAAGTACCTGCAAAACAAATAATCTTATAATCTTGACTAAATGACCGTTTCATATTCCTTATTCCTTTCCTTTAACACCACTCTTGAAGAATGGTATCAAATAGGGTATTTTAAATTATTTATGAAATAAAATTTACAGAACAAGACTGCATTACTCTATTAACAAATTCCTTTAATAAAAAATATGACTATAACAAAAATTATGACTTAATGACAGATACTGACCATGTGAATTTAGAATGCTTTAATACTCTTATTATGCTTAAAGTTTGTCGTTTTGTGTTTGCTATATCTCCTGAGTTGTCTATCACAAAATGAGAATTGGCAACTTTTTGTTCGAGAGGCATTTGAGCATTTATTCTTTGAATGGCAACTTTCTCTGAGAAATCATTCCTTTTACAAAGTCGCTCAAGTTGCTGGTGATTTTCACTAAAACAGTCTAAATATTAGAACATAGTAAAAAACAATTTAAATATTCAGTTAAGATAGTTTAAAATAGTTTATTCCCACATTTTAATTCATTTTCACAATGCACAAGTACTATTATCTACTTTATATAACATTAATACACACTTATAACAGATTTTTAAAATATATTTTTTACTATATTTCCATAGAATGTGACATTGGTAAAGCAATTTGTGTTCAACTGGCATGCTTGAAACACCAAAAGAACTAAAATATTTGTCTCTTTTTAAAATTAAATGATTTTTTCTTTGGATAATCCCAACTCAGATTTGTCCAATAGAGATCAGTTCTAACAATATTTCTTCAAAACTTCACGCTGTATCCCGCACGCAGCAGGGTAGGGAACCTAGTGTTAAGACACTCCGTTTCCCACTTTCCACCGAATTCGGAGGCATTGCGTTTTAAGTGGCGGAACTTAACGCTGCGCTTTACCTCGACACCAGAG
The DNA here is from genome assembly GCA_019049465.1 of Dryas iulia moderata. NCBI lineage: Eukaryota > Metazoa > Arthropoda > Insecta > Lepidoptera > Nymphalidae > Dryas > Dryas iulia. The sequence goes on along the minus strand of CM032415.1, from coordinate 7,399,564 downwards.
CGAAGAAAATGGAAATATTAAATATTTCCAATCTTCGACTGGGAAGGGAAGTTGTTTACAGTCACACACTTGTGCCACTGGGCCACGACTTTCCACTTAGTAGGCTTATTAGAAATTATAGTTTTAAAGTCACACTTACTAATACTTATTGTAATTTGTACATAAGAACTAAGGCATAAATAAACTTTAAAAGAGAGTTTAATTACTCATTTTATTAGCAACCTCAAATGTTTCTTATTTTATTTAAGCCATATCACTTACCAAACAACTGTTATAATTTTGTGCATAAAATGCAACATTTTACCAGTCTCAAAGAGTAATGGTACTTCCATAACAATATATTTATGTCCAGAAAAAAAATACTTAAAGGCCATTTTAAGCATAGAGCTTTGTATTCTAGGATGTGTTATGGCATTAAGTTTTCTTCTCTTCTCAATGTCTTGAAAGATTATCTCTCCTAATTTTATTCTATTCACTTTTCCATCTGCCAATAAAATATCCTCACCAAAATAGTGCTTTAACTCTTTCCATGCTTTGGTTCCAGGTTCTAAAACTGTAAATATACAATGTTGCGTTTTTAAACTGTATTGCTTGTATCTTGAGATATTTGTATCTGCCATCTCTAACAAACATACCACTCAGATTTACCACTTCATTTACCTGTCCTAGTATTTCTATTCATACCAATCTAGCATTTAGTTCAAACTATAGTTAATACTTCAAATCTTTTTATGGACAATTCATAGGATGTAATTTTTCCTGGGATCAGCCTTAATAAATAAGTTTATATAAAGAGAAGTGAATAAATTTGTTTATTATGTAAAAAATGCTTACCTTTTCTGGCTATATCGTCAGCATCAATAACAGCTATTCCGTTTTCACGAAATATAGAAAGAACTGTGCTTTTCCCTGTTGCAAGTCCACCAGTTAAACCAACAATAAACATTATCGAATAGAATTCACATAAACCTCAAGGTGGTGTAACTTAATATTTAATATTTGATAGTTAAAACTTGGTTACCTGTAAATTAATATATATGTTTCTACTTATTTATTGAATTTTACATATATATATAACAAAAAATATATTTTTAAAATTACCCTCCAGCAACTAATGTGAAAGATTCTTTGTATATTTCTTTTATTTTACGTTTTATTAATAAAGATAAATGAGAATTATGAAGTATAATAAATAATACAATAGTTAAAACTGTGAAGTAAAACTAAAACATGAAACAAGACTAGGGTTCAGAATATATGTCAGAATGACGTAATAGGGATGTTTTGTGTTTGGCTTTGTTAACCTGATTTACTTATCTGGGGGAGATAAGGCTTTGTCGTGACAATTTATATCGATTCAATTATATTTTTTATTAATATAATAACAAATATTAACGTAATATTTTAACAAGCGGAATATTGTAGTGTATTTGCAGAGACCAGTCTCAGGCGAATAAAGTCTAAGTTAGGTGGTAATCTTATCGACTACAAAAATTAAAATTCACCGTAGATGTGTGAAAATTATGTTAATTTTTTAAGATGAATATTGAAATGTTTATAACGAATCATTATTATATATTTAATTAATTAATGTTATAACTTCATAGGTCAGAGACTGAGAACCTTTTGCTTATAAACTATTTTTGAATTTATAACCCCTTTAAACTTAAAATATTACTAATTCAAATAGTTATCATTTTGTTTCTAATTCAATATAATATTTTCTTGTGTATTCATATAATTATTCGTTAGTGAAATTATACCTCGTAATGAATTCTCTATTTTTTGTTATTTAATTTCATTCCACATTTTTCATTTGAACAATTGTGAGGCCGGGATTATAAACCTTAGGTTTTGCGCTTCCGGACCTAGCTGCTAATACGGTGCACGACGTGAGCGCTTCTATATTTTTCACTGCGAACTGTACAACATGGATAAGCCCAGGCAAAATATTGAAGCATTTAATGTAGAAAAAAGAAAAAAGAGAAAGAAATAGATTTGTTTATACAACACATTTATCGATATCAATTAAAAAATACCAAATGAATAAACACGAATTCTATGATTGACTTCTTGTATTGGTAGCTTCGCTTGTGCAATTTTTCATACAAACTTTTACTCCCTATATTCACTTTTTAGAGGTTGTTTTTTGAAAAAGTACCCTTCGTTTAATCCTGGCTCTTCAATAACTTAAATTCAGAATTTCATCCAAATCGGGTGGATACACTAGCTATGAATGCGTAACAGGTAGACAAACAGACTAGTAAACAAACAGAGCGACTATTAAGCGAAAATATGATTTAGTTGCCTTGAAACCATTTTATTAAACATTAAAAAGATTGCTTTAACATTTCTAGATAGTCTGTGTGCGTACTTAATATTCTAAATTTATAAACATTTTGATAAAATGTTGCGAACAGAAAATTTTTACTTTAATACTTCTATTACGTTAAAACTAGAACTTATATTATAATAAATAGCGTAAAGAATATTAAAACCCTTATTCTACCTAAAATAATTTTAATTTGAATTATTAAAATTAAAGCAATATCTACCCTAAGAAATCAATAAAACTCCAGGGGCAGTGAAGTTGATTTAAGAAGAAGGCTAAAAATAGAATTTGTATTAAGTTATAGTGCAGCTTTTTTAATGCAATGAAAGAAACTTCCCAATATGTTAAAAACGAATATAATTCAAATGTTAATAGTGTGTTCTTTACTTTATAAAGTATAACGAGTAAGGAAGGCGACAGCAAAAGTTTTATATTATCTGTTGTATTTAACATATGTTATTTTGCGTAGAAAGGACTTTTTATTGTTTGTTCATAAGACTGTCATTCGTTACTCGTTTATTTTCGACGTTTGGTTTGTGAAGTTTATTCATCATTATAGACAATACTAATTTTTAGATTTATTAAATTCTTAGTATCCTTGAACTAGTTTTGTTTGATGTTTAGTAAAATTTTCAATGTCTCACTAATGATTTCAATAAATTTAATATGTAACGGAACAAAAATCCTTTGTACACATATAACAAGTCATTTTTCATGAAAGTTTTTTGCGTTTCTGGGCCAAAGTCAAGAATGTCTAGATATTAAATAGTCTCTATTTAGAATTATAAGACGTAGAAACCGCAACAGAAGATAAAGATAAATTTTAAAATGGAAAATTTTCGACGTGATATTACGTATAGCGCTTTAAATAACGAATTAACTCCACCACTACCAAGATTTGGGGAAAATATTAATACTCCAACCATGATTACCCTGGATCAGGAACATGACGATGCTACTAATGTGATAATTCATAAAGTACCACAAACAAAAGGTGAGATATTTTATTCTAAAAAAAATAGTCTTTGTTCAATAATGGTTTTTGAGTTTTATTATGATTTTGTTCATATTTTTTCCGTAAAATATTCTATATTCAAGTATATTTATGAATTTTAATTTAGTGCAGGTTTTATTCTAAAAACCATCTGAACATGATGCAGAATCAGAAGAAAAAGATCAGAATTAACATTAGATTTTAATTATGATCAATTCCAAATAAAAAAAATGAAAACATACTTTTTATATCATCCATGTTGTGGCAAAGAATATTTTTGTTCATAATACTGACTTTGGTTATCAGTATCATTGTTATTTTTTTAATTATGTTAATACCACATGCTCTCACCATGTGGTATTTATAATATTCATTGTTGTGCACAACATAAATACCACATGCTATACAATGTCATTTAGATGGTCTTTATTAAATATTAATTAATAATTTACTAAATATTATTATATTTTTTAGGAGGATGGAATCACATAGAGGATTTAGATTCTTTTTTTACAAAAATGTATAGATATTATGTTAGAGGAGGTTTTTATCCAATGATAATGTCAGATTTACTTTATCTATTACAATTTATATTCATTGTATGGTTCTCCACTTTTTTGGTGCACTGTGTTGACTATCCAAGATTATTTAGGAATGACCCAAAAGCAAATAGAAGTGAAAAACTTAGTTTAAGTGACGTAATAATTCCTACATCAAAATGTGTAGGCAATATATCTTGGACTTGGTAAGTGTTAAATTAAACATTTTTGTATATAAATTATCACAATATTTGGGTTTTTAAATTCTTTACTGTGTTATACTTTTTTCCAGGTGGTGTTTAATTGTGTTGTGTTCAATAATATGGTTCATGAGATTGGTTATATCAATATACCATTTATATTATGCTTATGACACAAAATTATTCTATAGTAATGCTTTAAAAATCAAAGAGGTAAGTTATTAAAAGATGATAATGGGTTTTCCTTACTTAATTACTATAACTTGTACATAATCTACAAAATAAGATTAAGACCATTGTAAATACTTTGTTAAAACTCTCTTCAGTCCAAGTATTATAGGCCAGAATACTAGCTCATGTAGAAAAATATACTCTTAAAAAAAACAAAAAATATTGTTTGTTTTATAACACAAACATACTTTTTTATATTTAGATCATGATATAAGAAAAAACATTTAAGTCATTACTTATTATTATTTTTCATACAAGTTATAAATTATTATATTTTTTTTATATCAAAACAATAAATGATGTTGATATTTATGTCATAAATAATAATGGAATATTATTTTACATGTGATATATTTTTATTTGCTGCAGAGTGACTTGGCTTGGGTTAACTGGTCCACAATACAGGATAGAGTAAGGGAGGCACAGCCTGAACATCACATGTGTGTACACAAACAAGAAATAAATGAATTAGATATTTACCACAGAATACTCAGGTGTGTTTAAATTTTTGTTTTTTTTATTTTTAAATGTCAAAATCATGTTGATTGTTACCCCTAGGTAATGTGTAAAATAAAATTATATTTGTTTCGTCAGAAAAGCAAGAAGATGTACATGTTATAGGAAGTAAATAAAAAATCTGCTCATGTTCAATTTTGTAGCATATATTATACTAAAATAAGTATGTACATCTGTAGTTATTCCACTGCATATAATTGTAATTACGTATAAAATTATTAATTATATTTTGTAACAAAAAGCATATTTTAAATGTAACTTTATTCCAGTGTCCAGTCCAAAAAAAAAATTATATAATATTTTAGTGTTATCAGTTTTGTTTATCATTTCTCTGTCAATACATCATCAATGGCTTTGATAATAATTCATTAATTTACTGTCAATCTTCTCACTATTTGTTTAAAACTTAGCATTGCGAAATACTCATTACCGCATTTAGGGTTCATGATTTTAAATTCTAAAATTCTTTGTGACAATGGTTGAAATGGCGATTGTTATTAATTTGTAATTTTCTACATTAGAATTATTTTCATTGAATATTTTTGTATCACCTGCATTTACTTGCAGTTATTAAATGTGATCTGAAAGAGTCTGATGTTAAACACTCCACTACTTTCCTTACCAACTTTCAATAATTCTTGCATTTAAAATTAAATAAACATAGAAAAATAAGACTATTTTTTGCAAACCATTTTTAAGTATTTTTTATTTAATTATAGAGCTTTTGCTTATATTTATTTCTTTAGTTGCACCTGAATTATTGGCAATTTTTTTAATGTTCTGAAATTTCATGTATTTAACCTAGTTTCAAGTCATTACGATAAATTAGGCCAATTTCTGACAACTGTTTGTTGATATGCAAGTTTCTTTAATAGAAATAGTTAATATAAAAGTATCATAGTCTAGTTTCTGTGGTGATTATGTGCTCTTGTATTCTAATTTCTTCAACTAGCTAATTGATTGTTTTGTAATAGTTTAAATTTTAATATTGTAAAGCATGCTAATTGAATTTGTATAAGATATTCGTCATCACACATCCCTCATTTTATGGCAGAGGAAACCTAGAAAACACTCAAGTTTTTTAGTTCCCCATATATTTATTTTTGGTTTGTTCATTTTTTACATTTGTATATAATAAAAAATATTATATTAATTTTATTTATACAATTACCAAGAATTCGTCTCTGCGACTGCAGTATATTCTATATTATCTGAATTAAAGCTATTATTTCATTAATGAAGTGAATGTCTAATAAATTAGTATAAGGTTATCATTACTCGAACTTCTCTTTATTTTGCTGTGTATATGATATATTTATACATAATTCATGTACATAATACATGTAATGTAATAATTTTTAGGTTTAACAATTATATGGTGGCAATGGTTAATAAGAATCTACTCCCTCTACAAATTCATTTGCCTTTTGTTGGGGACTTTCATTATTTAAGCAGAGGCTTAAAATGGAATTTGGAATTTCTTTTATTTTGTAAGTGTTTATTTCTTTTAAGCTTATTTTAGTTTCTCAACATAAAGTTAGTCAAGCATGTTACTACTTGTGTGTGTTCTTGCTATACTTGATGTACTATGTGTTTTATTTTTGTTGCTAGTCGTAACTTTTATAGATAAAGCTCGGCTGTAGCTAGGTCAAGTTAGAAATATCTTTTATTTCAAAAATTGATGTGGTTTATTAGAAACTTGAAAATTATACGTTTTATTCCCTTTGGCTTACAACTTTGACAATAACGATTTAATTAAAATTTTACTACAGAAATTACTAGCCTTATTAACTCAAATGATATTTAACATTTAATAATCTAGTAGTCTGACCAATGTTATGCCGATGGTGCTTTGTGCAAAAAAGTTGCCGACAAAAAACATTTATCTAAAACAATATATTGGGCTTTACGATTTTTAAACATTATTTTAATACAGGCAATCTAAAATTTTATAAAGTAACATATTATTTATGTGTAATATTTTGAACACAGATAGCCCGTGGAGTCCTTGGGAAAATTGCTGGCAGTTGCGCAGTGCTTATAAGGATCATACAAAGCGCATGATGCTCGCACGTCAGCTGGAAAGGCAGATAGTTCTGTTGGCGGTAGTGAATTTGCTTCTTGCCCCACTTATACAAGCCTGGCAAATTCTATACTTCTTCTTCAACTATGCGGAGGTTGGCAATATTTAATTTATTTAAATTTACATGTTATAACAGTCGTCATTTATGTTGACCGAACATGCAGCCAATGACAGTTGACGAGGTACTGAGACACAAGTGTAGGATATTCGTCATCGTGCGATGATGCATATACTAACTTTTAAGAATTAAGATTTCTTATTTTTTTCGCTTTTTTTTGTCACTGGTAAATGCAGTTTACGCTAACCATCCGTACGTAAGGCAGTTTAGCCTGTGTTGCTGTGTGCTGTGATACTGTGTGGGACTCACCGGTGAGTCCGATGCTACCCACTAAAACCTCAGTGGGAACCTTCTCCACTCTAGTGAGACGGCGCAAGTACGCTCGCGCATTCTACTATGACAACTTGGTGAACGCCGTCAGGATACTTTGGGGTTTCTTCCAGAGCACAGTCTGGATGACTTGCAAGAGTATTATCCCGACTCTCCTGCAGTAGCCAACGTAAGCTAAGCAAACCCTAGTACCGCCTTCTTCTATTCCCTGGCCTACGGCCGCGAAACGAGTCTCCTTTAGTGCGATAACTGATTCGCAGAAGGAGACCATTGCAGACCAATTTCTCTTACTATCAATCACCACCACATTGAGATCCCTACGCATCCCCTTCAACGGACGCATTTCACCCGTGACACTTTGGCGATACTCGTGCCATTTCATCACCTTTTTCTTATAACGCAGGGGAAATCTTCCAAAGATACCCAGTCAAGATATTACTACAATAACCAGGTTATGTGGGATTTTCACCCACTAAAACCCCTGCGGTTGCCGCCCTCGACACAACGAAAGAGCCCCGAAAATCGGTTGAACCGCATTCGTTGCCCTTCTCAGATGTCTTGCTCACCTCAGAGCTCACATTCAGAGAATTGAATCTCTACCTAATATGTTCCACTAGCCAACCCTTTTATCACCTCCCCCAAGCCTCGAATCTTCTCGAGACCCATCGATCTAGATGAGGGCGAACCGCCTCCACTGACACTAGATTCCGCCTCCGGGGACCCCAAGTCCCCCTAACATCGCCCGATCAGGGCCTCATCCGCTCTTCACCTCCCCTCGCCTCCGCTTACTTGTACGGCCTTTGGGGGGGATCCTTCGGCGGGTCATGGATCAATAGGGCCTCCGTTTTGGACCTGGAGACCCAGCGTTTCATTGCAGTCGATGATGCAGTCGATTTCAACCAAGCGAACCGCATCATATTAATTAGTTCCTCGAGCTGAGTCAAGAGTATCATCGGCGTAGCAGATGATGCTAATCTCGGGGATTAAGATAACCTTACCCTTAAGTCAAATAGAACGAAAGAAATTAATCACGCGTTTCATTCATTAATTATGAAAGGTATATATCGATTTTCTTTTAAAATATGTTAGAAAAAAATGATTTATTATTATTGCGATGGATTTGAGAGTGACTACCAGTCCAAAAAAAATGTTTTTTTTAAATTTCAGTTGATTAAGCGATCTCCAGCCTCGTTTGGTCTTCGTACTTGGTCCCTATACGCCAGAGTAACCCTTCGCCATTTTAACGAACTAGAGCACGAGCTTCGGGACAGGCTGAACCGCGCGCACAAGCCCGCTACAAAATACCTCGCAAGTTTCACCTCGCCCATTACTACTGTGATAGCTAAGTAAGTTATATTTCAAAAGCTATAAAACGTAAACTCGTCTCTTCTTTTAAATTTTTATATTAATGAATGTGCCCCTTATACAAAAAAATAAGTATACTTAACTAAAATGAATAGTCGTGGCAAAAACTCTTTGCAATAAAACGTTTAGTTACTTAAAATCTATTTCAAAGTATCTACAGCAGACATTCCCACACTGTTTTTCAAAGACCACTTTCGCAAATTAGCTGGTTCTGATGAACCCACTGCAGCCACATATTCCTCATTTTTCATGCAAATAAAAATAGATTACAAAAATTACTTTATGGCAAAGACCGCAAAGGCGGTCTCATTGCTTTAAGCAATCTTTTATAGACAACCCTTGGTGATGAAAGGACTAATTAAAAATTTAATTATAGTAATTAAAAATTAGAAATTACGTCGATCAGTGCATATATTACATATATTGATTACAAAAACGATATTACAGAAATGAATCAACATATTTTTGTTTATTTTTTTAGGAATGTAGTATTTCTATCAGCGAGCGTGCTGGGCGTGCTCGTGGTGCTCTCTGTGTACGACGAGGACGTGCTTACAGTGGAGCACGTGCTTACCATCATCACGATACTTACGTGTATACTCGCCGGTGCCAGGTAAAATGCCATTTTTCATTATTGCAAAGTACTATTGCAAATCAAAACCATAATTAACTTAAATATAAATATTAAATGGCGGATTCTTATATCTAAAATGTATCTCTATACATTTCATTTGAGATAATATATGTTTGTAAATTAAAAAATAGCTTCCTAGGTTGGAAGGTAGAAAATAGGCTAGATAGACCACTCACTATATCAGATGATAAATAAACGTATATTCAAAAATGTCGATGATTATTATATCATTAATTCAATACACAAAGTCGATATGGCGAACAAAAGTTGTTGCGTTAGTTTGTTTACCATTTTATTATTTTTTAAAGTTAGCTGGACTACTAAGGTCCACCATTAGATATTCCGGTCTTGAAGTTAAATTATACCTGAGTATTTAGTTAGTTACCTGCCAGTGATAATCTTTTGAATACCTGACCAGCCGTTCCAGATTGACACACAGAGAGACAGACAGACAAAAATTGTAAAAAAAAATATTTCGCTATATGTACCGTGTATATTACAAACAGACACTCCAAGGTTATTTATTGTCATTTTCATATTATAATCCAGTATAATACGTATTTACCATATTCATTAAAATTAGTTAAATTCGGTTATTATCTATTAAAAATACACAATTTTAATTTTACTTATTTATATACATTTTTACATACATCTCATATGCCAACCCACTATATGTATTTAACATATTCATTTTTTTTAATAAGTCTGGGTTCACAGGTGCCCATGTCATTCGTCAATACTTATTAGTTGTTATTTGAGGTAAAATAACCGCTTTTAACTTATTTTAATGCATATAGCAAAGCGGTTATTTTAATATAACAAACAGACACTTCAATATTATTTATTTTGTAAAGATTATAAATAGATTGTCCGTCTGTTTTTTTGTAGAGCCCTTATAGAGATATTAGCGGCCCGCTCGCGGCAACGCCGCGTGAACTACGTAACTGCAACCCTCGGGGGTTGGATTTTTTAAAAATAAAATAGATTATGTTTAAATTTTTATTATGAACTATATTATGTTCAAAATTCAATACAATCGGTCAAGCAGTTTAGATTTTTATATAAACTTTCATCCCCTTTTTCAACTCTCACTTTTACTACTTTCATTCTTTAAATTTCATCCAAATCGGGCCGGTAGATTAGCCGTGAAAGCGTGACAGACAAACAAACAGACTTTTGCATTTATAATATAAGTATGGATTTTCATTTTATTCGCTTCGATAGCGCGGCGTTTAGTTCCGCCACTTAACACGCAATGCCTCCAACATTAGGTGGAAAGTGGTGAATTGTCTTAAAAGTAGATTTCCTCTGCCTACCCTGGGTGGGGTATTTTTATAAAGATTATAAATAGATTATTCCTTTTGCTTTTATAGAGCTCTCATAGGCGAGGAGGAGAGGCTGGGTGGGGGGTGTACGGGCCCGGCGCGGGGGGAGGAGCTTTTGGTACAGGTGCTCGGCCACGTGCACTACCTGCCCGCCGCCTGGAGGGGTCGCGCTCACACTAAGGACGTAGCGGCACACTTTCAGGATCTTTTCCAGTTTAGAGCGGTAGTTTTATTATTTATTGTGAATGTTTTGTGACATATATCAAAGTTAGGCCAGTCGTGGCGCAAAGTGTGACTGTAAAGCGACTGGTCGTGATCTCTATTCCCATTCGAGGAGTGGAAATATTTATTATTTCCATTTGTATGTCGTGCAGAGGGAACCTAGTGTTAAGACCCTCCGACCCATTTTCCGCCAAATTTTAGAAGCATTGCGTGTTTACTGGGGGAAATTAACGCCGCGCTTTGCGTCGACACTAGAGCGAAGAAAGGAGAAATATTAAATACTCCTCCTACTCCTCGAGTGGGAACCGAATCCACCACCAGTTGCGTTTATAGTCGTCACACTTGTGTCCCTGCGCCATGACTGGCCTCTACTCCACGGCTGGAGCAAGGCTCCTCTAATATTTAATGTTTAATATTTTTTGATTAAAAGTATATGTTTAATTTTATGTATATTTTTAACTAATACATAGGTGTACATTCTGTTTGAGCTGCTCAGTCCGCTGGTGTGTCCGTTGGTGCTTTTGTCACTGCGTACAAGGGCCCTGGACGTGGTGGACTTCTACAGGAATTTCACAGTTAGCGTCCTCGGTATAGGTGATGTTTGCTCGTTTGCCCAGGTGAGTGTTTTTAATATTTACCTTCTAGATATAAATTTTATAAAATAATTTTAATTTCAAATAAATATTTTATTTGTAATAATGATAATTTTAACCTAAAAATGCCAATTTTAGTATAGTGACATATTTTTTATTAAGTATTGATGAAATGAATTAAAATATTAATATTTATTAGAGTAATAACAGATTGTCTAATTCTTTTAACTAAATATTGTTAACTAATAATTTGTTTGCAGCTCGATATTCGTCGCCACGGTCACCCAGATTGGCAAGTGCATGGGAAAAATAACGATAAAGGTAAATTAAGAGTAAAAATCGTTTTTTTTTTTAAATTTGTCATTTATATATGTAATAATATTTTTTGCAAATGAATTATAATGGATAGTTTGTTTTGTTTTTACAGACTATATTTTTATAACGATTTTTAATATAATTGAAAACAAAATATTTACGCATTGCACGCATTGTATTTTATTTTGATTGCAGTAATTATTAGTAGTTGTAATTGCTAAGCGAAGACTATGACCAGAATTCAGGATTTTTTTAGTAATGAGCCACTGATTTTAATTATACATTAAACTAGCTGTTGCCCGCGACTTTTTATTCCTTGTAATGAGCAAACGTCGTTGGCAAATTTCTAGTCTAAAGCAAAATATGAACATATAAACTTTTAATCATTAATTCGGATCTGTCGCAAAATTCCCCTGCTAACTACTCCATACTATATTTTTTATTTGTACATTAAGCGATTTTTGATATTTCATAATATCATCCGGATAGGTTATAATTAATTAATTTTTAATGTTTTCCATTTTCCAGCTAACACACAATACAACCAAGGGGAGGGTGGTAAGACGGAGTTGTCGTTAGTGGCGTTCTCGTGCCGTCACCCCGGCTGGCAGCCCACCGAGCCCGCGCAGAGGCAGTTCCTGCGCTCCCTGCGGCAGACCATGCACCACGCCATACCTACGCAGAATGCACTTGTAATTATATTTTTATGCTCACCCTTTTTTGGCTTTTAACATCTTGGTATCTTTAATAATTAATTGTCTTTACTAGATGTGGGTAAGCAACGTTGACTTTTAAAACTTGAAATATCTGATCTACATATACATATTTCCTTTTTTTTTCTTCACGCTGTATCCCGCACACAGCAGGGTAGGCAGAGGGAACCTAGTTTTAAGACAATTCGCCACTTTTCGCCTAATGTTGGAGGCATTGCGTGTTAAGCGGCGGAACTAAACGCCGCGCTATCGAAGCGAAGAAAATGAAAATAATAAATATTTCTACTCCTCGAGTAGTAATCGAACCCGTAACCAGTCGCGTTTACAGTTACACTTATGTGTCTCTGGCCTCTATGGCACTTATTTTTACATATTTTTATACTCACCTTTTTAAATTCTCGCATGTCGGTGTCTTTAATAATTGTCTCTATCAGTTGTTGGCATCTAAAGTTTTAAAACCTAGAAAACCTGATCCATAAGTCCACCTAAAGCCATATATGTATAAGACATAAGAATATATCACCTAAAAGTAAAAATTATTTAATGTCATGGGCATTTTACATTAACGCATAACAATTAAACAATTCGAACAGTATCCAATTGTAAATGTCAAATTTGTAGGTTCGATATTCATTCTGGAAACTGGGTTCTTTTCTTTGCCAACAGAAAACACAAAGGAAGTTGCGAGCATGAATTAGTGAAGAATAAATTTTTAACACTTTAACCTTCGATTTATCATTCGAATCCATATAGCTGAAGACTTCTCTCGAGAATGGAGTATCTTGACACTACGTTCTCTCCCCTACCCTGCAATGCAAGAATAGTATTATGTCATTACATGTATTAAGTATTTAATTTCATATTTATATATTTCTTCTTTCAGAATAAAACAATGCTAGGTTCTTATGTACAGCAGAGCATATTTGGGACCAATACTCCACTTCCAGCAGTGTTATCTTGTTATCAACAACAGAGACAGCATTACAGGCTTCCTGTAAGTACAATACAAAAAACGTAATTATTTTCATGTTGTAAATCAATATAAAATAATAATTGGGTACTTCTTACAAATAATATATGTGATATTTTCAAATTCATCTTACTCTTAGTGCATTTTTATGTATGTGACTTTTAGTGTACGATATAAAAACTGATATAGAACAATAGTATATTATTGATATTACAACTATAATATATTTTTAAGCTATTTTATCAGTAACAATTGCAATTACTTAAATATAAAAAGAACGCTTTTACCTGCGACAGTACGGAAACTTTATAAGTATTGTGAATGTATGGGGTGAGAGGTTGTTTGTTTGTTTGTGCAAATTAATGTTGTCAATTATTTCAAGACTACTAGGCTGATTTCGATACGCTTTTCAATAATAGGTTCAGGTTTAATTCATGCATGTTCTTATGTATGTAGTAATTTTACATACAAACCAACATTGGTTTGTATGGTGGTGGTATGTAATATATGTATATATCAATGGTCTCCAAACAAAACTAGTCCAATTTCGATATGGTTTTCAATGGCAGATTCAGGTTCAAATGGTGCATGTTCTTAGCTATGTTTTATCGTGACAACTTACCAGGGGGCGCTGCAGTAATCGCTTGTTTAAACAAAGCTTAGATTACGAATCCAATTTTAATTCAGCTTCTATTTACATATATGTATATATATATATGTATATATATATATATATATATATATATATATATATATATATATATATATATATATATATATATATATATATATATATATATATATATATATATATATACATTATATACGGTTTTTGTAAAACCGGTTAAATGTAATTGAAAAAGAACAAAACACAGTATAAATTTCAAATCAGTATAAATTTCAGCTTGCTGTGTATTTTAATATTCTGGTTTTTTGCCAAAGTACTAGTGAGATAGTTAGTGATTTAAATTTTGGATGATAGTTGCCTGTTTTAAAAACGCGAATGACCTACGAAAACAAGAAAAAGTTAAAGTTTTGGCACTCTCCGACGGGCTTGTTTTAGCCGGGAGTCATCCAGTTATTTTGTTCTTGAATTAATGAAATAAAATTTTTGATATTATTTGTAGTGGTGTGTTATCATTGTAACACATATCTAAGAATACAAAGAGATCGAATCCAAAAGAATTTTATATATATAACAATATTTGACACACGAAGTCGTTTAATGTCATCTATAAAAATGTTAACGCACAACCTATCTATATTTTTTTTTTCTGATTTTGGACTATTCTCTCAAAATTTATGTATAACTTTTTTTAACCATTCACGTGTTTACAGGATATGGACGAGACGAGTGATGAGGAGGAGGGTGGTTCCAGAGGGCCAGTGGGGCTGGCGGGGGCGAGCAGCGCGCTAGGCGCTAGTGCCATGGGCCTCCCGCAGCCCGAGATACCCGACGAGACGCGCGACATGTCAGTCAGCACGCTGCACCTCTATGACATACATTTATCACAGGTGAGGACTTGTTTTTGACTAAGCCGTTACTATAGGAACGCTTTATATAATGAATAGCTAACTGCTCTCGGTTTCGCCCGCGTTATGACAATTTTTACCCCCTATTTTAGTACATTGGGAGTTCGCTTTTGATAAAAATAAGTGGTTAAACACAATTATCTTCAAGTTATTCTTCTGAGAAAATTCATCGAAACCGATCAACCGGATTGTATTTTTCATAGAATTTTGGCCTTTAACTATTTACTTATTCATTCTAAATTCCATCCAAATCAGGCTGGTAGATTAGCCTTGGAAGACTTTTGCATTATTAATATTAGTCTGAATTATAAACATTTTATTTTGCAATTAACTTTTGAGTATCAATAAGGGAATATACTAACTTTAACATTATTAGATGAAATTTTCAGTTAACATTTTCGACAATTATCATTTTCGTGGAATTATTTTCTTTGTGAAATTTTGTTATTGTCATTAGTCATCAGCGTTTATAATTTTTGAAAGCAATTTACATAGCATTAGAGTCACTTTTCTCCTAAGTCAAACTTTTCTTATTTCTTTTATCTATACTAACTAATATAATGAAGGTAGAGATAAAGTTTATAACTTTATTAGGATGAGGTAAAGTTTATAACTTTGTTTGTAAGGCTAACCTTCGGAAATGCTAAACCGATCATGAAAATTGTTTCACAATTTGAAAGCAACATTATTTAGGAGTGCTATAGGCTATATAGTCTCGTAGTAGCCTTTTATAAAAAATCATTTATCTCGGAACTCAGCTCATATAAAATATATTTAGTAAAATAGAAAATAAAAGTTCCGTATATAAATTTGCCTTCAAAACAATCTGATTGTTCATCGATTGATGAAGGCAGGCAGTCAAAATGAACTGTCGAAAAAAATCCTTTCTTGGGAGTTGTGAGTGAGGAAAGTGAGGAATAATTATTTTATATAGTGGAACAACGAAGATTTCTTAAGAATATTTCTTTAATCTAAAATGGGAACCAATAATAGCTAATAGAACAATGATCGAATTAATAAATATACCAGAAGTACTATACATATTTCTGGTGGATACTTTCTGGATATTTCTGGTGGAGGAATTGAAATATTTATTTATTTTTTTGCGCTGGTGTAGAGGCAAAGCACGGCATTACATTCCGCCACTTAACACGTAATGTATTTAGAATTCGGTGGGAAAATGAGGAACGGAGTGTATTAACACTAGGTTCCCTCTGTCTGCCCTGCTGTGTGCAGGATACAGCGTGAATCAAAACGAAAAAAAATGCTTTCACTTACACTTAATTAATATGCAAATAAAATGTCAATGTCCAGGCCGGTCCAGTGAACGTATCAGCGTGCTGTACTAACAACTGCAGCGAGCGTCGTCGCGAGAATCGATGGGAGAGTGGGGAGCAGACGCCCCTACTGCAAAGACCATAACAGTGGCCCTCCTGGCCCCATCCTCACCCTGTCTGGGTGTAGACCATCGGCCGTATGTGATCTTGCACACTATTATTTTGCACTTACTTACAAGCCGGTGTTGGGCAATTGCAATTGACAATTAAATATTTACAATTTATTATTTGTTTGTGGCAAAATCAAATAAAAATCGCAATTTGCTGACAATTAATTAGTTCCCAAATTTTACGCTAAGATTAACAATGAATTAATTGTTAATTGCGGTTATCGCACTAACAAATGATCAATTGTTAATATTTAATTGTTAATTGCATTCAATTTTGCCCAACAACTTAATAATTATTTTTAATTCTTATAGGGAAGTTCGCTTTAAAAATGTGTCGATATAGTATATGGATACCCGAAATCGATGTATACCCTAAATTTCGAAGTAATATGATATCATCGATGTTTTTTTAAATATCGAATAATATATTTTGGCTTTTGTTTTTTTTTGTTAAATTGCTCGAAAGTGCCTATTTCATGAAATCATTACGCAAATGTATAGGCTTGTTCATCCACTCGATATTTTTTAAAACATCGTAATATCGAATAAAAAATTCTTTATCAAAACATCGATTCAATCCCATATGGTACGGCAAAAGTCGAATAAATTCAACATATCGACGGTAAATGAACATCCCTAATTTGTTGTTATTTCTAGAAACTATTGTTTATCTAATTTCAATTAATGTTCAAACGTTTCTTGAGATAAATTAAGAATTGAAATGGAATATACAATCGCTAAAAATATTATCTGGATATCACAAATTAAATTTAATTGTTACAGTGACTAAGTAAGTGCAAAATTTTTAAGACATTATTATTATTTAGAGAACGAATTATTATTTCTTCATTGCTACGTTCACTTTTGCTTTGTACTTTTTTATTATTTTGTATTTGAATTTCTGTGCTGTGTTACTAGTTGTATGCATATATACTATTATTTGCTAATATATGTTTTCATTACTTTACTTTGTGAAATTTGTTTTTATTTAGCTTAATTCTGATAATGGTTGTGTTAATGTAAAAAAATATTTTTTTTTGTGTCAATAATTCGTCGTTGTACAAGTGTTCTAATAATTAAAATATCTTAACAATTCTTAATAATGGAAATTGACAATTGCAAACACTTGTCCAACGATGACTTGTTGTCCGTTAATAATAATTTAAGTTTTCTTTGTTTTGTGATATCTTTTATATATTGTGTATAATTATTTAGTTAATAACATGAAATCGATATTAAATCGGTACAGATATATAGTAAAAATATAATTGTATATCTGTACTGAAGTTGATGAATGCTAATTCATACTTCATAAGGCTTTATTAATGGGCAAAGTTTTCAAGATCACATACAATCACTGACAGGCGTAGATTTAGTTTATATATTATGAAAAAAAGGTAGTCAGTGATTAGAATTATGGATGGGGGTGTATTAGTTGTAAAATTATATGTCTAATAATAATGTTAAGTGAGGGACGCGATTATGTGATTGTCGATAATTCTTTTTCTATTGCCTGATATATAATGGTAGTTATCAAATATTGATGAAAGTATATTTTAAAAGAAAGTGTATTTCAACGTTAAACATAACACAAATGTTTTTGTGTACATGTTTTTAACTAATGTTAGTACTGCTCACGTCAAAGGATCTATATATTTTACTATATTTTTGCGTGATTTTTGCATATTTTGATATTCAAAATTTGACATGAGAAAGTATTTTAATATTGAACGAACAAGTTCTATTACTGGCGAAGCAGAGACAAATCTTAAAATTATATAAGTACCTGACAACTTGAATTTGAAACTTTTTATGTGATTAGTATATAAAAAATGGTCAACATTTTTCTAGGCCTCGCAATAATAAGTCATGAGTATAGTGAATATTGTTCGCATTTTAAAAATATCGTATTGAAGTACTATCATAAGTTAAAACTATTTTTAATTATTAATTTAGTAAAAAATAAATTGTGAAGACACAACTTAAGCGTAATACCAAGTCTTCATGCCAAACTACACGCGCACATGTTATACTCTCGTAAGTATCACTGTGATCTCCTATTTCGGCGATTCGTTCTGTCCAGTTTTGGGCAAAAAATAATTGAAATTAGCAATTAAAAATTGGCAATTCGTTATTTATTTGTGGGGTAATCACATAAAAATCAAAATTCGCTGAAAATTAATTAATTCTTAATGCTTATACTACGATTAACAATGAATTGTTAATTGTGTTTTTTGCACCAATAAATAATCAATTGTTAATATCTGTTAGTTATTTGCAATAATATTTTGCCCAACACTGTTTTTGTCTCATTTGTTATTTTATTATGACGAGCTAAAAAGCAAATATCCATTGCAGCATCTATTCTAATAAAGTGTACTTACCATATTTTAATATATTTTAAAAATAAGTAATTCTATAGATACTTGTAACGTTTATACATATACACACAGAATAGCTTATATTTACAATGTACTTATAATACGAAAATAATTATACAGGTGTGTAATTATTTTCTAGTCTTAGCTTGGACTCCCCACAAATAATTTAACCGCTCTGATAGCGATGTTTTTTTTATTATTTCACAATAAATTCTGTAGTTGAAAGGCGAAGAAAGAAAATATGTCGATATTATTTTGTTTTTTAAACTTACTAATACTTTAACGTTCTCCTTAAATGGAAACAATGACAAATTTATGTACTTTTAGTTAAGTTTAGTTATAACATTTAGTGTTCAATAGTAGCGAAGTTGATATAATTGAATGAGACAAACGACTCGCGAACAGGAGGTCACAACACTTAAACGACATATGGTGATAGTATAATAAGATCTTATCTACTATTCAAATATCTAGATTTAGCTTTAAAACACCAAGTACCTATATATGTAGTACATAGATGAATGCTGTGAAATGTTAAATTATCGGCGAAATATTATATGCACAAAAGTAGATTCAAGTACATTCAAATAATCAATGTAAAGCCTTAATAATAGATTAAGATATGATGTTAATAATGAAGTCGTGCATTTCAGCAGCATATCAAGTTTTATTCGATGACTTGAGTCTTTTAGTATGTAAAAAAGCAATAATGTAGGTAGCTAGTTACATGGACTTTTTAAATACTGAACATAGTGAATATATAGTTAATAATTAATTAATAGTGAAAAATATTTTTTCGTACGACACAAGTGGTAATGCATATTCTAGTGTTGCCATCGTACACAATCTATATGAATGGGAAATAAAAAAAAACGTTAAAGTATTGTGATAGTACTAGTAGCATTTATCCAACTTAGAAAAGGGAACTTAACCTTGCTACACTGTCGTCTACTTCTTTACTAAAAATGGGGGAAACATGCTAAAAAGCCAGCATCAATAACGGACGTGATGTGTTTTTGCAAATAATGGTATATAGTGACAAAAAGAAATTAATAAGCAGTTAGTTGGTCAATATACAGTATATTTTTATATTTACATTAAAATTAGAATATGTATATAGAAATATTGAATTTTGATACAAACCATATAATATATAACTTATAATGAGTGAAATGGTAATAAACAAATATAGTATTCGATAAATTGATGCAATTTTAGAAAAGGGCATATATTTTTTTGTGGTGATACATGATTGCCTTATTGAAATAACTTTACCTAACTTCAATGTAGCTTGTACTTGAAAATGTCATCGACTGTTCAGGTAGACGATTTATTAGTAGGTTGCCTCGAAAATGAATAACCTTGAATCATCATGGACTGCTCATCATAGCCTGATATTCGAACCCTTGTTATTTACGTATATATATTTAAAATATAAAAGTTTATATAAAACATATCATAAGCAAAAGAATCTTACGCAACAGGTTTGTTTTGATTTAATAAAAACAACATTGTTTCGCTTGCAGGGAGCAGTACCTAAATACAACTTGTTAAATACATGTTTAACATTTATGCGAGTGATATAAAATTATCTAACAATTCAATATTTATGTTTTTAAAATGAAGACCTAAACGATAATAACAAATTATTCAAAAATAACATTAATAATATTGTCGCCATATTATATTGTCTCCGCAGTACAAATATAATAAGTAGATAGATTTTAGCGTCATCGAATAAAACTCGATTGCGGATTACTGGTAAAGAGAAAGTGTCTTATTTAAATACTTTTATATTGATGGACGAAACTAAAACATAAAGTGAGATTTTGTAGTCACGGTAACATAGTATATTTCTACATTGTGCCGGTTTTAGTCACCTGTCTTCTATTATATATAAAATACTTAATAAAGTATCGATGAAGGACTCTTTGAAAACTCTACAATTTACCTAGATGACATGTATAAATACAAGCCCTTCCGCATTATACACTTTCTGAGGTTATTTTGTAATACTATGTCGCTTGGTACCAATATGGACATAAATGGTCTTATAACGTTAAAAAAATATCACATTATACTGCTACATATAGTACATAAAATAAATAGTGCAAATTCCAGTAACCTTACTAATATATAATATTTTAAGAATATATTAAACATATTATTCAAATATGTAAAATTATTTGAAAAAGGTTAATTATAAAAGCCAAATTTCTTCCAAGTTTTGTCTATTAAAGAACGTTCACCTATATCATAATATACAACGGTAATCATAATAAAGTTAAACATATGGGTTTAATTTTTTTAAATCCATAGAACTTTTATCGAATACATGAAAAATAAACTTGCTTAAAAAATATTTGAATTTTAATCCCATAGATAAATTATTGTAAGTTATGAATAAATATATATGTTTAATGAAATATGCAGAATGCATGTCATCTAAGTTATATATTGAATAATTTTATAATATATTGTTTTTTTTTTCAAAATATTACGTTGTCGGTGAACTGTCAATATTGGCCCTAATCAATAAAAATAATATACGGTAACAAAAATGTTTAATTTATAATGTAAACTCTTTTTCAGGCATTATTTTTTAATATGATTTAGAAATTTTGACATCAGAAATATCAGTTAACTATTGATTTTGCTAATTTTAAAATTCCTATGCTTTTTGCAAATATGCTTTTGCATTATATAGCTAACTCATTTTCACCAACTATGTCTGGAGATATTCGCAGTTCACGGTCTCGATATGTTACTCCTTCCTTAAGATTTTTTTGTAAAACATGGACATCCAATAATTATGATATCTTTGTCAGTATATAGCAACAGAATTAATTCACAGTAATACGAAATATTTAAAGTCATCGTACTCTAAAATATTATTAATGTATCCAAAATATGATGTAATGCTTTGAGGCTTCCTAACTCTTTGTACAACTGCCATATGGTAATTAATTATAATCGTTTTAATATAAAAACAAAAATATAAAAAATATTTAAAACTTCTTCTAATTAGATATGGTGAAAGTTATAGAAGGATTATCTAAACTTATTACAAGTAATTATAGAAGTAGGCTACATATTGTTAGTCGTCACGTGCTATGAATATATCGTAAAGGCAAATTGTTTTACATTTCTAAATTTTACACGTAACATGAAAATATAAACACGTTATTCAGTAGATGGGATTTAAAATGACAGAAAATATATAGTATAGTAGACTTTCGTTAATATAAATTTAAGTGTTAAAGTTAGTTATAGTTGGTAAGCGGTGTTTATCTAATTATTCATAAGGCAATACTAAGGAATTGATCTATTCTATATATGCTATATTAAACTAATTTAAACATTACACCAAAAATAATTAAAATAAAAAAAAAAGTACTCTGAGATCGTCATTTCGTTTTTTTTTATTTGTATGACACGATGATGATTTATTTGATACGACGCTAACGTTAAATTAAAAGTGAAGAAATATATGCCATATATTATAAAAAAAAAGATTTTTCTTAAGTTTTGGATTATTTCGAACTATGTACAAGACGACGGTGAAGATTCTAAGTTTTTTGTAATTTGCATCGTTGATTGCAATAGCTAAGATATCTACTTATAACGCACATCGCTTCAATTAAATAAAATATTTTCGAAATTTGATTCGCACATAGAAATGCAGTAAGCGAATCTGCGCTGGTATGTCAGAAAATAAGTGTTGCGATAAAAATAATACCTTAATGACTAGAGTGACAAATTACTCTTCTTTTTGATGGCGGCGCAGGTGCTTAAAATAGAATATATTCAGGTTAATAAAAATATTTAACAATTTTTTCTCAAAATAATCTATAGATATTAGACATCAACTTAATATATTTTTGTAAGCACATCTTGTTTGCTGTAATATTGCAAAGTTCAATCCTCAATTACCATTTTATCGAATAAATATCAGTCATATAACTCATACATAATTTCTATTTGTTTGACCCCACAACAAACCGGATCAACATTTTGGCAATGCGCTAAGAGACGTACATATATATTTTTATAAGAATTCATTTTTAATATTTATCGTTTTACTTACGAATATATTTAATAAAAATGAACTTTTTTGAATGCCGATATGATTGAATTCACTAGACAATAATCATTTAATGAAACAGTACAGAGATACATCTTGTGTGTACTGCATACACTGATACAGTTTGTGATGTCATAAGATGATCAAACAACAACACCATTTAAAAAAATTGAAAAATATCATAAACTTTACATTTGTATTTTTACACGTTTACAAAAATAATGTTAAAAGGCATATTTTTTGTAACAGTACTTTTAAATGTTTTAATGAAAATAGTGAGAATTTATGTGATTATATATTATTCTATTCTTCATAATTCAACATTAGCTTAGACGTTAGGTACAATAATGGACGAGTCTTAGAATATTAAGGAGCATAATATTATAAGAATTCTATTACTATAAATATTATTCTGTTCTCTATGCAGTAGACACCTATAATATCTTTATCGGTATTTCCTTCATACCACTACTTTGCGGCGCTACTGTAATAATACCTGTTATATGACAAATATCAGTCCTATTTATTAATAGTAGGACATCATTTTATATTATAAAGAGTAATCATTGTATATTACGTTTTTATCCGTTTCATGAGCGTCCCAGTGGTTACTGTAAAAGCTATAGTTGTGGATTTAAACGCTCGGGGAAAAGAATGAATATTTGATATGTTCATTTCTCCATCTCTCTGGTAGGATAAGTCGCGGCGTTAAGTTACACGATTCTACAAGCAATGCCTCGAACTTTGAAAAAAGAATCTGACTGAAAGAAGTCTTGACTGAGGCAAGTATCCATCTATAGAACACACGTTGCAAGGTTTCTTATGACTATTGGTAATGAAAAAAAAAATAATAGACCCTCGGTTTCTTTTACTCAACGATGACATTACACGTAGTGCCCCATATTAGTGCTATGGAGGAGAAACGTCTGTTCATATTATCAAAATAAGTAAATTCTTGCAAGTCAGAATAGTGTACCTATGATATAAAACATACTTTTAACTAATCTTATTTTAAAAATATTTTTATCAATTTATTTAAATCATATCATATAAGAAATGTTTTTTGGCGTATTTACATTAATGCAATAACTTCGTAATATATTTTAAGTGTAGTACATATATTCACGTGTTTTATGATCTTAAATGGCTAGTTATTAGGAATATGTAATCTTTCATAACATTTATGTTATGTCTTTTTTATAAATTATCTTTAAAAACTGTGCCATTCTCAAATATACTTGTCTTCATATTTTAATATTATTAAATCTTCGTGTTTATTAGTCATTATATGCTTGACCTTTATCTATATATATGTGACTAAAATTTCAATATATTAGCATACATTATAATATGTATGCTAGTCATATACATATGTAGAGTGCTAAAACCTTTTTTCTTAAATAGTTCAGTGTTGCTTCATGTTACAAGTTTTTAAATATCATTTTGTTTCGTAAAGATGATACGTGTATGTACTCTCGTCGTTGACCCCTAGTATATTTATTTTTCTTTTAGTGAATGTTCCCTGTTGATTGTAATATATTATCTATTGTCGTAGATTTAATGGCTATGAATTAGTTTCTGTGGTTGATTTCAACAACGTTCTATTACGTATTTACTTAACTTTAACATTAGCCTCATATGCGGAGCTCCGAATGGCAAATTTATTTTGGCATAATATGAATTACAATTTTCAAAGAGTATTTCTTTGGGCTTCGAGCTAATTTACTATTGAAACGTGAAAAAAACTGTTAACATATTTTTACATGTTATTTTTAGTGAAAACATTCATAATTTTATAACATAGCGGCTTGCGTCTGCATAGTAACAATTAGTTGTTGAAAAAATAGGCCAATTGTATTTATTTATGTAGTTTCATTAAAATTTATTATTACGTTTAATTTTCATAAGAAAATATGGGTGATATCCAAGTTGTTTTTTACTCTATCTATAGTATTTTATCTAAAACGGATATAGGTATATGTATATATATTTCAGTTTTGAATGTAATGTTATCCATAAGGTACATGTCGCAACCATGTATGTACATTTGAAATGCAGTTAATAAATAAACGACACCCATGATGACTAACAATAAATGTTTGATGTGTAATACAGTGAGACATGTAAGTTGGCAAAGAATGTGTTCAATTAGTTTTAGACCGTAGTCTTTTCTATGGATGAGTCTTAGTATATTTTATATTACGATGTTGCTGGCGGCTATCGCGACTTCATGCAAGCTTAGCTATAAGCAGTGATATAAAAGGTTAACATGTTGTAAATTAAAAAAGAAGGTTTATATTTATATTTGCGTTCATCGTCACAAGAAAGAAGAACTCTCAACACGGCCTTACACTGGTACACGAACCAAAGTCGGCATTGGTGGTGTGATTCAAGTGCAGACGCAGACTTCATCTCATATTATAAATGTTAGTGATATTTTCACGTTGTTTTGGTCTGTTCGCGAAAGAATTCCTCATACCGATGCAGTCTTTATTCGTGAGTAAATGATAACCAAATTTGTAAATATTTAGTTTAATTTATTTAGCCTTAGTTATTGTTTGTAAAAGTAATGTGATACGATATATATGTGTGTATAATTATTACGAGTGTTAGTATTTTGCAGATGTTCTAATTTCATACATTTTTACTAGAATAATACAATTTTTAAAATTTTCACAGTTAAACCTATTACAGCTACATTATTGCAATATTCATTAAATAAAAATAATACACAAAATCATTGTTTTATTTCACTTCACCCTATTTTATTACTTTGTTTTATCATTTGATTTTTATATTAAAAGTGTTGGATGATTTCTAAGAGACGCGGATTCGAATCCCGCTGCATTTTTTATATGCTTAAATTTATATACGTCTTTTAAAAATATTTTTTTATATTGGAAATTGGTTGCAGTTACAATGAAACCTAAATTTAGATATTATATAGTGGACATCAAATTTTAGACGAAAAAGCTTGTCATAATTCTTAATTAACCCATTTACGCAACCAAATACTATAACGAGAAGTAAGAGTCCGCGACGCTTTTACCTTGAATAAGAATAACAATATCACACGCCGATGACGTGTAAATAAGAATACATAGTAACCTTAATGGTAGCAAACCTGTTTTTCTATGAATTTGAATTCGAATAATTTTTAAATTATTGTAATTAGTAGAGACTTAACATTAAAATATTACGTTAGCCATTTTATTCAGTATATATACAGTACTTACCTACTTCATATTTCTATAAAAGCTTTAAAAATAATGAATAGACCCTATTTAATATTAAACAAAAACTAATAAAAAGATATATTAATATAAAAGATATATATTTCTCGATTTCATGAATCTGAGAGAACTAAATCATTTGAATTTAATGCTTCACCCAAATATACAAATTTTATTCGTAAATGATTACGAACAAGGAAAAAATCGCTTTATGAAAAGCTATTTAGGTTGATGGGTTTTTCCCTTTACACAGAAAAGTTTTATACAGCATTCTAGGAGGCCAGTTAAACAATAAATGATAAGAATATGCTGCAGAAAAAAAATATAACAAACGCAATGGGAAGATTTTATTTTTAAGAAAACAAAATACGCAGTGCCCTATCTCGACAAGTGATAACAAGTCCCGGGGGCAAATTAATCGATTCATAACCCTTACTTGCATTCAAATTCTTTCGTTCAATCTTCTTAAATTTCAGGTTGTAGGTTCTAGGCAAAGTTATCAGCAAATATCTAAGTATAATAGAAGAAAGGAAATTTAATGTTACAGATTATGGTAAATTACAGAATTAAATTAATGTGCCTGCCCACATCACTCTAAAAGAAACTTTTTCCCCAATTCAGCAAAATTAATATAGTTCACTTGGTCTCCACTTCACCTTACCTTACAAATGCAAAATATAGCGCCATTATACTACCTATGACCAATTAACGTGTTCTCTTACTAATAGGAGGCATGAATTGAGTGGCTTAGTGGCTGCTACTCTCCTAAAACTCCGATGAGAAACTGATTTCTCAGAGAAATGTTTGTTAATAATAAATCGATTATGTATTTCTTCTAAACCAGAAGCACAAAAAATTTAAAAAGGATCAGGTCACGTTTCTTATGGTTCGGTGCACGGACGTGGCATTGGACGGTGATGTGGAGGTGGCGACAATGGGAACTGTCTAATTGGAAGTGAAAATCCCTATTCCTAGTACAAGTGTATAATGAGTCAACACGAATCACAAATCACAATGGTTTTAAAATTTTGAAAAGTAACGAGATTTTATGTCTTAGATTTGAAGTTCTTGTTCTAAATATAGTTGGTAAATATTTTTATTATTTCGATTAAAACGAACATGTAACCTATCACCCCAAGCACATATAGTCTCCATAACGACGTAAAAATACTAATCACGACGTCTGGTTATTGATATTGTTTCATTTCTATTGAAAAATCTTGTATATATATTATGGTTCCTTATGGTTATGCATTTAAATCAATAAAAATTACCTGGTTATAAAAAAAGTGAAAAATAATAGAAAGTTGTTAATAGTATTGATAAAAAGTCGTTATTTATAAATAAGAACTTATATGTTTGTAAACTGTTTGAAGAACGACTTGCTAGGGAAGTTTTAACCACGTGCCCATTTAAGTAAGCAATTTCAGAGCCATTAAAGCGGTATCCGAACCATATCTCTATCACGCAATTAACTCAACTTAGTAGCAACACAAAAAAATAATGAAAGTCCTTCTTAATGATCAGTCATTTCACAATAGATATTTAAATTAACGATTATTGTAATATTTAATTCCTAATGAATGTACTGTTATTTTTAAAATATCTAATAGGTACCTATTTAACTGAATTATAAGCATAATTATCATAAAAAATATGGATTCCCTAACAAAAGATTCAATTTTGCACTCGTACTTTGGAAGTTACTGCTATTAAAGGTTTCTGGAAACAGACGGCAGCCCAGCATAACGACAGCGAATCGATGCAACGGCACCACCTTTTAATTGTATTCAAAAAAAATATATCTTCACGCTGTCCCGCATACAGCAGCATAGGCATAGGGAACCTAGTGTTAAGATAATCCGTCCCCCACTTCTGCCGGAGGCATTGCGAAATGGCGGAACTTAACGCCACGTATGACCTCAATATACACTTCGCAGTTTATAAAATTGCATTTTGTATTTTCTTTCATTTTTTTTACTAAAACTTGCTTAATAAAGATTGTTCTATTAAGAATTTAGTCCATTATTATACTTTCCTCTTTTCAATTAATTTTTAAAGATATATTTTGGTATCGCTGACTCAAGTCAGCGCACACCGCACATCCGCTTGATACTCAAACCTTTAGGGTTCTATAACACGAAATGTAATCGCTATATCATAAAAATGCTACGGGATTATATCGACGCGACATATTCATGTAACATTAAAATATCTTTAAAATTACTCTTACTTTTTGCATGCTTGCGTGGATCACCTCGGTACCTCTAATATGGATGAACGAATATATATATATTTGTTAAATTATTCTACTCTTTAGAGTTTAAAAAATTAAAATACCAGGTGAAACAAAATAAGTTTTAATTAAGTAAATCATAAAGAAATATGCGTAAGCATGCGGTATAAGCATGTTTTCATTAATTAATCAACATTAATTAGGTCGATTGTCAGGCTTCTTCGTTGATAATAAAGATGCTACAAAAGTCAAGGACGTACCACTTTATATCAAGTTTTAATAAGTTAATTTATAATTCTAAAGTAATTCCTTCATTTATAAACAATGAATTTGTTAAAAGTCACGGCAACTTATTAGATAGTAGGTACAACGTCTATTAATAGTTATATAGATAATTGTGGATTCTATTCCCACTTAGGGGAATGGTTGTATTCACATTTTCAGTTATGAAAGTTTTCAGTACTGAACCAGAGCTCTACCTAAGACAAGGCGCAGAGTTGAATTCTTCCACAGAACACGCAGTTATCTCGATTTCCAATGTCGCAGTGTTTTCAACTTAGGTCCCATCTAACTGCTAAAAAACAGGAAGCTGCTTTTTTATATACAAAATTTATTTTGTTCTAAGAGTTGTCATTTGTATTTCTATTATATAAGTAGATAGAGTTTATGTTACAAGCCATACCTTACTACCATTTACCACCTGTTATTATCCAAAGGTAGGAATTACAGCCCGAATCGAGAGGAAACACTCTCACTTTAAGTCCATATATTATATTAGTAAAAGCTCTTTCCTTAAATATTACAGTAAAGATGGGATTCTTACAAGAAGTTTCATAACAGATGTTTTATATATTACCGGAAAATCCTCATTACGTTGTTACAATTTTGCTAAGGCGCCGTTTTCTCAGATCTTTTCTTTAGATTTTAGATATTTATTATTGTCATTTATTATGTTTTATATTATAAAGAGTTAGTTATATCAATGCGTATCATGTATTTAGATGTAAACATTAGTATAGTACCTTTATATTTTTTATTCATATTACATCGTCCTTATCCCCTGTGCTACCGCATACCTCATCCATTACACTAGTATCGGGAAAATGGATGTTGCACTTCTAATTTAACACCGTCAAAATTAATTATCTTTAAAGAATTTTAAAAGCACTTTAAAAAAACATTAAAACAGATGTGATGCTTTAAATAAAAAACGTGTCTAAGATTACACGTTTTTTATTTAAATTAAAGTAGGTACAGCCTTTTAGTTACCACTTTCTAAAAAAAAATGTTTGCGCGTCGTAATTATATAAAATTAAGAATAATCTAGGAATAAAGGTAGGTAAGAATAAGTTCGTTTATCGTGTCGAACTAACACCTGGCAGGTACGGATATATTTGCATTTCGTATCGATCCTTATCCTCGGGGCCAGTCGCGACGCAGTGGTACGAACGTGTGACTGTAAACGACTGGTTGTGGGTTCGATTCCCACTCGAGGAGTGGAAATATTTAATATTTCCATTTCCGGAAAAGTGCGGCGTTAAGTTCCGCCACTTAACACGCAATGCCTCCGAGTTCGGCGGAAAGTGGGAAACGGAGTGTTTTAACACTAGGTTCCCTCTGCCTACCCTGTTGTATGCGGGATACAGCGTGTACCCTTAGGTGTGGCAACGCTTATTTACTACAAATATTTATTAACGTTTATCACTTTTACAAATTATTTCTAGTTATTTATATTTATTATTGCCGAAAAGCGCTTCCATGTGACAATTATATTTTGTTCTGCCACTGTGTTCATATAAATTATCGCCATAATAAAAATTTTATGTTCATTTTTAAGTAATGTAGTCTATACATATAATAAAAATGTAACTAATAGCTGCCGCCACTATAGGAGATATATGAGGAATATTATTTAGTAGATGCTTTAATCAGTGTAATAGAAAACAACGATTTTTAAATTTTCTGATTTTGTGTGCGTATGTTGTCAGGTTATAGTCACTGAGACGGCTTAACTGATTTAAATGTAGTTTTGACTATGTATTTTTTTGATATATATATTTTTTTAACGTTTAGTGTTTATTTAATTACATTAAACGAAATAGGTATTGTCGTGTCGTTTACTCAGGCAAAGCCGCAGGCGGGTCGTTAACTTGTTAAAGATAATAATAAAAAAATACAATTAGTTACACACAAAAATGATATTTAACCTTAAACAAAAAATGATATTTGTAACGGTATATTTATTAAATTGTATTATGAAATAAATCGAAATAAAATATTATTCGATTTTAAGTTTTAAAGAAATGTATTCAGAAAATCTCAGTTCTTAAATTATATGTTCTACAAAAATAGTTGAAGATTTATGTACATTTTTATATATTTTATATTTGGCTGGTGGTTTACGTTCATTTTTGCGTAGGTGCTTTGGTTTTAAACAAATTAAATCTTCACTTTAATTGATTTTAGTTGCTTTTAAAATTTTGTTGATGTTTTTTTTGTTAGTATAACTTAGCTATAGCTTTTTACGACGTGTGTAACCTTAAGAGGTTAAGAGTAGAGTATAGACACATTTTGAATATCAGGAAATATATATCAATCATGCTAGATAAATGATATCAATATTTGATACGATTATACAGAAATGTAAAAAAATATTTCATTTTTGAAAACTTGCAATTATTGCGTTAAAATAAATGCCATAGTTGGAAACGATTTATATAATAATTAGTATATAAAGTATTTATTAACTAAAAATGAAATTATTAAACCTGAATATTTGCAATGCTATTACATTAGTAAATTACAACAGTCATGTACTAATTGTTTTATTTGCAATAATATATTAATATTTAATAATCAATTAATTTCTTGTTCTATAACAAAATCATTAAAACATATTTCTTCAAATATTTGTAAGCATGTACCTACTCATTTAACAAGGTACCAAGTAGGCCTGAAATATGAATTTAAATTCATATTTGGCATCTCGTTTTGTTGAGTTCATGACCATAATTTCAGAATATTATTCTTTATTTTATTACCAAATAGTAGAAAGGACTAAAGCAATATTTTTCAATGCTGATAAGAGAGTGTCTTTATAACAGAAGTCATTTTAGCAAGAACCTGATAAAACTAAGTACTACCTACTTAGTTTTATCGAGTCAGTAGAAAGATTAGACAGAGGTAGAGGTTTTATTAAAAAGCTGGGAAAATATAAAACCAAGAAAGGCTTCAAATTTAAAAGCGGTACCCATAAAACAAGTTGGTCATGATTTCACTTAAAGATAAATATAACCTGACCTTATTTTAATAGGGTTTTATAAAAATTGTCACCATGTAAAATGGAAGATATAGACAACAATAATTTCTTCCAGCTTTGCTAATTGTACTCTACTTATTTAGGCATTTTTAAAAGAAATAAAACATTTATTTCTTATTACTCTACCATCTTAATTTAGCAAAGGCTTGACACATACAACCAACTGTTTTTTGCAAAAACGGCAAAATATTTTGGTCACAGCGTAAAAAATACTGTAAAACGGCAAAATATTTTGGTCACAGCGTAAAAAATACTGTAAAAAAGACTAGAAGTATTTTTAATATGTTTACAAATATATATTATTTTTTTCACTAAATTATTTTAGAAATAGGAAGTAAATGAAGTAAGAAATTTTATTAATAACTAACTCTATTCGTGAGGGAATGATGCTCATTATAGTAAGTTAATCATAAGTTTTTATATGTAGCAAAATTTGTCTTATTAATATTT
Source organism: Dryas iulia moderata (assembly GCA_019049465.1). NCBI lineage: Eukaryota > Metazoa > Arthropoda > Insecta > Lepidoptera > Nymphalidae > Dryas > Dryas iulia. The sequence continues at coordinate 7,367,458 of CM032415.1, read as the reverse complement.
TAAACGATATGTAATTGTACTATATTGGCATAAATGTATACAAAAAAAATATATTAATATCAATAACAACTAGTATTGATATGTCAATGTAATATTTTTCGATTCAGGAATTAGATAAGAAATATAGTTAAATTCCAAATCCAAGGTTGTTGATAGTTTTAAAATGTAATAAATTTTGTTATTTAAAACGAATTCTTATTAAATAGCTTGATTGTATTAGTTGAGCACAATGTTATCAAGAAGAGAGGGTACGGTAACGAACAAAACGTTTTTTTTACAAAATATAAAGTTCAAATTTTCGTGATTAATGATGAAAATCTAACTAAATTATAACATGAACTTAATCTTATATAAGCATAACACATGTGGCTAAATATAAAGTAATGAAAAACAGTTAAAAGTATATATTTAAATTGTCCGATTAGGAATTATGTTTCCTGAATAAGACACTAAAACCAAACAATATTATATGTATTTTTCAAATAAAACTACTACGACATTTTTCTTAAAAGAACATAATTGAAACAATAATGACACTAAGAACTTTTTAATACTTTTGAGTGTATCCGTGGAATGTGTATATTCAATAGAGTATTCATTTTAGAAAATGGTAATGTTTACATCGCAGCATGTCGACTTTACGTCACGCGTTGATGTCTTTCGTACAGAAGTGTTGCTTAAGATGCCTACTGACATTATATCAATGAATATTGTTTTAGCATATTTTCAATTTCCTAATTATGTTGTGTAATAAATGTCTCGACAGATATTTAACTTTTCACATAATAATCCTATTCTGTTTGTGAACGATCTTATAAATATATTTACAATTATTCATCATTAGGTATTATAATGATATCTTATAACTTAATATAGATTTAATTAAATCGTATGTAATTAAGATTTGCCGATGTTACCTTAGATATGGCCTATAATTTGATCTGGGCTGGTGCTGAAGCCTAGCTAAGTAGCGCAGTGGGCCACGGGCACAGTTGCGGATATATTGTATTCTGATGATATGGAAATATGATAGCTAAATAAGATCACGATACTTAGCTTTATGTTCATAGTAAGTAATAATTAAACGTTAAATTTTATTATTTTTTAATGTTAAATATACGCAGTTGTTTTTTGTAGCCACGAATAGTAATAAGAGAAAGGACACGGCATATGTATAAAACTATTTAAAGTTTTATAAAATCAATAAAGTTTAAAAGTAACTATATATTTAACTACCTTCTAAGAAAAATATTATAGAAGCAAGCAGTCCTATTTTTGTTTTCGAGAAGTTATATATTATAAAGTTATATATAAAGATATATGTAAGTCTTTTAGAAATCGTCTTTAAACTATTCAAGGAGAATGACTAAGCGCACATATTAAATGAAACGAAGTGGATTCTATATAAATTCTTTAAATAATTTTTCATATGAATTTATTTTTATCACAATGATAATTGTGTGTTGATGCTGTGGTAACTTGGATTGTTTGTAGGTATGTTTAAAATGTAGAATAGCTTAAATTACTATACATAGATTGAGAATCTGCATGGCAAGGGCGTGGGACTTCATCTACGCTAAGACACAGGTACTTCTTCTAGGGTGCTATAGGGTGTTTGACTGAACTAAAGGAACAAGGTGGTGCTTAAGAAGTGGTGGGCACGCGGCTATAAGTAAGAGGCGCACTGGCGGCGGCGAGGTTAGTCGCCGTCGGCAACGCGTCGTCAGCGGTGTTACGTCCCCGCACGTCCCCGGTGCGTTCCCTCATGCACTCGCCTTTCTCATACGACCGGCGATCCTCGCTTGCACAACCTAGTTCAAAACCGAAAGGTCGCCGCTATTGGCATTTAAACGCTCTCTGACATTAACGTTGCATTTAAATGTGCGATGCAGCTTCCTCGTTGAGCGTCACTGTTGCAACTGTGTGTCGTTTGGGAAAGGCGCGTGTGCTGACGTGAGGTTTCTTTTCCAGCCGCAAGCCCGAGTGACCCAGGCTGCACAACCACGCACCCGCAGCTCACAGCAGCTGACCATCAAAATGGACACCAGGATAGCGCTGTGAGTACATTTCACTTAAAATTTTAGAGCTAGTTTCTATAGTAAAGATAAAGTTAAAACTCTACATAATTTATAATATTGATACCAAACTTGTTGTTATTATGTGACTATTTCATAATATCATTTCGTAATTTTCCACGATAACTTTCTAATAGGCAATAATCATGTTAATAAAAAATAGCGAATCAAAACCTGTTAGCGAAATTTGTCACTTTCATCGCGTGTTTGCATAGGTGAATCGTGCGGACACCGAGCTTTACGTAACTTGACGCTAACTAACGGCGTGTAGGTATGTATATAGGAAGACTGTAGATGCATCTCTTGTAGCTTTGATATGGCAAAAATAATATGATCTGATTTCTTATGTGGAAATCAAATGTTGGTTGCTTAACGGCAGGCAACTGACATCACGAATGAGGGCGCGTGTTTCTCAATGAAGGCTGCGAAATATTGCTTTTAAAATATGCACGACTAAGCGCGCACATTGTCTCCCCCGCGACCGCCCAGGCTCGTTCTCTATTTGTGAAGCTCGTTACTCTTACTTGTACATAATAGCTATTCCTTAGCTGCCACAAATTTGTGGTATCACGCAACGTAAACGAGCTAATAAACTTTCTTGTCAGAAAGCTCACGCATTGTAGTATGAATGTTAGATTTCTCGTATTTTAAATTATACAATTATTATATAAATAGAAAAGGCGTGACACATATACTCAAATATAATTTATGTAGACGTGGTTATGTCAGAAATTATTTAGATATCAAAAATACTGCATTCCACTTTAGTTATCATTTTAACGAGCACATAGACGATATTCAAGTTACTTTTATTTAAAATTTAAGAACGTGTGACTTGTGAGTGATGATATAGCTATGCGTCAATTACGCAATTAACGCAAATATTTAATTTCCTGATATAAATTATATTTTTAATTTTAAATATATTTATTTTACATAAACGTTATTTTAGAGTTTATTAAAAGTAAATGCTAAATGGTAATTTGCCGTAAAATATGTATACTATTTAATTTTTTTCATGAAATTATTATAGAAATAGTTATAGGCCATTATATAATTATTATTATCTGAAAGATATGTATTATATCACAATAACATCCCGAACAATTGCTTGGTAATACGCTATTAACACTTACCGACATGTCGTCATTTCTATTGTTTCACTTTCGCCGTTAAAGAAAACTCTTCACTTTGAACATTTTGTTATCGCCTATGCGTGATTCCGAAACCTCTCTTTTTGAATACAAATCAGTACATATTGGAATTTCTCTGTGATACAGATTCGGACGTACGTAACTCTCAAAGGTGAAAAGAAAGTTGTAATAGATATTTATACCACGTTTACAATCAAACTAAGCGCAAACATAACAACATTAAAAAGTTATGTCGATTTCAATCTGTTTTATAACACAGTAGAATTTGCATTTGTTCAATACAAACATTAGCGAATCAAAGCTTAGCTTAGGTTAATTTACGTCATGACTTTGTTTATTCACCATATTTTATGATTGATAAAATTAGAGTAAATAAAAAATTAGATTTCATAATCAGGGCATAGCTTATTTAAAGGCTTACCTCTACAGTCATACATGCTATCGCTTGCGGATATCCTACGTAGCGAGTTTCCCCGGATCACAGCAGTGTTACAAGTCTCGCTTAGAAACTTTAAAGCCGAGCCCGGACCGGTCTCATCCACTCTCGCATCTTCACATCTTCATCTGACCTTCACTTTCGCTTTTAACACGTATTTGTAGGAACGTGTATATGTTTATTTGTTATGTTAATAATTCAACTTATTTAAAATATGTTATCGATGATCCTGGTACGATTAATTAAGTAATCATAAAATATAAGTATTGCCATTTAAGGAAAAAATATATGGTATTATTGTATTAGTAACATATTCACATAAATGTTGTACTCCAGTACATAAAATTTCTTAATTGCAATTCACGTTTGTATTATTAGCAACATTAGTTGGCGGGATTTCATTCGAATATGTCTTTAGATGCATCTGCCGAAGATGCGCACGGCGTTTGCGAACTCAGCCTTCCTACCCACTACCACTTTCCCTATTGCATACATGAAGTCATCACATACCATTGTTCTTCTAAAATATTATTTTATGAGTACAATTAAATTAACTTACACAGACTTACAACGCAGATATATTAATGTATATAAATAAGAAATGTTATTCTTTATTTATTTTTAAATAATTACGAAGGACGGAGTGTTTTGTATCTCTCATTACCCTGCTACGCGAAAAAAAGGGCGAAGCGGCTACACAATTAAGTCTTAGGGAGAAAATTATCATGTCCAATAATTGGTGATAAGTACTCGTAGTACTATTCGACCGATTGAATTTTTTGCACTTTCTACTTCTTATGCAGCGATATGTCAAGGGCGACGGGTGGCGGCGACAGCACCGCAGGTCACGACCCATCGACACCCGCAAATCCATGCGTGGCTTTTGGTAGTTGCGAAACTTCTTGACGACCCCCACACTACGCGGCTGTTTGATTATTATGACCTATTCACCAATGCGCCACAACTAGTATCATCGAACCTGTTTGAATACTATAATATTTACTGATTCGCAAGTAACATTTTCGCAACTCAATACTTTCAGTGCGGTCAGGCTTGTAGCGGTAAATTATTGAAGGATTTTTCTTTATATATACTTTTAATAACTTGATACTAGATAAAGCAAAAATGTAACAGTTGCGTTAATCAATATTACCTATTATGAATTGAGAATGCAAGTTCTACCTTCGGAGCACTGCTTATAATTAACTCCAAGGAAAATCGTTCATTTCCTACTTCAGTTTACAAGCGTATTATATTCGAAATGTGTAAAACGGAAACGAGAACAACAAGTTGAACAACATACTTGGAGGAGGACTACTATTAATAATGACCGTACAATTGGTTTGCAACAAGACATTGCTATCTTATTTTTAGGAACTTAGTATGGCCAGTAAAGAAATGTTTCATATTGTTTCGTAGTCAGTAACTTTCTATTTATTTAACATAAAATATGCATAATATCTTTTCATTTAATGTGAAATTTTATATATTATGCGTATCATAATATCTCCTTTAACCGTTTAGTAGGCAATTTATATGACGAATAAAAATAAACTTGTTACCATTTAACTTATACTATCTTTGAATTAGTATAATTTTTCTCAAGCTCAGAATATCTACAAAATTAATAATTATAATATTTGGCATATTCTTAAGGTCACTTTGTATATTTTTAATATATACGACTACTTATGTAAGTTGTTTTGATATCCCTTATAACGTCAAGATAAACTATTTTTAAAAATATCAATTTAATTTAAATTATAAAATATTGGACTTTGTATTACATATTTCATATATTCGTTCCTATTAATCTTAATGGTACCTCATGGGTATTGTGATGTCATTTCGGTGACACAATATATTTTGATGTTTTGCATACCACCACACTGTGACATTACTATGTCACAAAAATGTCAATTTATTCTGGTAAATTAGTTAGGTACGGTTTATTTTTTAAATGACATTGAAATGAGAGTTGCGTCAGCTGTATAAATAGATCCGGGTTCATTTCCAGATTTTTTATGAGCTAATCTTCACGTTTTACAAGCCTCGCTTTCGGCATCGATCAGTTTCACTTTTAAGCCGATGACCTTTTGCGGAATGTGCAGTGAGATAACGGATGAGCGTATCGTTTTTATATTTGTTATTAGTGTTTCTTAATTTTTAAAATAAGTTTACACTGTAGAGTCATTAGTTAACATCGAAAGCTCTGCTACGCGTGAATGGAATAGTTTTTTAACCTTGGTTCTTTCTGCGTCCACGTTCTGCGATTGTTATTACGCAAGTATTTTGCAACCGAAGATTCCATTTTACCATTTTAAATTTATACTGGTATTTCGGTATTTGTTATTTCTTTTCCTCTTAAAACGATACATGCAGGTATGTAGGTATTTTTTGAGGGATTCCTTCTTATAGTTACCTATTCAGTTTCGATGAAATTCTATAAGGGTGTGGCATATTATTGCGGCGCTTACGCATGAAAAGTTCCTGTTTACGAAACATGTTTTATGTTGGCATTGTGGTAAAAGTTGAATTTCTGCTTGGAGAAGCGTAAGAATTTGGCAACAAAATGAACCTTGAAGTGCCTGTGTACTTAATCCTATAGAAGTATACAGAATATAGGAAAAACCGAAAAATGATTCATTTTCAATATAATTTGAATCCCTTTTTTTATTTTTGTGCCACGGTTTAATTATCAACCAAATATTTTAAATATATTTTTCTACAACTTCACGGAATTATTTATAGATATTTTACCTTTATATTTACATACTTAATTACAAGTCCTACTAAATACTTTTTGTAATAAGATACGGTTTTTACATCGATGTTGATCAAAAATGTATTTATTACAAATTCCAATAAAAAGGTTTTAAATTATAGACTAAAAATATTCAGTTCTAGAAGTATATTCTATATTTTTACCTCATACTGGTGTTCATATGTATAATATAAGTATAATATACTTAAATATTCTATCGCAGTCTTGCAGCTATATTTTTGTGTCAACATGAATTCTAGTGCGTGCTGTGCGTACTCATTCTGTGAGAGCTTTGAAATTCTATGCGCACATCGCGGCTGTGCGCGCAATGCGTCAGCTTCTATTATATTTAAAGTTTTCAGTTGATTCATTACCGTAGTTATAAATTGAACTGTATCAAATACGCACTCATTTAAATTGTTAATCAATTACTTTATAAAATATATAGTTCCCATCAATTATAGTATTTAGAGGCTACGGTGCTATTTATATATAGTATTTGTGTTCAACACACATAGTTTAAATAACTACTATGCAAATTTTGTTAGGGCAAGGTTGCCAAGTTAAGACTGCTCTTCGTTAGCCTCGCAGACATACCAGAGATGGTTTAAGCGTGTCTTGCCTATAAATAAAGTGTCGATTATTTTTTTCTGTTGAAGTACATGATTATATTTTTATACCCAAATGATGAATACATTATTACATTCACTATCAAGAAGCAGTGTATATTTCCATTTATTTTCCTTTCTAAGCTAACCTAATCTAATATTAAAAGACAATTTGATCAAAGATTTAACAATTAGGTATGTAAATCCGAATTAGCAAGCACAACACGTTCACGTGTTAATTACAACGTGACTACCGTTCAGTTGGATAGGGTTGATGAACTGCGATACCGTAAGGTATGATAAGCCATTGATGTACGTATTGATTTACGTTTAGAAGGAAGTTTTATGTAAAAGTTGTCGTTATATGATATATTAATTTTAAAATAATAGTTCATCAGCCACGTTTTGTACTTTGTATGGTATTTCGTCCAGAACGTATATCTACATCTATCTATACTATAACAAGTCAGTATAAATTTGGGTCTGTACATTAAATACCTTTTACGAAAAAAAAAATGAATATAAATCTATGATGATATTTTTTATTGTTTGTCTGTTTGTGCACGCACATCTTTTGATCTACTGAACAGATCTGTACTAAACTTTTCTAGCTGTATAGCTTTTAACCTTGGGTAGCACCTAGAGTATAATTGACAAGCTGAAATATAACAAAAGGGTCCTTAAAAAGATGGAATCAAGTTTGAATGTCAACGTAGCGTATGGAAGTAATATGATATAAAGTTATAACGTCCATCCGAATGGAGCTGTGGGTATCAACTAGTCAAAAATAAAAAAATATACGAAAGCATAATATGTCACAATTTGGGCTCAATGTTATAATCAAATGCAATTTCTTAAGAAACTACTATCTCCATTCATCTATTCGTTTCACACGCATATAAGCCTGAAAGAGACAAAACAATCAAGCAATTGGCCACGCTTACATATTTGCCCCCGTACGTTCACCGGCGACCTCGGAGCTCGAGGTATGACAGACCTTGTCTCACGATACAGATTTATAATATCTACATTTACTGTCGCTTGCGCCGTTGCAACCCGGCTCTGTGCTACTGATCACGTGAACAGATGATGTAGGAAGTCAAAGTCATATCGTTAGCGCTCGTGGAAGCATTCTTTCTTTATGAACGGGTGACTTTGACAATGCGCGTAATGATGGCACGTATACGCTCGTATACAATCCTTTAATCATATTACGGCCGGTCGCTGTAATTTATTTGTCATGTATGGTTTATTTCCTTGAGTAATAGATTAATATCATTAGTCAGTACTTAATAGAAAATAAAATGAACATACCTACCTATTTTAAAATTTAATTGATGCATAAAAACTCTTAGCAAATCTTGATTCATAATGTGATCTAAGAAAGTTAAATTGTTAAATAAATAAGGAATAGATCCGTGAAAATGGTTTTGCAAGAAGTAAATAGTTTAACTTAAGTCATTGTTGTTAGTATTTAGGTAACAGTGGTGTACGTTTGTGAATCAAAGTATTGCTATGCAAACAATTCCTTTGCTAAGAATTGCATACAAACATTATAAATTAGTTTGTTTATGAAATACATTTTTAACACAATAGCTATGCAGCACTTAGCTATTGTCAATTCTAATTACTAGAACAATGACTTTACGAGTACTGATCCCGGCGCATGGAAGCGAACGTTCTATTAGAAAATAATTAATTGCTGCTTGTTATATTATTATGCATTCGGATACAAACATCGACTTTTAATTACAAATCACTATTAAATGTAAATTGTTTGTAACAAAAAGAGTCACAAAATTTCTACATTTTATAGATGATTTAATATAAGCACCAACTCAGAATAGTTAAAATTGCCGTGACGATTAGCTAAGAAGAGTTTTTAAACTTATCAATATAGTATAAATAAAGTTTCAATTATAGTATTATCTAATTTACCGCAATTGAAATTGACGTAATTCGAAATATCTGGGTATTTTATGAGTGTCTACATATTATAATATACAACACACACACTTTTACTTTAAAAGTGGAAAATAAAAAATCTATAAAAATAATTTTATTAATATTTCGGGTAATAAATAATTACGGACACAGCGGAAATGCACTTCCGCATTGTCTACGTGACTACTGGTGCAAAGCAGGAAATCTTTTTTATTCCTGCTACCATCAAGGAGTTATGATCGATTTTAAAATATTTTTTGCCCGTACAAATGTAAATTATTTTTAATAATTATTGATTAAGTTTCCCCGTCTAAATACCAACGTATAAATAGTTAAATTGAATAGAATATAATTTACAATCATATTTTCACTTTACTTACTACTTTGAACTACCTTGCTTATGTAAGACATCCGGATAGATTAAATCAATACGAATCCGGGTGTGTTTCTATGAGTCATTTTCATATGACATTCAACTTTTGCCGTCAACCATAATAAAATTGTTCAAGACTAGGTACGACGCTCTTATAAGGAAGTTTTTTTACCAAATTGTACCTACCGCGTCTTTATTGTTTGTCTCATGACTGTCCCACTTTAACATAACACGATTTTAATATTTTCATATATAAGTACATCATATTTCACTAATCCCAACACATAATTTCTTTGAAATAACGAAATAATAGATCGGTCATTAAGTTAAAATAATTATAATTTTGTTAGTTTCGTTTTAAACAGTTAAACTGCGCATGTATAGATACGTGCTTGGGATTTTTTTTCGCATTCCGAGCGGGAGTTAAAAAGTTTAATAACATGTATCTGTGTGCGTTATGTAATTTGAAAGATAAATATTTTCGTAAGTCATCTGAAGTCGCATCACGGATGTGGCACGACCAACGCGGAGACAGAGGATGACGACCGTCAAACGGAACGTAAGCACAACTACAACATATATTGTAAGAAGTGAAATCGACGCAAAGACAACTGCAAGCGATTTAAATTTGAAGATGAAATAAAACTTTATTATTTTATTTGTGTTACTTTATTTAATAATAATCGTAGGTAAAATATATAGTTTATACACCTATGTGTACATGTCGATTTATTAAAAAAAAAACGTAATAAATCTATTGTTTGAAATAAAACTATATTAAATTTAAAAAACTTTAAGAAACTATTTTTTACCAAACATAGTCGATAATTTATTAAATATTTAACTAATTATTAGTTATTCATACACTAAAGATTGTAGAGGCCAATTAGTTGCTTAGACAAGTTATCTAAGAGTGCGCGCAATTAATCCTGTTGCGTTCGAAACTTTTATATGGAAGTTTAATATATTTACTATAAACATAAATAAACGATGGCTTTGTAAAGCATACACAATGTAGCATACATAAAATATTCGCGATAAATCCGGTAAAAATAATACAATTTCAAAATGTTAAAAATCATAAAGCAAGAGATCTTAACATGTACAAATTGAATTCGATACATCTAAGAATAAAAAATACTACCTGGCACTTAATACATTTCTTGTAGATAAATCTCACTATGCAATGTAGTTATTAATAAAAAGTGAAATGTTAAACGTCGTAACGCCGAGTTAACGACTATACCACTAGACGGAGTCAACAATTACAAACTATACTTCACTTGAGTAACTCAATACAGAGTCGAAAATAGTAGTTAGATATTAACACCATATGGAGTTACATACGTAACTTTTTATAGACAACAAAAATATACTGTTACAATGTTTAGTATTAATGAAAATAATAAAATAACTTCTATTTTTTTCCACATTCCATAGTATTACATTCATTGTCGAATGTCCATGGCGGATTGCCCATACTCGTATAACACGACTCCCATCGGCTTAAGTCTTGTTAACTGTTTGCCTAGGAATCTTAAGTTTTTAATATATATTTTAACCCCGGCTTAGCTCTACAAAAATCGCCGCCGTTACATGGTTAACGTATAACCAAGTACAAGAAGAATTATCTTGTACTTGTGCACTGTGTGGGAAATGCACGAAGTCCTTGACCAACTAAGCTTCCCTTGCAGATACAATTGTGTTCCCACGGATAACAATTGCAGTTTTTCATCCACACACGCTATATACATTTGATGAATCAAACTTGTTCTTAGATTTTGTCACAAAATTAAATGTCGAATTTACATACCTACATATATTTACAAGTATTAGGTAGGTATTCGGTTAAAGGTCATCATCCCATCTTTACTGTTTCGCAACTAAATGCTGTTGCTATATTGACGTCTTTAAATGATAATGAAGACAAATTAGTAAAGGCAATTTGATTTTAATTATAAAAAAGAATATCCTCATTTTAATAGAATATAATACTTTTTTGATTTCTATATACGGTATCATGATGTTATTATGATGTAAATAGTTAACATTGCCACAGAAAAAGAAAAACTGTATTTAGATCGTGAGAGTGAGAGTAATACACTTTTTTTTCTATCCACCTTTTTCTGTCGTTATAATTAGCTCAACAATTACAAAATTGTTGACATACTAATTAGCAAGTATAGCTATAAATTTTTTAGCAGCTCCACTTTTTCCCCCGCATAGCAGGATAGTCAGAGAGAATCTAGTCTCAGGACATTTCGTTCTCTCCTTCCACCAAAAGTCGACACATTGCGTGTTTAGTGGTGGAACTTAAACCCGTGCCTTGTCTTAGGTACCAGAGCGGAGAAATGAAAATAATTTATAATCAGATCCCCGTATAGAATGCCCGAGTGATTATAGCATCGCCAACTTATCACGTTTAAAGTCAAGCGTTGTCTGACTGCTCTACGACAGCCTCAAATTCTTTCTTCATTAGTTATTCATATATCATTTCAAACTTTGGTTTTTGGCCTCACATGGACTTAGATATTATTTGTTAAATATAAATAAATAGCTTCACGCTATATCCCGCACACAGCAGGGTAGGCAGAGGGAACCTGAAAAAAAACCTGAAAAAAAAGGAACCTGAAAAACCTGTCACGCTGAATATAATTCAGTACAGTGTTAATATATTTGACTATTGTAAACAGATAAATGTTATTGAAACAAAGTCACCTTCCAGTCTCAGTATTGTCACTAAGAGTCCTCTGTTCTTTGATTGGTTATACCGAACGCATTATGGATTGCGACAAGTTCAACTTGAGCGTTTAACGTCCATATAAGCAAATTTATGTCACTAACAGTTAAAGATTGATATTGGAACTAGAAAGGTCTTCTTAAGGTGGTCTATAGGATAGTTTTAATAAGTACGCTCACCTAGCCTTGCGCTTGCGACCTTACATCTAGTGAAATTGAACTGGTTTTTGTATACCGGTCTCGTTGCACTCGTGGATGGAATTGTTGTATTTATTATAATAACAAAAATAATTCATTTAATTTTTATATTATAAAATTTGTAGTTTTTAAAATTTCATATACCTACCTGCCGCTATCGAAGTTAGATAGGAAATATTTTGAAAAACCTTAAATTAATAATTAAGTAAGAAGGCAGAAGCATTTCGTCACTATTATAATACAAAAAAAAACTGTTATGTTTGGACTACTGTTAACTTTTTAAACATTTTTAAAGTGTTATTCCACACTTAGGAAAATTGAAAAAGACATTTAAAGAAAGCAGCAGTCTCTCTTGCCAAATGATTGTTCGTAGAATAATCTTTGGGTAGCAGAAATTTGTAAAAATCTCTCTACAGAGATGCTAACAACATAAATAAGTTGTAATAAAGCGTATAAGAATTTCGACGCAGCGGCTAGTAGAACGCATGGCTCAGTGGTGAGAGCGCCTGAACGGTATTCAGGAGGCGCGGGTTCGAATCCCGCTGCGTTCAAATTTTTATACGTTTTCTTTAAATGTCTTTTTACTGTTAACTTGCTATCATCATACCTCCTTATTTATATATTTATGAGGAGGATTAATCTTAACTAAAAAAGTCTTGTCTAATAAAACCTTTCATGTACTCTTTCAATCTATGTGAATAAATTTTCATCATCAGCCTAGTCGATTTTTTCTTTTTAAACTTTATCAAATGTCAAAACGGTCGATGTTTACGATTACAACGATTTATTTAATAGTTACATTGCATAACGTTTCTATTAAATGATGGTTAACTGAGCAACAAAAAGATGGTTAACAAAAAGTTTTTGTTTATTTCATAAACAAACATTTACTTCATTTGTGAACGATAACGTAAATACTTTCTAATACTTTATCTACGATAAATGAATTGGTTACAAGGGTACATCGAACAATAGTTATTGGGTAGGCAGTGGGTAGGTTTGGTAAAAAATCGATGACTCCTAAAGATGTATTTTAAATTAAGATCGCTCACTACGAGCGGCGTGTGAGTAAGTGGCGAAAGTGTTTATAATGCGTTACTTCATCGATCCACACTAATGGCGAATAAGAATGCGTAATACTCACCCACGCTCCGATTCGTAGAAATTTCTCACGCGCATATCATATATGTACATATTTTGCATTCGTATTTTGTTGCTTTAGAAGCAAAAAGTGACTGTTTTTTTAAATTATATCTTTATGAGTCAGTTTTCATGAAAAACACTAAGAAATTACACTTATTCTATTCTATTCTACACTTATTCTATACTATATAAAATTAAGCGTTATTTAATTTAACCGTTTAACTCTCACTATTCTGTCTGTCCGTCTGTGTAAGGAAGATGAATGGCTGTCTGTCTGTGTAAGGAAGATATGACAAAAAATATTATCAAGAACATTTAACAATGTAATAGGAGCTAAAGCAATAATATCATTTGTTTTTTGAGTTAGTTTCTCCGTGCGTTTGACAAGCTAATCTCAGACACGGCTCAACTGATATAATTGTAGTTTTGATTATTATATTTTAATAAAATGTTAAGGGACCATCCTTAACATTTTATTTTATGTCAATCGGTTCATGAACAAAAATATACATTTTGTTCAAACAAACAGCTAAACAGTTATTTTAATAACTGTTTTATCAAACTGGCTTAAAAAATCCGCGGATGAAGTCGCGGACGGGTCGCTAGTTTGAAATAGTATTTTATGAGGACCACCTGTCAGACTTTCTCGTTTCCTATTATTACTTTACAAAATACCCGAGGTAAAAGACAAAGAATACTAGAAGGATGCTAGTAATTTTTTCAGACGTTTATAAAATAAAACCAATAGACTAATAAATAATTTGTAATTCTTAATATCGATATTAATTTATTCTTTACCGGAGTCCGCTCTATTTACCCAACCTGCGGAAATTACTTAAATTGCATCACTTATTACTTTAAATTGTATTTTTATAATATATAATTTTTATATTTTGCTTGTATATTTTTACAGATGTTTCCTGCTTTTTGCTTTGCAAGTTACTTTTGGTGAAGTGGACATAATAACAGAACCTCGTCCAGGTGATGAATATGTGTTAGTAAGCTCTGGACAACAAACTCCTTTAAGAAACTTTGAAACCTCCCATAAAATTCCTGAAAAACATCCCAATCATCGATTAACAAAACCCGAAGATGGCGACAAAATATTCAAAAAATTACACAGTGGGAAAGTTAAGCACCCTTCTGAAGGTATTATTTCTATAGAGGAGGATAAAAAAGCAATATTAAAAAAGGCTCCAAAAACGAAAGTTACCGAGTCTATCGAAGTAGACATACCTGTTTCTAAATTAGAAGACATTAAAATAAAGGAAAATATTAAGGCTATAGATGTTAATCCAAAACTTTCTGTTGCTTTAGAAACTATGTCAGAATCAGGAAAACTGATTGATAACGATCGAACTACTACTCAGAAACCAGTTTTGACTACCTCGAAACCATCCGCATCACAAACTTACGATTATATACCTATTAATTTCGATACTATAGATGATATAAACAGCGGGCTTCTTTCATCAAATATTAAGTTGGAAACTGCTGGTTCAGAACAAAAGCATTCAAGAATTCAAGTAAAAAAAGGTCCTAATGGTCAAGATTATGAATATGAGTACATCTACTATTACTACGATGAAGAAGAAGGAAGTAAAAAAGAAAATAAAGATAACGCTAGTCCGAGTACCGAAGCCGCTGTTGTAAACTCTCATGATGGACCACAAAAAGTTGAAAGTGAAAATCAAATAGCAAAAGAAACAAAATCCAAGAGCAAATACAGCACAATCGACAGATCTAGTACAACTACATCCCCTGCTCCGGAAGTTCATAATGACGCTTACTCATCATCAGGTAGATCGAGGTCACGAGGAAGAATAGCTGCTCCACCAGCAGTTGAAGAAGAATCTCGTGAAGAACGGTAAGTGTATTTTAATCTTTTAAATATCACATAATTTGTAACATCACATAAAGTAGAGCTTAGTGGTGCAGTAGTTGTAGTATTAGCAAGTAATATAACTTGTAGTTGATGCAAAGTAGATAACACATATTTCATTCAAGACTCATTAACTCGACATCATTCGCTTTCTGTCGCACGAACTCTTGAGGAATCACTGCACTGTGAAGCGAGCAACCTGGTAAGATGTGTACGTACAATACAATAAATTTTCTCATCAGGCTTCCATCGAGCACACGATTTCCCCCTCGCGGTCGTAATTTGGTTGCTTCAAGCTCTACAACATACGTCCCTGAAGTATCTTCAGAGACAATAAGACACCGTGGTCGCTCACAGGTTGACAATGTCGCTGATGAATCAATAGGTCAAACTAGAAGTAGAACTCGAGCGCATATCAGGTATCGTCAATTATCTGTAGTATTTTTCTTACAGACCCTTACTTCCTTTTAGCATGATCTATATAGTTATATTCATATGAGTGTGTATGTATGTGTATATATACATACATATTTATACGGTTTATATACCAATTGCATGCATATAAAAATAGAAGCTTGACTAAAAATCTTCCTTATAAACTACATGTATTCATTCATATTATCTTCTAGGTGATGGTTAAATTTTAATATTTAACTTATAATGATAAAAGATTAATATAACATGACTTTAACCTTTTAATAAATCTATCTAGTACTTTGCTATAACATATTTATTAGGATTTATTTTATATATTATAAAGTAGATTACAAATACATTTATAAAATTATTGCAGGCGTCCAAGTTCCGAATTAGTAGATCTTGACAGTTTCAAAACCAACTCTGGAGATATTCCATCACAATATAAAGAACCCCCTACGAGATATTCATCTGAAAGTAAAACTACTACAGAAAATTCAGACAATTCTTTGCCTGCTAATGAACCATCTCATGCTAAAGAAAGTCAAAGAGAAGGACATAGTTTAGCAAGTGGAATTAGGTTCCAAGAAATTCAAGACGATTCCAAATTGCCATCAGATTACAAACAAACTACTCCTTACGAACAAGATACTACTGAATATACGACAATGACAGCAATGGAGAAAGTTGCTCTAGACTTATATGCCTATTTAGCCGGTGAAAATCTGAATAATGAAATTAGCCCAGCTGGGGACTTGATGAGTTTCGATGGATCGACTACCGTAGATGAAGACGCATGGACGACCGAATTGGTTAGTACGACTGAAGAGGAAACGACACCGACCACTACCACCACGACTACCACCACCACAACTACGACAACCACTACGACGACTCCAGCGCCGACTACGACCACCTCTGCACCAACTCGTCCTTCAAGATTTAAGGGTCGTCCTGGATCGAGGGCTCGGGCACCTGCCTCTTCTAGCGCTGCCACAGAAGCACCACAGGAATCCTCTACAAGAGCTCGAGGTAAAATATATTTATAGGAATGTATAATTAAGTTTCTGTCTTTATGAAAAGGAAAATTTTTATTAATAAGCCAAAGCGATATTGATTTTTGTGCTGCCGAGCGAGTTATGCGAATTATTATTAACATAATTTCATTAGACTAATCATTGTTATCGTCAGTTATCGTCGTGTAACAGTTATCGTCTTTCAATTTTGCTAACACTTTATTCACAATTTTTCTTTAATTAGTCGTTAAATCTTATGAAATTTACATGTTAAGAGCTGCTAATATAACGATTACTTAATTTAAAGTCTCTGATATAAAGAAAGCAATTGCTGTGCTAAATATGTTGTTATGAAATTGAATATAGTATGTGAGCTGTTTTGTGATTTATTGACAGGTCGTTTTGGTAAGCCTAATGGAATCAGAAAGACGACGGCAGCTGCTGTAGAGTCATCTACTTCCTCCGCTCCCGTAGAGAAACCGGCGCAACCAAAGGTTTGCATCTACTTATTATTTTTTTCGGTCTGATTGAGCACTTTGATATAACAATGTAAAGCGACATGCTTCAGCGAACGCCCGCAATGCGAATATTATTGCTGTTTATAAACTTCCTTTTAACCAAGTATTTAATAGCCCAGATCATACTGTCGCCAACTGGCACGCAGCAATATTTCAATGTAAACACATTTGAAGAATACATATTTATAATTGTAATTATTATATGATTCGAAAAAATGTGTAATAACTGTGAAATGTAATTAATATCTATCTTGTAAGTACAATTTCACAGTTTTTACACATTTTCACAAATCACTTAACAATTACAAATATGTATGTATGTTAATTTATAATATTATTTTTTCTTGATCTTTAGTCATTAATATAATATTTTCGTCAGTATGATATTGTGGTAAATTTCGATATTCTGAAATGGTGACCTTCTGTCGTCGCCGTTAATTGCTGTATTTTTTAAATATTGGAAATATAAAATTATTGAAAATGGAAAGTGTAATTATTGCTATATTTTGTTAGCAGGCGTTTGGTCGTCGCGGACTATTTTCTGGGCGCACACGTCCCAGCTCCACAGCTGCTCCGGCATCAGACGCCGTAAGCAGCGCTCCCAGTGAAGCAGCGGCTCCAAGGTTAATATGGTTATTTCATATTTTTTACAAAATTCACAAAATGCTCTTACTCCTAAAACCTTTTCAAGTTTCAACGTACGATTTTTTTAAATATATAATAATTTATTCAATACTTAGGGCGCGTCTTCGTCCTGGATTAAGGAAGCTTCCATCATCAACTTCTGCAGCGCCGTCTTCCGGTGAAGTCGCGGACACTCCAGCCTCTGTTGCTAGTCAGAGTGCAGCATCAGGAGAAGTTGTAGAAACTACACCAATTCCTTCTAGAAGCATTGGGTAATTATAATTATTTAAAAAATCATGAATAAACATAAAGTACAAATAAATTATATTTTTAAATAAAATATTTCAACTAAACAATATTTATTTTGTATAATTTACGTAATTAAAAAAAATACTTTTTCAAATAAGACGTAAACCTGGAGGTGTTAGACCCGTGTCGCTGCGACCAGGACCAAGACTGAATATAAGACCAAACCCTCGTTTGAGACCTGGATTAGCAAGTGTAGCACCTACTGAAGCTGCATCGGAAGCACCTGCTGAAACTTCAGCACCCGAAGTTCCTGCGACAGAGGCAGAAAATGAGGCATAATATATTTATTTACTCCTTAATTTATTTTTTTATATAATTAAAAAAAAACTATAATTCCTTTGAAAAGCACAAGCTAATATTGTAGATATTTTTTACAATGTTAAGTTACGACACATCGAAATACTCGTAGCCTACTATATTGAGACTTTAAACGGTTGAAATATATTAGTATATTAGTTACTAGTCACATATTAACGACAATAAAGATATTAAATCCAACATATAGTAGTGTAAAATATTTTCAATATGTATACAATACAAGCTCTACAGTCGATTCTTGAAAGTAAATCAAGGTTACCTACTTTTAAAGTCATTATTATGTAAAATAAAATGACACGATTAACTAGTATCAAAGAATGTTGAAATATTTGCTTCGATATTCTTGTTGTATATTTTAATTTTGATATATTTATTTCTTATTTTGCATATATTTTCTTTTTATAAGGAGATATTATAAAAGTCTAATGATTTTATGGAATTATGTAATGGTATATTTTTTGAGAGACATCTCATTTAAATATTTTTTTAAATGTACTTTGTTCTTTTACGTTAAAACAGGAAAAAGACAATTTTTTAATGTTATAATATTAAGGGGCCAGTCGTGGCGCAGAGGCACAATGTGTGACTGGTTATGAGTTCCATTCTCACTCGAGGAGTGGAAATATATATTATTTCCATTTTCCTCGCTTTGGTGTCGAGGCAAAGAGCGGGGTTGAGTTCCGCCACTTAAGACGCAATGCCTCCGAGTTTGGCGGAAAGTGGGGAACGGAGTGTCTTAACACTTGAGTTCATTCTGTCTTATATTAACATTTTTTTGTATAGGGTTCCTCCCCCACGCCTGCACCTGAACAGCCTCGTGGTGTGCTAAAGCTACGTAATCGACTTCAAGTTTCTCCGTCGCCTAAACCACGCGTGGCCGTCACGCCGCCCTCCCGACGCCCTAACCCATTGTTGAAGAAAAGGTTGCCTGTTGCCGAGGTATTATTATTTTATCTCGTCTAGTCTCTTATTGAAAATATTATAATAAATTGTGTTTGGACATTGTATACGACTATTTTGTTGACAAGCTATTATATTCTTCATTATATTTTTATTAGGCCACAACTGAGCCACCAAAGAAGCCGACAGAATCGGTAGAAGAAGAAGTTAGTGCAGAGAAGAGTGAAGCAGAGGCGGAGACTGAGGCACAGCCAGTGGAGACGACCGCTGCGCCACCCCTCCGCGGCCTCGACGCGCTCATCGCCAGGAGGCGCGCCGCCGGCATCGGCGCCCGCCCTGTACGCCCTGCCCGAGGCGCTAACTTCCCAAAATAAACTCGTCTCCAGTAACAGTTATTTTGTGACGGCCATACCGAGGAATACATAAACTTTTCTAGAGTAACAACTAAGGAAAAATACAATTTGAATTACACAATTCATATTATTTATGCTTTTATAATTATTTTATTATGACGTGTTGTTTATTGTTCCTCGGTGAAACGTTAGTACGACTGTCATTTAGTCAAATTATTCTCCAACCTGCCTAGAGATTACTCTTATTTCTCATTTTTATCAGTAATAGTTGTATGCTTATGTATAATTAGGCTAAAAGTTTGTAATTTTTAAATCTTATCAATACTTAACCATCTAATTAAGAGCTTTCTTTCTGCAAACATAAAATATTTACGTTGTGTACATATTAGTAGTAAATTTTACTAATAGGTTTATTCAGGGTTGATTCACAGAGATAATTCACAAATCCTTGTGAATTTCTGTCTTTTTGCAAGCCAAATTAGTAACTGTCGGAATCCATACGTGGTGGACATATCCTAATCGCCAAAGTAGATATCCATAAGAATAGGGATTTTGTTAAGTCTTGATTTTCCCACATTAAAAATTATTATTGCACGCGAATATTGTTGCTGATTTGGACCAGCCCGCGACTGACATTATGACACAATTACATTTATTACACTAAAAATGTGTGAAAAGTCCAAACTAATTAAAAAATATCATTTTGTATTTATTGAAACTTTTCAAGAAATCTTTACAAAATTTATTATTTATAAATTTGTGTAAAAACTATTAAAACAATAATTCACAAATTTTACTATAATATGTATATTTTTCTAACCTTTTTGTAGATAAGAAAGATCTACGGTATCTATAATGATTTTATATTGTAATTTGATTCGTGTATCGTTAACTAATGTTAACTTTATAATATACTCATTCGTTTTATTTATTATATAAGTGGTCAACATGTTATAGGGCTTAAGTAAGAAAGTTGTTAATGAATCGTTCCGTCGACATTCATCAATATAACTGGAAACGTCTGCTGAAGCACTGATAGTTAGTGCCATCGTGATATGTTTTGTATCTTTTGTAAGTGTGATAATAAACTAAATAATAAGATGAACTTTGTATCCATTTTATTTTTTTCTACATTCCCAACTAACTTCCAAAGGAGCTAATTAGTTAGTCTAGTTCAAAGGTGGCCAAATTTAACTTAATCGGGGACAAAAAAGCTTGGAATCTTTAAAAAAATGCCATAATTTGCGTATGCGTTTAAAATTGCATATTTACAACTACTACCCGATTATTTTGGCTCAGTTTTTTACGCAACTACCACATATTTATATACATTTATTATAAGCGATGTATCATAAAAAAATAGATCATAGGCCGAATAAAGTGCTGTTGCAATGTATAGTTTGCCCGTCACTGGTCTAGTCGGTTAATTTCAAATATTTCTGTTAAATTTTCTATAAAACTACAATAGAGTTTACATTTCAGTCAGTCAAAATTTAAGATGTGTGTCGATTTTCGTAAAACGTTCGTATTTTGATAAAACATTGAGCTGCGGATAACTGTAGTTCGAAAGAAGTTCAAATTAATTAATACATTAAATAGTCACAAAGTCAGTCTTATCTCCATTGTATTTATTAGATTTTTTCAACCTTTTTATACTGAAATTATTAAATGAACCTTAGCAAAGAATCAAGTAGGTATGTACATGCTTTACTTCTTTTAAATATATTTTGATTTAATAATTATATAGATTTTTTTTTATAGCTTCACCCTGTATCCGCACACAGCAGGGAAGGCAGAGGGAACCTAGTGTTAAGACACTCCGTTCCCTACTTTCCGTCGAATTCAGAGGCTTACGTGTTAAGTGGCGGAACTTAACGCCGCGCTTTACCTCGACACCAGAGCGAAGAAAATGGAAATATAATTTCCACTCCTCGAGTGGGAATCGGACCCACAACCAGTCGTTTACAGTCACACGCTTGTGCCACTGGGCCACGACTGGCCACATTATGCATTATACATTATATAGATAAATATACTTATTTCAAGATTTTGTGCGTTTCTGTAGTTTGGTTAAAAGTATCGTATTTTATTGATTGTCGTCAAAGACCGAGATATTGCGTGGAGTGTCAACGGCCTTATTATGTAAGTAATGTTACTAAATCTAACTCGATGTCGTGAAAATACAGGCTTTATGCTTTTTCCCACATAACAGCGTAGTCAGAAAGAACCTAGTGTCAAGATAATCCGTTCTCTACTCTCCGCCCAAAATCGAGACATTGAGTGTTAAGTGGCTTAACTCAACGCCCCGCTTTGTCTTCTTACAAGACCAGAGGAATGAGAATAATTTAAATATAATTATTCCTCCGAGGATTCCTCATTGGATATCGAACACAGTACCAATTGCGTTTGCAGTTAGACGGTGTACACTGTGCCATGATAGCCTCTTAATCATTGGTGTTAGAAAGTTAACTGACGCATGGGAAAATATGGATGAATTTTCGAAATTGACACCCATAATTCAATCTTTTGATAACAACAAATATAAATAATATTTAAGAGGTGGGGTCCAGTCCTTAATTGATATATCCATCCAAAGTGTTAATTAATATATCCATTTTCTTCGCTCTGGTGTCGAGGCAAAGCGCGGCGTTAAGGTCACTTAACATGCAATGCCTCCGAATTCGGGGAAAAGTGGGGAACGAAGTGTCTTAGCACTAAGTTCCCTACCCTGCTGTGTGCGGGATACAGCGTGAAGGTAAAACAAAAGTTTAACATCAAAATTAATTTGATTTTTTCCACTATAATAAAGTAGTGATAAAACTTTAAAGTATAAAATATTTTATAAATACAAAATTGTTAATAACTGTCATGTAACATGTTCTGTCGTATGGCATTAGTGAAAAACTCACAAATTAAATAATTTCTGTAAGGCATTTGGAGCAAAAATATATTATATAGGTACTGTACAATATACATTGTTTCATTTATGTCGTGACTAATTATTACCCGTGGCTTTGTTCCAATATATATTTACAGAAAGATATCTACGTTCGTTCAGGACATATAATAACTGCAGTAGGTATTTACTGACTCTTAATCGTTACCTGACAAATAAAGTTTTGTGTCTCTAACAATTAAAAATGGCGGAGTTTCTTACAAACTTTCAACATCTCTTTGACCCTATATTTGTCAAAATGGCGGAAATAGGTACTTACTATTTACTCGTTTACAATCAGTGACCCAAAATCTATTTTTTGTTTTTAAATTTTGTATAACTTGTAATTTTTAAACGGCAGCTGTAATCTACGCTTTTTTTCTGATTAGTGTGGCAATAAGTAGAGAATACCCGGATGTCTAAACAATCACCGACCAATACTGGATAACATTTAATAGATTACAATAATACTCATTATCTTTACATAATGATTTGCATTATTTAGTTAGTGTCACTTAAGAAATATGATCAGTAATTACGCAATAATGTCAAAACTTATTAAATAAATTAGTTTTAGTGTTCATATCATATTAAGGGAAATTGCATTTATAATAAAAAATAATACAAGATTTTTCCTTAATCTTGCTTATGTAGGACACATAACGCTTAATGAATGTGTGTATGATTCCAATCTAAGTAAGATAACTGGTTCGTCTAATATAATTCCGTTCATTTTGTGGGAAAAATTATATAGTCTTAATAATCACTTAAATTTAATAAATACTTTAATTATTTATATATTTACCTACTACATTTTATTTACTCCACTATATTTAGCCATCATTCGAGCAAAAAACTAATCCATATGATATTTAACTCTCTGTTTTCAAGTGTACGTCTAACTTTTCAAAAACTTGACAAAGACAAGTAATAGTTCGAAGTTACCAAATCTGGAGAATATGGCACAAAAATGGCATTGTATATCCCATTCAAGTTGCATAAAGTTTGTATATAATAAATCAGGTTAAGGAATTATAATAGGAAAAGTATAAATTAACTTAATTATAAATTAGCTAAATTTATTTTCATTTAGTAGATAAGATATTAGTTAAGAAGTCACTATCCGTTAACGTGACCGTTTGTTTCTTGGTCCCGGGACTACCTTTTGGGATACCGGGATCTAGCGCCAAAATAGGGGCAATCCCGTTCAAAACGGGACGTCTGTCCGTTACATACATGTACTTAATTAGAATTTAATAGACGGAAAATGAAGGTATAATTATTAACAAGTATTATAGGACCACTATCAGTATTGGATATAAAAATAGTTTATATCTAGTAAAGTATTAAGGAAGATTGTCAAAAATTAAAAGAATGATAAACAAAATTTGCCGTTGAAATATTATCAATCGAATATGACGCAACTTATCGCTCTATATCAATAAGTTTACACGGACCAATATTTTATTGCACACTTTACCAAGATAATTTAAGTGGCCTGACAACTCCACTCGGTTATATGTACATCCGAATCGTCGTATTAGTTCGACAGACTTGTATAGTCACTATCAAGTAGCCGCTAGCCAGTCGTTAGCGTACCACGCCACGCTTTACACATTTCAACGTTCCAATCTCACATTGTAAGTACATATAACCATATCTCTTACAACACAGCAGTTATTATTTCAATGTTAGTTCAAGCAATGTTACTTTATTTATATAAGGCTTAATTTAATTGAATATTAAAACAAATTTATCAATGTACTTAATTGAAAGTGAATAATTTTGTATAACAAGGTACCCTCGTATTGAAGATCGTTTTCCTTCTACTTGTGCACTATTATTCATAGACGGTCCTTATTAAATAATTTATATTCTTTAAGGTTTACTTACATACAGTTTGTAAGTTAGAATAGGACCTTTTTACATTTAGGCATATATATTTTATGCCATTGCTATAGATGAATGTTAATTAAAATCAAAACATTTATTTCTAGTCGTTTCGGTTGAGCACGTAAAAAGCCGGTTTAGAGATAAGCTGCCTGAGACTATTCTTACAGTAAACAAAACTTTATATTTTGAATTCTAAAAACAGTTTTCGGCTAGCCTTTTTAAAAAATATTAGATTATGTAGAGTACATAACAATAAAATATATAATGTATTTTTTTTATATTATAGATAAAAAGAAAATGGGTCTAGGCATAAAATCTGTCCTAGTGGTAGATGGAGTCGGTGCTAACTGTGCCGAGATACTTAAATCTCACAACATTAACGTAACCACAATAGCAAAGATAAGCAAAGAGGATCTTTTAAAGGAAATCCCTGTAAGTACTTCGAATGACGTTTGTAACATAATTGTAAATATTGTTTTGTTATATTAATTACGCAATCTTTTTTATAGAATCATGAAGCTTTAGTTGTACGCTCAGCATCACAAGTAACTAAAGAGGTTTTGGAAGCAGGATCTAAGCTTAAAGTTGTAGGTCGAGCTGGAGCAGGTGTTGATAATATCGACGTAGCCGCTGCTGGACAAAGGGGCATTGGAGTTATCAAGTAAGTTTTGAGATGACTAAACACTTAATTGACTTGAGGCCAGTCGTGGCGGAAGGGCACACAGTGTGAATATAAACGCGACTGGTTACTGGCTCAAGGAATTCAAATATTTCATTTTCTTCGCTACGATGTGGAGAAAAAGTGGGACGTCGAGTACCGACACCTTATACACAATCCCTCCAGAATTCGACGGAACGTGGGGAAGAGAGTGTCTCAACGTCACGTTCTGTCTGCCTACCCTGCTGTTTGCAGGATATAACATGACGCTAAAAAAAATAAAAAAAGAATACTTCTTACTATTCTTATACATTTTCTAAAAATGTTTTTAATATTCTAAATAAGTGAATACTATTAAACACTACGAGTGTTATAGGTAGATAATAGGTCGTTTCAAAAATTTTCAAATACATCCTACATTATTTACGGTGTAAACATTATGGTTAAATTACTATTATTGCATTTATTATTTTCATAGTAATTATTATTAATTATACGGCATCGGAGTCGGAGTAATAGTATTAATAATTTTCATAATACTTTTATCATCGAAAGCGCTCTTAAGTTTTAACCTTGCGTCATGCAACGAAGAATTTTATCAACAAGCTGATTAAAGTTACGTATTTCATAAACCAAATATTTATTATTTTGTTTTGTTAATAAGTAATTATAAATATGAAGATATAAATATTTATTAAGAATAAAAATATGCCTACGTGTCATACTTATTTTATATTTTATTTATGGATACGATGAAATAATAATCATTAAACAAGAGGAAAAATTAATGAAATTCTGTTTAGTTTGGTAATGTTAAAATATAAATCTGGTAAAAACTACATTTTAGCTTAACTTAACTTAATTAAATAAATTATACTAAAACATATTTTTAACTAATTAATTACTTCTATATTATTCTAAGATTTTACGTTTTACTGCAATTAACCAAAACTCTTTGTCAGAAAAATTTTTTTGTCAGTCAAACTAATCAATATATCAATCAATGAATGTATAGGTAAAATATATATATTTTTATTTATTACGTTATTCACACACACGACTTTTACAATCGTTTTTGAACTATGGGTTAATGACCAATTACCTATTACTTTTAATACCACTGGGCGATATTTGTAGATTAACTTTACTGAGTAATATTTGGCCAAATTTTGAAAAATCTGGCTAAAAATCTCAAGACGTCTACGTCTGAGAGCATCAAAAAGAAAACAAGAACTATACCTTCATATTAGAAATAGGTTAAGCACTAAACGATTGTATTTTCAAGTTGTGATGAATAAACATTTTTAACATTTTAAAGTGTCTTACACTTTGTGAAATTGAAATATAAGAAGATTATAGTTAAATATTTTTAAAGTGTTATTCACATAAATATTAACTTGAAAATTTTTAGACGATAAGCCATGCATAGATTGACGACAACCGTACTATGTAAGAGGTGCAGATTCGAATCCCGCTTCGTTCAAGTTTTCATACGTTTTGTATAAAGATAATTAGACTTCATTATTATATTTAAACTTAACATTATATCTTTAAACTTTAGTGCACCGGGCGCAAACGCTCTTAGCGCGTGTGAGTTGACATGTGGGCTGACTCTGGCTTTGTCCCGACACATCGTTCCCGCCGCCACTGCCCTGAAGGCAGGTCGCTGGGAGCGCACACAACATACAGGCTCAGAGCTAAATGGCAAAACCCTGGCTATCCTTGGACTCGGCAGGGTCGGCAGGGAAGTAGCAGTCCGCATGAACGCGTTTGGCATGAAGGTATTTATATTTTAGGCTGTATCATATTATTAAAGCAGTTTCACGCTTTTCCCTGCATAGCCATTCAATCAGAAAAAACTAGTGTTAAGACACTCCTTCCTCCACTTCCCAATGGCGTGTTCAGTGGTGGAGCTCAAGGCCGCGCTTTGTCTTAGGTCTTATTACTATTAATTATATACAAATTTAGATTTTAAATATACCTCATATACAAAATTTTCGTTTATAAAATTGATACCATATCTCTTACTAAATACAGGCGAACAGAATTACTCAGCATTTATCTAATCAATAATAACCATATGTATATTGTTGCTATGTCATGGCAAATTTGTGCTACAATAAATATTTAAATTAAATATATTATAAAGTATAATAGTAGAAGGAAATGTTTTAATTTTAAGTTTTTATTGAACATATTATACGGTATGTTATAATCTTTTATTTCCTTTTATAGTTTCCTATACTAAGTATATTATATTATATTTCAAATATATTTCATTATATTTAAATTATTTTACGTTTCTCGATCTCGTAAAACGAGGTGTAACGTTACCGCAGCTCGTTAGGCAATTTCTTGCAGTAGACTGAAAGTTATGACTACTTAGCTTTACGGAGAGAACGCAGAAGCTAAAAAATGGGAACATATACATTTTAGTATTACTTTGTGTTGATTTTAATATTATATTTAAATCTTAGCGAAGTTATTAATTTCTAGCTGCAGCGAACTATGAAAATTATATTTTTTGTAATTAGGTTAATACTAATGATGCAAAAACTTGCGATTGTTTTTTTATATATGTTAAATTAAAAAATATTTTTAGTATAATATTTCGTTAAATATATTTTAGATCATTGGATTTGATCCTTTTGTAACGGCAGAGCAGTGCTCCCAGTTTAATGCCACAAAGATGGAGCTGGATGAAATCTGGCCCCTTGCCGACTACATCACACTCCACACACCACTTATAGAATCTACCAAAAGTAAGTTGAAAATTTAAAGAATATTTTTTTCATAACGTTTTTTATTTATAACGTTTAATGAAATTTATAATAAAATAAAAAATTCGTAATACCGAGGATATTAATATAAAATACATAACCATTAGGAAACGTCATGAAAGGAATACTTTCTTATCCATATATATTAATAAGTACTAGCTTAAAGGATCTGATAAAAAATATATTTTGGGTAGCGTTAAGCCTAGATGTACACACTGAAAAGATAACCTTTTCTCTACCTACTATCTATTTATGCTATACGTATTAGGCGCAAACATACAATTATATCATTTAGACAATGTAATGATAAACGCACCTTGTAATTATATTTAACAATTCGAGCTATTAAAAGGAGTAGTTTTTTACTTATTTTTAAAATATTTAACGGCCTATGTAACATGAACCTAAATGGATGGGGTAGAAACAGTAATTTGAGTTTTACACGCCAGTAGTTTCCTTCGAGCAGTTGGCTACTTATGGTTTGAACGCACAAGCGTCTAACTATAACTTTAGTTTTAACCACATTACATTTATAACATTTCTAAACCTTAAGAACCGTTATTTTAAAGTAGTGATACTCATGCGTCAGCATTTCAAATAAAGGGATACTGTACATGAGATGACAATATGAAGGCACAGTTTTACATTTTTTTAAAAGTCATTTTCAATATCACGTTTAAATTATTCCGTAGCATATTGTCTTGTTTATATTACCTTATCGAAAGAGGATAACATTTTTATTAGTTATTCTTATCTTTTCCTTGTTGAAAAAAGCAAACCTTATCGTAAAATGTATTTAATTGCGTAATTTTCCTTAGTCTAAAGAATACTTTAAATATTTCACCACCTTCTTTTTTAAACGCCTTGGCAAATTTTTAATCCCTAATCTTGTGTTGCGAATTCTGATAGTCTACTTAATTTGAATTAGAAAAAGTAATCGTGTACTTAAAAGCTACTTCACAATTTGTTTGTTTTACCTTATTATTAATTTATTTTCTTAACAAAAACACTATTTCGTTTCAGACTTTATCAACGCCAGCGTATTACAGCGATGCAAGAAAGGCGTGAAAATCGTAAATGTAGGTCGTGGTGGTCTCATTAATGAGCGAGATTTCCTCGATGGACTTAAATCTGGACAGGTAAAAAATTGGACAGATTATGAAACACTTGATGATGAATATTAGTGAGAGTTAAAATGTCGTATTAAAATAAATAAAAAAAATGTAATTTAATACAGCTGACTTTATGTAGATCATATGAAATAATATTTTATATTTATTTATTGTTACTAAAAATATTTTCTCTAACAGTCATTCTTACTAATGATAATTTAATGTCTTATTACTAGGTTGGCGGTGCAGCTCTAGATGTGTTTGAACAGGAACCACCCACAGATCCTCTTACTCTAGAGATCATCCAACATCCTGCAGTAATTGCCTCACCACATCTTGGTATATATAGTTATTTTGTTATAAAATGTTCATCACTCATTATTAAAAGTCAATTGACGGGCTTAGGGCTCGGTTTGTTATTTTGGCAGTTTTAAGGATTGACTATACAAAAAAGATCCTATGAATAACTGTAGAAAAAGCGTCATCCATATGTTGCCGCCTAAACAGTTATTGAAATAACATAAATCATAATAGTATTTACAAAATGTCTTTCTGATAACCGTCCATGTTCAATTAACAAAAAAAAATATTATTCATCATTATTAAGTTTCAAATAATTACAGGTGCATCAACAAAGGAAGCTCAAGTTCGAGTTGGCCAAGAAATAGCAGAACAGTTGGTTAATCTAAACAAACCAGGCTCTTACCCAGACGCTGTGCTTGCTGAAGTAACAAAAGTTCTTCGAAAGTAAATCCTGTATTGTCATAAAATACTCTCTATGTGTCCACCTCGCTCGACCAGTAGCACATATTTAATGCCACTTGCGAAATTTCTTTATATTATAAATAAAAATATTTATGTACTTTATTATTGATTATTCTTATTCGTCTCCTTAAGCTTGTTAAGAAATATTTTAAAATAACTTGTGAACTATAGGAGAATAGGATAGGCAATCGTTTGCAATGGGACGCTATTGGTTGTTCAATATCTATTCTATTGGGACAGAATGGCTGAATTGATTTCAATTTATTTATTGAAAATGAAACAAAAAATAAATAAATCTAACAATGTAGCTAAAATATCCTAAAAATACATACAACCTAAAATACATACATAATATCTCAATTCTAGAAATCATTCAACATGCATATTTTAAAAATGTGATTGCATTGCGAGGTTTAAAGCGGTTTGGTTTGATTCTTCATGTCATTTAAAGTCAAAGTCAAATAATTCAATTCGAAATAAAAAGAGACATGCTTCATTTTTTGAACGTCAAATAACTTACCACCGATGCACTAAAGTCAATGCGTTAGACCTGATAAGAAGCGGCGCAAGAAATTCAGCGAGACTTCGTTTCTTTACTTATTTTGTAGTAATTAACAGATTTATTGCTGACAGTGATACTTTTAAACAGACTGGAACGAGAATTTCGATTCCAACATGTATAATCATTTATAAAATCTTTAATTAGGTAATAAAAACCTTTAACACAACTTAAAAAAGATGTGAAAAAACAAATGTCTTTTCCCAACTCAACACTGTTCCAGGAATTGAAACATGCTGTTACATTTATAATTAAATAAAATATAGGTATACTATTACAGGAATTACTTTATGCTTATTTCTAGTATTAATAGTATGTATGTCACGGATTTATATAAAACTAGCGGCCCTAGTTCATCTACGTGGCTGTTTCGGTATATTGCAACCCTCGGGTGTGGATTTTTGAAAAATAAAGTAGCCTATGTTTAGCCTCGAATTATCAATTATATATATGCCAAAATTCGTTACAATCGGTCAAGCGATGTAGATTTTTCATATAAACTATCATTCCCTATTTCAAACCTTTAGAGGTGGATTTTTGAAAAACTAACTAGCCTATGTTAGACCCGGTCATTTTTACTAGTTTCATTCTAAATTTCATCCAAATTCGACCAGTAGATTAGCCGTGAAAGCGTGACAGACAAACACACAGACATTCGCATTTATAATATAAGTATGGATAGCGGCCCGCTCGCGGCATGGCCGCGTGAACTGCCTAATTGTTTCGTTATATTGCAGCTTTTTTTTCAAAAATCCACACCAGAGGGGATTTTTGAAAAATAAAGTAGACTATGCTTAACCTTGGATTATCAACTATATCTATTCCAAAATTCATTATAATCGGTCAAGCGGTTTAGATTTTTTATATAAACTTTCAATTCCTATTTCAACCCTTTAGAGGTTGATTTTTGTAAATGTTGGACCCAGGACTGTTTACTATTTTCATTCTAAATTTCATCCAAATCGGACCCGTAGATTGGCCGTGAAAGCGTGACAGACAAACACACAGACATTCCCATTTATAATATAAGTATGGATATCAATATTTTTCTTAACATACATTATCAAATATGTGTTGGTTTTTTTTAGCTTTTCGCTGTATCCCGCACACAGCAGGGTAGGCAGAGGAAATTTAGTGTTAAGACACTCCGTTCTCCAGTTTTCGCCAAATTCGGAGGCATTGCGTGTTAAGTGGCGGAACTTAACCCCGCGCTTTGCCTCTAATACCAGAGCTAAGGAAATGGAAATATTAAATATTTCCACTCCTCGAGTGGAAAGCGAACCCGCAACCAGTAGTTTACAGTCACATGTTCATGCCACTGCGCCACGACTGGCCCCTTAAAATATAATATTATATTAAATTCAAAAGAAATGAATTGTAGCTTCGCAACAGCAGAAGACCGACCAGACCTAGTTTAGATAAATGTCTTTAGTGTCTTATCTTAGATCACCTTTAGTATATATTCAAAGTCAAGTATTTTTGCCGACTTTCTTTTTTGATATTAATTTTTGAGTTATTGGTGTACAAAAGTTTCATTAAAACCTTTATTTCCTTTAGTTACCCGTTTCATTAATATTTTTCTTTAAATGTAAAAAAAAACATTGAATTGAATATGCAGTAAGCTAAAAATTCTTTAAAAAAATGAAAAAATATTGACGTTTCCAAGTTTCCAAGAGAGTAATATTATTCTTAAGAAAAATATGTTTTTTGATTATAGTGATTACGTTTTTTTTTCAAACATGCTGTTACAGTAAAGTCTATTATTAAAATTAAAAAAATTACAAAATATGTACTTTCACGAATAAAAAGCAAAATATTCAGTATCATTGTTAATCACTTAGTAAACAACTAATTTTAAAAATATCGAATTTTAATAGGCGGACTAAGAAAGAACGCAGCCAACTTAGGTACATCAATCAGATGTGGTTGTTTCTGAAGCCTTTGTTTAATACATTTATGTTTAAATCTAAAAGCTTAAAGTGACATCCATCTAGCGCCTTTAAAAAAATTAAATGTAAAAAAATATTAATGTAAAACTTATAATCGATTTTGAGCTTACAAATAAAAATGTGGGGCTCGTTCAAGAGTTCCTTCTTAGTCGATAATTTACTTTTGTTTTGATAATAAGCTTATTTAAGTCACTTATAACTATATAAATATATAATATGCGATGGGGACAGATACTTGTGATGTCAAGTTAACTAAAAAAAAATACATTTATTGTATTTGTAACTTTTTATATTTACTTTAAAAATATGTTATTTCCCCATTAGATACACCTGTCTATCTATTTTTAAAGGCGAAATTGTAAAGATACATTACAGTTATTAATTGACGCAATTGTATTATAATAGTCCTTTTCATGTATTTTATTAACACTGGACTAACTATGGACATAATATAGTCTATGGACATAACATATAATACTTTCAGAAATTATATTTTTTCCCTAACAATTTAGCCGCCACTAAGCACACAATGTCTCTCTCAAAATTACTAATTTAAAGTTATAAATCTCTTAGAACTTAACCACTTATGCCTCTATGTATATATATATATATATATATATATATATATATATATATATATATATATATATATATATATATATATATATATATATATATATATATATATATATATATATATATATATATTCAGTTAATTTTTTTGGTCTAAAAAGTTGGAGCATATTTTTTCAACTTAAAGTCGCAATCGCGATCCTTTAATTTTATTGAAAAGTTTGATCGAATGAAACAAAAAAACGGCTTGATGGATTTAATCGAAACCAGTTTTCTTGATATCCAACTTAGCGTCTGATTTTCCCAAAAGCCAGAAAAAGTCCTTTTTTTAATGATTTTTAAAATTAATGTAAAGAAGATTTTCAAATACTCCTTACTTTACTTGTGAAATGAACGGTTATTGAGATATTTATGGTTAAAGACAAAAAGATCCTTTTCCAGTCAGAGTGCGATATCTCAGCGAAAAGTATATGTATCGAATTTTTAACAACAGCAAGTTAGAACTTAATAAACAAGTTATCCGATCCATATAGAGGTTAAGTTGAAAAAAAATGTTCCAACTTTTTGGACCAATAAAATGAACTGAAAAATATTCATTTTTTTCTCTCGGTATTCATCAGAATATAGCGGAACACGTCGTTTGAAAATATTTTCCATCTTAAAATCTCAAAACTAGAAACTTTAAGCTTTAAAATGCTTGTTTTTTTATTAAGTCTCAGTGGTTTTGAATTGTCACACTATATACAAATTAATACTAACTAATGACATGGGCACCTGTGAGCCCATGGACAGAGTTCCTTTATTAAAAAAATATATTATATTGCCACGTGGATATATAAATATGTATTAAAATTATTTTCATGTTTCCGCTCTGGTGAACAAAACAAAGTGCGCTGTTAAGTTCAGCTACACTACACGAAATCTTTCGAAGTTAACCAATACAATAGATGACCAAAATCTTAAAGAATTCTCGGACGTTCGTGCGAAAACCTGCGCAGAAGGCGTGTTTAAGTTGTGTGCGCACCCGCCTCACTCCTTACCGTTACTGTGCCCTAACGTACTGTTGACAGAGATGCACTGCGCTGAAATATCACTTTTTTAATATGAATATAATATAATACAAAAACGTCACTAATGTCATATATACAAAATGCCATAGCAAATTATACTCATTTATATTTTAGTAGTAAAATGTAATAATCGATGTGTTAGCTTTAAACAACGAAAATATTTAAGTTACATTAATAAGTTAATGAAAAAAATTAATTATGTTTATAATATATTCATATATTTTTTTCATGTTTTCACCAACGCAACATCGTTCGAAACGCAAGAACGTTCACAAGGGATTTTTTACCGATAACAATAATGAACTTAACGATTAATATTATTATTTTAAAATCGTATAGTGCGATGTAGACACTACTTTTATAAAGATACGAGCATGTGTGTCCCTGTAGGGATATTGCACTCACACTAAGACAGGGCAAAACATGATGACACAGGGATACCACACTTAATTTGTTATGTATCCCAAGCTTAAATTAAATAAACAATATTTTTATATTTTGAGTTAATTTAAATACAGCAATTAAGCTTACAGTGCTCATAAAAAAGTTTACGTTATATAATGTATGTGTTGTCATATTAGCAGAATTACAAAATTATATTTTGTTCGTAATAACAAAGAATTATTGTTTTTGATCTAGTTTCGAAATAGCAATAAGAAAATCAGCTTTCCAAAGAGCTTAGGTTTAATCAACCAAAAATATACGGAGCAACAGAGACGATTGATTTTTCGGCATTTCGAAAAACTAATCAAAATTTTAATTTTCTGTAATTCCTGGGATATTTATATTTAAATCTGCAAAATGTTTTAATATACTCTACAGAGAGTATAGCTATATATGTATGTGTATTACGGCGACAATTAGCTCAGTCTCTATTTTAGACGAGAACTTTCAATTACATTTTATTCGACGTGGAATTATTCAAAAAATATATTTTTATGTGATGTAAAACGTGGGGTAATATATCATAAGATGGTAACACCATCTGCGCATGCGTCTTCTGCGCAAGGGTCCGCACGAACCTCCGAGAATTCATAGAGATTTTGCGATCTATAAAAATATTCCACTTACCCTTAAAAATAATAAATAAAAATAGTAAGGTGATATTTACATGGTATAATGTCATCACAACTACCAGGCGATTATAACAAAAGAGGAGAGGGTAATAAACACATTCCAAATTTATCTTTGAACGAGGATAATAGCTGTATGGCGTGACGCCATCGTAAGTACCAGGATATCATAGCCACAGAGAAGCCTGAGTGATATTAATGTCTTGTGGAAGGACATTTGTGTGTAATATAATGTTCACAACATACATAGTGTGACGTCATCATTTGTATCAGGAGATCATAACATGTATGGCATTGGTCTAATACATATAGAAAACTAGTTTAATGTTGTCAGTAGTAATCTATACAAGTAAAGAAAATTTTCGAGTGTCTGTTTGTAATATTAAAGTAACCACTTTTTACTAGACGATTATGCTGTAAATATACTAAAATAACGTTTTTTATACTTTTTGTCTGTTTCTTTATTAGTTCCGGCTAATCTCTGGAACGGTTGGACCGATTTTGACGGGACTTTCACTCCCAGATAACAGAAGGAATAAGGAATAATTTAATCTTCGTTCACATGTAATAAAACAAGGACACTAAAATGCTTAACTATATAAAAGAGTGCGTAACTATAACTTGAATCCTTAGGATTTTATATCGTGAAGACATCGTGGCGCAGTGGGATAGTGTTTGCAGTCGAAATGCGATTGAGTTTGATTCCCACTAGGAGGAACAATATTTTTCTGCTTCATACTGTTTCCACACTGCAAGGTAGCCAGAGAGGATGTAGTGTCAAACCACTCCTTTCTCCATTTTGTCCCGAATTAGAAACATTGTGTATTCAGTGGCGGTCATCAACGCCGCGTTGTGTGGTTCATCAGGGCGGAAAAATGAAAATAATGAAATTGTGATCAAGGCGTTATAATTTAAATTAATTTAATTTCTCCTCTCTTTTAAGATAACGTCAAGTAGCACTATCTTAAATGGAGTGAACCGAGAACGCTAGGTTCTCTTTAACTACACTGCCATGGGGGAAAAAGCGTAAAGCTGAAAGCTTTTTTTGTTCACAAACAGGCATCCAGACATTGAATAGCGCTAGACTAATTCCCTTTCGTACTTGTACACGATATTTCACTCAGAATTACTTAACGCTATAAAATAAATGGAATGTTTTATAATTATGTTAAAGTAAAACTTTTGTTCGTAAGTTTTTGAAAATGGCATCTAAAGTTCAGCCATCAGTGATGCTGTTCAAGACGTTCCTCGGTATAACAAATTGTGTAGGTAAGTGGGCTAAGATCACAGCATTACTTTCATCCTCTATACTAAACTTCACAACTGTTGCACATTGTAAAAAAAGTAGTAAATAGATCGTCGTGGCGCAAATAGATGGTGTCTGACATAAAATATTTGGGTTACTTGAGTAATCACTGGTAAGATACAATACTAAATAAGATATTGGTAATAACAAAGCGCAGCGTTAAATTCCCCCACTGAACACACACTATCAAGCATAAAAAAGAGGACGAAGAGTGTTTTCATTATATAGCGGTTAGGCGATGACGAAATGCAAAAAATAAACAATCCAATTTATAAGCCCCTAAAGTGATTTAAGAACGTTCATAAAAACTGACAGTTTCATTTTTTTACTTGAAAAGTATAAGGTATGACAATAATATGGATTTGATTACAATTTTGAAATAGTGTTTTATTAAAATACCTATTGATGTTGTATTTATGGTTAGGGAACTTACCAACTATTGTGTTTTGCTTTGTACAAAAAGAAAACCAGCTTTAGTGTTAATAAATATTATTGAAATAAAACTATTTTAATCAGAATAATCTCATATATTTTTGGTATAAGGAAACTTGATGTTTCGAGCCGTGGTCACGGTTAGACTCAGAGAAGTTTATTTCAAATTGTGTAAAAATCTCGAAAACAAAAATTCTTATTTTACTTGTATCTTCTGATTTGACTTATTACAAACGCGAATATCGCGAGGAAATATTACCTTAGTG
This sequence comes from Dryas iulia moderata, assembly GCA_019049465.1. Taxonomy (NCBI): domain Eukaryota; kingdom Metazoa; phylum Arthropoda; class Insecta; order Lepidoptera; family Nymphalidae; genus Dryas; species Dryas iulia. The sequence continues at coordinate 7,330,316 of CM032415.1, read as the reverse complement.
CTTTTATACTCCCCAAGTAACAAGGTAATCGCGGCGATGGGATGCGGCTTCTATTCTGACGCGGTGAAACGTATGTCAATCGTAACATAATTGATTTTTTTTATTAAACCTATAAAAAGTTTTAAACGCAACGTCATATGAACCCACGTCTCTTAGAAACCGTCCAAGCGCTCTGACCTCTAAGCCTTGTGTAAGGCTAATATATTTTAAAAATGTTTTTTAATTTCCTAATATGGGTGTGTGAATAACACTTTTAAAATGTTCAGAATACATAATTTAATTACTCTCATTTCTCCGCTATGATGACAGCGCGGCATTGAGGTCTACTTCGCACATATTAAAAAATCCATAGAGGTCATCGTGACACACGGGGCGGGGCGTTGGACTATTAATGTGATTGGTCGTGGCGTCGATTCCCTGGTACTGCTACTGCTGGTGGGATTACCCTGCTCTTTTTTACTGTATTTTATCTAGTGGGCATCTATCTGCTTGGATTCCAGTATTTTGTATAAGTAAAAGTTTTTATATGCGAATATTTTTCATTAACTATAGAACATTATGCTAGAGCAGCAACAACCCAAACTGATTTGTGACGTCATACGGCGTCATATGTGGGACGGAAGTCCCACAAGTTCACTTACTTACGCGGCATTTCAATATGAGCATTTGTTCTCGACCGATAAAGGGTTTTTGTCTAATCTTAAACTTTTAGAAAAGCAGTATAGTCTACATTTTGGTTAGCTTGTATATATACTATGTGTTTTCCTTGACAAACTTTAATTATGAAAAACAAATGTTACCTTACAAAGTGTGAAATTATTATTTGCAATTTATATTTTACCAGTGATTCGCTCACGGCTTCGCCGCGTGAACTTCATGTCTGTTTAGTTGTATTGCAACCCTCGGGGGTGGATTTTTAAAAACTAAAGTAGCCTATGTCTAAGCTTTGATTATCAACTATATTTATGCCAAAATTCATTATAATTGGTCAAGCGGTATATTTTGCATATAAACTTTCATACCCTATTTCAACACTTTAGAGATTGATTTTTGAAAAAAATAAGTAGCCTATGTTAGACCTAGTAACTTTTACTAGTTGCATTCTAAATTTCCTAGTCAGACCGGTACATTAGCCGTGAAAGCGTGACAGAAAAACAGACGGACATTCCCATTTATAATATAAGTATGGATATTTCTTTTCAACTTTTTAAAACAATGGTATTTGAATATATTATATTCAATTTAATTCAGTTAAACATTACGTGTAGAGTGGTGGACCTCAACGTCGCACTTTGTCTTAGGTACCAGAGCGAACAAATGGAAACTTAAATATAATCGTTCCTCGAATGAAAATCGAATCAACACTCATCGCTTTATAGTCAGACATAGTCCCACTGCACCACGACGGTGTCACTTAAAATCATTAACATATTTCAAGGTTCTCGTTTCAAGTAATGTTGTTTTGCATTCGATTCGTTATGCAACAGTTAGGCGATAACGTAATGATTTAAATATCTCAGTATCATTAAAAGTTTATACTAGTAATTTAACAATATATGTACATATGTAAGTACATAATAGATAGATTTTATAATTTCGACTATGGGTCAAAGCCATGTGAACTCCAGCGTGAAGTAATAATATATTAACTGTACTCAATGCATATATTATACTCTTGACGTAATTTCTGTTAGTTTCGAATTAAAAAAAATGGGAATATGTTTTTTATTTATCGTATTTAGATTTTGTTACAAAGTACAAAATAAATATTATTTCCAGAGTTGTAGTTTTATTTCTATATAAAATAGAGATAAACCTTAAAACATTACATACATGAGGCACATTTTCATGTACATATTCATCTCTCTATGATATAAGAAAACTAGCGACCCGCTCGCGACTTTGCCCGCGTAAATTGAAGTTCAACCAATTTAACAAAATTTATTCTCATCATCTTTAAATGTGATATATGAGAAACAACATTGTCTAACAGTATTTTTTTTTAATTTACAACAACAACAATTTTCATTGATGCTTACGTATACGTATTATAGTTAAAAGGTTAATTTTTTTTGTAAAAAATAATAGTTCTTTTTTTACTTATGAGCGATTCAATCGCTAAAGTAACTGATTATGACAAAACTAGTGTCCAACCGAAACTGGTTTTTCAGCTGAAAACGAAACCGAAACCGAAACCGAAACCGAATCTTCTTCGATGTCATAAAAAATGTATTATATATTAAAAACTAGTATATTTTTTATGCTTTAAACATTATTTTCTTGTATATAGAAGGCAAACAGACAGGAGGACCTTTAGAGGAGTTGTGTCAAGTCCGGCAACGCACCGTTGCCGGACTTGATTGTGATGACGGAAAGAGGGAGGAAAGATGAGGATGATAGGATGATAGGAAGAGCAGAGGTTTGGCAGTTTGTCTTTGACATGATAGTAGTAGCGAGCAAATTAAATGAGATGACAGTGGGCCGGCACGGTGGCGAGGCGTATAAGCCTCTGTATGTATGTATGTATGTAAGCCTCTGTGGCGGCCACCGACTCCAAAATTGTTACTTTTTATTTAGGTGAACTGAATATGTGATTATTTTTTTACTTTTTAGTGCATTTTATTTGAAGTTGCTTTTCTTTTTTTTTTTGTAAAAGTTAACTTTATTGAACTACATTGTAAGTTTTCGGGGCAAAGAATTAATAAATTTATATTTATTATTTTCAACCTATTATAACTAAGAAATTAATAAATTGTATTTATGATCGCTTGTCAATTATTTTTTGTCAATTTCATATAAAAATATCTTAAGTGGGCATTTATGTCCAGTTAGGATTTTAATATTCTATTAATACCGCATTATCTTTTATTCAAGGATTTAACTGTTTTAAATTATATAAAAATGTATTTATGTAACGTACGTATATTAATATATTTTTATTGCTATTAAGTAGTAACTATCGATGAATTATTTCGCATACAGCGCTAATATTTTGAGATAAAAAAAGCAATCAAACTGGTAAAGCCAGCTTCGCAAACTAATTTTGGACTCAATATTTGACGTTGATGATGAAACTTTCTATGATATTTTTAGTTATCGAATCGCATAGATTATGTGTAGTAACGTATGTAAAAGTATTGTAATAAAGTTTTTTTTTAATTATAATCAGTATATAATTTATACAGATGTAGTCAGAGAGAACATAGTCTAGAACATTCTGTTCTCCATTTTCCGTAAATTCCGTAAACGTATTCGACACTTTATGTGAGCTGCCGAGCTCACATTATGTTTTGCCAGAACGGAGAATTATAAATAATCAAACATTTAAAATTAGGACCTGAAGAGCTATCGAACTCACAACCATGGTATTTAAAATCAGATGCCATCCCACAGTGCGACGGTGGCGCCATTAATACAGTTTTAAGCTTTGAACTGTTGTAAACAAAAGCCTTGCTTGAGCAAGGTATCTCGACTTCCGGTGGCGTATCAGTTTTAGTGTTACATCCGGCAATTTTAACTCATCTGGATATTTATTATTTATTTAAAACACTAGACTATCATTATTAATCCAAAATTCGTTTACTGTGAATGTTGAAACAGTAATGTTGCAAAAAGTATATTACCGCTCGAGGCACCAAAAAAACTGCTGCGCAAGCTCTGCTAGTTAAATAATAAATGACATACAATCTATGCCCCTATAAATTATAAATAATTTTTTGAGCTCATAATTATAAAAACTTATTGTATGAAGTGGTTAGGAACCCGCAGCGAAGTGTTAAAGTTTGACCTAAGTGACTTATCTTTAGAAGGCCTACATCACTGGACGAAGAAGGACTGATAATGATGAGTTTTTAAAATACTATTTGATAAAACAATGAAACTATCTTGTTGACCATTCAATTTATCATAAAAGCGAAGCTTCTATGATAAATTGCATGGTCTGTTCTCTGTTCAAGGATGTAAAACTGCGCGGTGATGCTCCTCACCGACTACTGAGAGTAGAAGTCAGAAACTCATTTTTTTTTTTAGCTTCACGCTGTATCCCGCACACAGCAGGGTAGGCAGAGGGAACCTTGTGTTAAGACACTCAAAATGATATAGTTATTATAAATCGTTGCATGGAATAGATTTCTTTTTAAATATTTATAGAATTTTTCAGAATATTGACAAAACAATCTTCCTTATTATAATTGTGCGAGATGCTGGTTTCTGTAAAAGCAGGTAAACCTAGAGTTTACCTTAAAGTATGCAATATATGAGCATTTCTCTTAAAGTATGCATTATATTTACAAGTATTAGTATTAATATAGAATATAATGCACGCCTATACGCGCATAACTCTATAGTTAGTAATCTAAAACTTTTATTTAACAAACATGACATCGCTTAGATCCACTTACTGGTATTCAAAGTTTTAACTGCATCGTTCAACGAAAACTAACCCAATATTATTTGTAAGACTTATTGTAAGACCCAATATTAATTGAAAACCGAAAAAAGATAAATGACAAGACATTAAAAAAAATTAAAATTATTTATTAAAATTACTTATATAATTACAATAGTAGATATAAAATTTCTACTCCATCAGGACTAATGAGCAATGAGCGCAGACCAGATTTTGACAGCGTTGATATATTACTCTGATGGGATGAATAGGAATAGGATCGGAGGAATAAGCCAGCAATTTATTATCTAACGAAAATATTAAAAACTAATAGTTAAAAGTAAACAATTTGCGGATATATTATAACCAGCACATAAAATATATATAACCTGCTAAAAAGTTTCCCTGACCTGGAAACTAGAAAATATCGACACAATATTTTGAACTACACTTCAATATCTTTGGACTATTTTCAATAAGATATTTAATAAAAATCATATCGCTGTACCAATGGGTGAAGTTTTTGAACATACTAAACTATAGTAAAAATGAAGTGGTAAGGAGTTGACGAAAACAGTTATATAGGAATATGTAAGAATGTAGGAAAGGAAATAAGGGCACATTTGGATAAATTTATTTAATTTCCTCGTCTAGAGAAATTTCTGCCAGTCCTCGCAGGTGGAGCCGCATCATTTTGCTCTTCAGGTTCTGTTTCTTGGACTGACCTTGCTGATGCTAAAAATAATTTAAAAATACATATTATTATAAAACAATAAACATAAATAATGTATATTCAAACAAAAAAAAATACTAAATATATATATTTTTTTAATAGACTAAACATTTATCCTTCATTAATTTCTAAGAAATTACGTGTTGTGTTGTGACCTAGCATGACGATTTTAAAACAAAAAAATATACATTAAATATTTATGTATGATGACAGGTACGGATAGTATAATACAAGTGCTACTACTATTCATATATCTGTATGAGATTTTTTTAAACTAATATACTTAATAAAATATATAACATTTAGCCAGCTATTATTTTTTGTTGTTATGGTTGTTAATTGTAAGAGGTGGTTGGCAACACTTTGTTTAAGGCGCCACGGTCAATACACCGATTTGCCATTTGAACGTATAACCTAAATAATGCAACTATTCGTACACAGTTTACAGGTTTACGTGTATGTATTCACAGGCCACAGCCAGAGGCACGTGAGCATGAAGTATGATGTTACATAACTTATTAAATACTAATTTTGCAAATATTTTAATACTGTTTAGTATTTAGCCACAGTTAAAACATTTCTAAGCATGCTTTATGTTTAGGTGTTTCTTCATACAATTTTTTATTTTATATTATTTAGCTTTGTTTTACATTGCTAAATATTTTTTTTATGTTATATTAGTTCAATTTAAAAGGAAATGTATATAAATTATACATACGTCGACTGAATCGTCCTCTGGTAGGTTTGGAGGCTGCAGGTGCAGGCGCAGGCGCGTCTTCCGCTTTAGTCTCCCGCGTGGCAGTGTTGAAACGCTTCTTGCCTGCTATCAAGTTTTAATTATAATATTTCAAAGTAAGACAACATACATTAATTACTATAATCTAAGAAATATTTTTAGTTTTGAATAATTTAAGCTTCATAATTTTTTTTATATAATTAAATTGTACACAATTGTTTTGGTTTTTTTTTATTTATAACTAGGTAACTCGCGTAACTTGTACTGTCCTATAAGAACTTCATACGGAATATAATTTCTACCTTTTTTGCAATATACTTCACTGATGCTTTACACACGATACGTCAAAGTTTAAAAAAGTTTTAACTCTCTTTTTTAATTTCTTTATTTTATTTTATACATTGTAGTAGTTGCGACGTATTGACAGGAATAGAGTGCTTTAATAAGCCTATCGTATAAATACCTCCCCGCACCATACCCACAAACTATAGATGGTCAAAATACCGTATTAAATATCGGTATATCGTTTGAAGTTGATTCGATATAACGATATATCGTATCGTAACTACCACCTCCAGGCCCTAGCAAAATAAGTATACAAGAAAGTATTAACATAAAAAAGTTCTTATATAGTAGGACTATTATTTTCAATGCCAATGATGACAAATCGCGTAACATGTTTTTTTATGGATCAGTTCATTATAATATTTAAGATATTATATAGATTATATATGCTTCTAACATAGTTATATTGCTTTTGCTTATTGTTTGTTCTAATAACTTATTTATAAGTGAAATAGTATAGAATTTATTTCATTTGTAAAATTAGTAATTGACACATTGATGTTTGGGAACTGTATTGAATATGAATAAGTTCTAGGATCGATCGAATCTAATTGAATATAAGCCCTAGATCGATTACATACAAGTGTAAAGTTAAAAGGTAGTTTAAAAGTTATTACAGAGTCAAAAGTTATAAATTTTTATCTTACAGTTTTTCTGTTATTGACGTACAAGCCAAGTTCAAATTTCTACTTAGCATTGGTGGGTTGCTTAGTGTTACTTGTTTTCCACTCGACTTATCGATACACATATATCGTTGATTGAGTTAGTTATTCATATGGATTAAACAAGTCAGTGAGTGTCAATGTTTTAAAAAGAAACGACGAAGTTAATAAAGTGGTATACGTAATAATTTATTTCAGTGTTGTCCTGCGAAATTTTTAAATTTATTATTATTATAAGGGTAGGGGCACATTTGCAGATAGCGTAACTTAGCCCCTCTAGTTTCTGTCAAGGTATTCTAGATCCCCAATTTTCTTCGACTTTGAAAAGGCCTCCTATCGCTGAACAACTGAACTGTTTCTAAGATAGAGGTAAATCCTGAAGCTTTAATGTAATTTGTTTGCTATAGTGTATATAAAATATCAATACAATCGTGTTACCGGTATCAACGCCTTTTTAGACACAGAAGTGATGATCGCCAAATGTAGAATTGACAACGCAAACAGTCGCTTTTTAATTTCAAAATTTAAAAATATTTGTAATCTCATTTCATCATCAGGTTTCGTTATACTTAAGTGTATATTATAATTATCAGTAATATTATATTAATTAATTTCATTTCAACATACTGTAACTAGCTTTGGGCGGCGCCTCCGGCTGGTTTTCGGACTGTTGCACTACAGACGAGCCGGAACTTTTTGCTGAAAAATAATTAATTTATAAGAAAAAATATAAAAGCGCTTTCACAAATATTGTTAGTAGAAAATTAAATATTCAATAAATATTAAGTAGCACAAATAAAAAAAAGCAATTTAAGTATTTGGGAAGTAAATATATCTTCACTAATTTTCATTGTTTGCGATAATCATGATGCAGTTTTGTTTTTACAAATTACCTTCAGCAGCTTGCTGCCGTCTTCTCTTCAGGGCTTCTAAGAGATCCGTGTTACTTCTGAATGGGCGAACTCCACCCGCTACTAATTTCTTTCCCTCCGTTGAGGAAGGGGCCGCTTCAGTGGAGGGCTCTTGAGCTTCACCTTCTGCAGGATAATCTCCTTCATCTTCATACTCTGCTTCTTCCTGCAAAATTTATTTTTTTAGAGAATAGTTCACACTATAGTTAACGTTAATAACGACTATACACAAGAACATAACTAGTGGCTTAAAGTCAATGCTTCCTGGAAAACAATTAAAATGAAGCATTTTTTGTTTGTCCTGTCTTTGAAAATATCACTTTTGTGGATATTAGGTATATATCTAATTTTAAATAGTCAAATTTTATCGACAATTTTAAGTATATCAACTTATGCCAAAAGTAACCTAAACGTGTAAGTATATACATATATACTTATATAGTCTCCTGTATATACTCATGGTATAAAATAACATAATAAAATTATTTAAAAATGTAATACGATTCAAAAAAGTAAGAACAATTCGTAAAGCTACTGGATATGATACCTTATTACAATATGTCAAGGATAAATAAGAAATATCATGAGCATAAAATGGAGACATCTAGAAGACCTTCAAAACTTATTATTGGCATGCCTTTATATCAGTAACGTCACAGTTAAGAGGTTGCAATGAAACATTCCAACAGAGATCGTAATATTTCCAACAAGAACCAGTTTAATCAATACAAATATATAATACTGTTATAAACAAGTGCTTTATTAAGGCGCATGTAGAAACGAATCCAAGGAAAGGGAACCAACCCATGTTGAGGTCGCTGCGAAGGCGACCGTCCATCGGACACAGAGCCACGACGGTCACATTCGCCTTGAACTAAATGATCCGTATGTTACATCTTAAATATACCCCCAAACGAGTCAATCTCAAAATGACAACACGGTTATTGAAGGAAAGAAATACGCTTCCATACTGCTTTATATTATATCTGTCAAGTTTTACTATTTTGAATACTAACATATGTGAGGTACATGTGCATGCAGCATACATACGTAATTTCAATAATCCGGCAAACAAGAAGTAAAATACTTGTTTAGCCTTATATTGTACCGACAAAGTAGATATAGTAGTGTTGTTTCAGTGACTTTATATAAGGAATGAGGATGCAGTCCTTGGATAGCCTATCCCCACACCTTTTACCACGTCAATGTCAAATCACTGTATTTATATAGTAAGTTCGCATAAACAAGGCCTTTTTTATTTCACAGCGCAGTTAAAACATGCACATATTAATTTACATGCACATATTATGTACACGGTTGTTAAAATTGTAATAATTAATATAACCGAAAAAAATAATATAATGAAATTTTGTTTTTTTACTTTTTGATTTGATGACGAAAATCTAACTACTTATTATACATAGAGACAAAATATTGGTGGAAACCGTAAAGATAAATCCCTATCGCGGCCATTGTTCCTAAAACCGCATAAACTATCTGATGTAATCGACGCAAATGTACTGTAACACAATCTCCTAGATTTGCCTCAGGTCAATAAGAACGGTGCGTGTAATAAACAAAGTCTTAAATTTCGGGAAATCGAGATAAATAATGAAATACGTCTAGCCGAGCTAAAAATGTCATTCACATGTTTCAAGACGATATTTTTTGTTATTAATATAATTTTAATAATAAAAAAAGAAAATATATAAAAATAATACATGCCTGCCTATTTAAATTAATATTTTAAATGAAAGTGGTTTTAGTTTACCTGTGGGGCGGGCGTGGTGGTTGTGGTCTTTGCCTTTCCAACGAGTCCCCGTTTTAGGAGTCCCCTATTAGGTACGGACCGCGGCTCCGAGTCATCTTGAGGTCGCGCCCGCGCTTGATACGCCAAACATGCGACCAATACGATTCTGTAAAAAGAAAATACATTATTTTATAACAAATTCAAAACACATTGGAAAATTAAAATATTTTAATAAATTATTTATAGTTTCGTGAAGAGTTTCATTCTAGATACTGCCTATCTACTCCTCCATCCGGGTATCCTCGCGTAGATAAAAGACTGAAATTGTTATGAAAAACGGCTTTCTCATTATTTATATTTAATTAGTTACTATTTAACACTGTTTGTTTGTATACCTAATAGTACGTTTTGTTATCTTAATATAAAATTTTAATCTTACTTCAAAAGTAAACTTTAGTTTTCATTTTGTATAAAAATGAGTTGGGATACTTAAATGAACTACGGTTATTATAACCTTAACAACAGGTAGACTGCCTCACAAGGCAATAGGCTATATTACATTTACGGAAGGCAAAATACACTAATTTGTATCTTTTTCAATACTAAGTATGTATATACGTAGTACGGTCATATTTCTTAATAACATCTACATGTGTTTTAATTAGAGTAATTAAGTAAATATAGTAATTATTAAATTAATGGAAGGTAAGGGAAAGGTTGCTTAGAACTTTTAAACCAATGAATTATTTTATAATATAATATTTTTAATAAAAATCGGTAGCGAATTTGGTTAGTCTAGTACCTGCATAATTAAACAGCGTCACTTTTATTATGCATTTCCAAATTCTATTTACATTACACGTAACGTAGTCACGATGATTTTTAAAGTTAAATATTACATAAGAAGTAAATTGAAAAGTGTTTAGTTGTAACTTAATGGAGATTTCCAAATGTCAATTCTTGGATATTCGCAGAAAGTAAAAGTAAATGTCTATATACGCGCATAGTTACCATCAAGGATGTACACGTTGCAAGTTGACTTGACTACACGGGTACTACTTAAAATAATATTATTTATTCATAATTCGTAAATTATACTAAAACAGGTAGTCTAACCTAATTTATACACTTGAGTATATAATTATAAATTCATTATTCTTACATCTACAAAAGATTTAAATTGGTCAACATTTCGCAATATTTTCCTTATTCGTATGTTCCTTAACCTTTTCATAGAGACGACAAATTTTAATATGAAAAAATATTAGGTACTTCCTAGTATAATCACAAGGGCGATTTTAATTAACACTGCGAATTTTGATTTATGATTACCGAAATCCTTGATACTGATTCGCGATTTCAATCAGATGATGGTTTTTACTAGTTTAAATAATAAAGTACCTACGTGATACACAAAATAAGCAAAGGTCAAGGCTGAGTGGAATACCAATGTAGATATTTAAAAGCAACAAAGTTGTAATCCGGGTTACACTTCCTAGCCAGACATTCTTTGTAAGTCTGATGTAAAGATGTGTTGAATAGTTGAATAGCTTAAATGTCAAATTGTAAGAGTTACGAGGTTGCTTGAATGTCGTATGGAGGTGGATTGGTATGTCGGCGCTTCGGTCCCGCACACGGGGTTCGAGTGCGTAAGAGCCTCCAGCCTGTGACAGCTAAAGGTCAACATGTTGCTTTATAGATAGTTGAGTAACAGGCCTCCGCAGGGTCGGATCTCTAGACTAAGCAGTTTCCGCATCCGCTTCCGATTATACCTACTAACGGAGGCTCCCTAAACTTTCACTTTTTATATTTATATAATAGATAAATTCATCAAATGATGTGCATATAATATGTGACAATACTCAATTCATATTCATGCATAGTCACGGATGTAATCTTAATGTCTTATACAAATAGCTACATAGAAGTTTTGAGCCGATAAAACCAGACTGCCGACGCAACGTCTATTGTATTATTCATCGGATTTTAAAATATATAATTTTAATAGAAGTTTTCGTGCAAGTTTTACGAAATACATTTTAAAGTTTAGAAATTGCTTTTACATATTCAAGTCACATCAGTAAAAGTGTAACTTTCTACTTTAATGTAATGCGTGTAAAACGTGTATACAAACGTTTTCGGATTCAATTATACGTGTAATGACAACCTATAATTTGAGTCAAGGCTACTTATTCAGAAACCAGAAATTGTAAGAATTGGGGTGACCTCGCAATCAGAGTGCAATGCGGCAGCCGATTCGCTGCACCTCCTGATACAGACTTATCTGCACTTTACGCACGTAGTGCGTATGTGCTAAGTAGAAGTTCTTTATGAATGCATAAAATGCACATCTAAATATAAAATTAGCCTGCTAGAACTTCGAAATATTTTTATTTCTCAAGCGCCTTTCAAGAATTACGTTGCAAGACGTTGTTATCAGATATACATATTGAGACATCCGTGTGAAGAATTTCACGCGTGAACCTTCCCACACTGTTGCGGTTGTGCAAAATATGGAAATAACGCGAAACAAATGATTATGTAAAACATCCTGATAAAAAAATGTTTATTTGTGTGACATTGTCGTTTTTATTGTTGGTGATAAAGAGAAGAGAGTAGAGAAGAGAGGCTAAGAAAAAAAGGCTATTGGCAAAATTTTTAAAATTTGAATGCAACATAGGTACTACGTACATTGGCTAGTTGATAAACAAAAATTTATTTTTTTCATTTTACGTATTTGTCATATTACATACGAAGATGAACGTACATGATATATGCAATATTGTTAAACATCCTACCTAAAAGTACTTCATATATCGTACGTATCTTCTCAAAACATTTATGTTTTTGTAATAAAATAACCTTTATTATGGGTTGTAAACTCTCGTGCAAGAATACAAAACATACAATTTTAAAGAAACATATTATACAATAACTTAAAAACATTAAAAAATATTTGAACACTTTTAATTCAAAGAATTTTGGAAACTATAAAAGCAAACATTTCAGATAAATCAGTCTAATATTTTTAACGACATTAATTTACTAAAAACAACGAGAACTGTAGCGGAATTTTAATACATAATCTTTATTAATTGAGGCCAACAACTGGAAGTAACTACATTCATTGCCTTCTAGCAGTTACACAAGTTGACTAGCTTAGCCTATACTATTACCCATTATTTTAATATCTAAATTTTTCTAAATAATTTCCAATAGAAATATTATTTTAAGATATTTTTAAATATATGTTATATAAAAGTTTAAATATATATTAGCATATCCTGAGCCTTTGGATAAGAACAAGCTCATTATTAATTTAAAAACATTTATAAAATTCTAATAATTACTTAAAGTTATAAATAATGTGTTGTTAATGAGGTACCGGTTACATTACATTAAATGGTCTTTATAAAATTCCCTGAAATGAAATACTCTGACTTTATCGATTTCTTGGAAGCAAGAAAGTAATTGTCATCTACAATATGTCGTGGTGTAATGTAATTGACAAATTATAAGAAAACTTTTTATTACTCAACACTTAATATCTCTTACGTTAGATCTAAACAATTTAAAAGTCGTACTTTCAAACAAATTCAACACGTTTACATAAGTTTAACGCTCACGAACTGAAATGTTCTTTGTTTATTTATAGAAAAATAGTTTTATTTGAATCATATGTTAAAAAATAGTATAATAATTAATAAGTTAATGAAATTTTATAGTACTATAACGATCTGTAAATGATGAATATTTAGTTTGATACAGCGTTAAAAATTCAGATAAATGGAATACATTTTATTACATAAGCAAAATAAATTATAGTCAGTGACATTTTTAAAAAAGCTACTTTTAAGCCTAATCACTAAAAAAGACTTTTAAATTCAGTCAATCGGCTTAACAGTAGCGATTAAGCTGGGCCGAAGGTTTTTGGACTAGTTAGAACAGTAAAAACAGTGAATAAAAAGTGAAGTACCTATTAATAAACTTATTCTGTTTTCTAGTTTGGATATACTCCCTATAGTATAATATGGCGTGATCATACCTACTGAGCTTTTGTCTGAGCCTCGCCATAGACGAATGTTCAACATCCTAAGTAATGTTACGTTTCCCAATCATAGGTCACGAGCCTAACTTTCGACGTGGGACCGAGTTATTCACCAACCGGTTCGTGGTTTCGCTCAAATAAATTTGAAAATTAATTGGTTCGCTAGGTCAACCCATAGCCTTTATAATGAGGTTTATAAGTCAAACGTTATGAAAGTGGAATCAGAAATATTCTTACATTAGCATTACGATCGTGACTGCATTATTCAACTAGCGTGATTTTAAAAGCCACGAGAGAATGTAGGCCGAAAGATATGTTAAAAATAGTTGATAGCAATCTATTGCTTTGTAAATTTACTTAGCATTGTATTTTAAGAAGGCAATTTTACTAATATTGAATATGGACTCAATATCAATTAGATATACTAAAACGTTGCAAGTTAAGATTTGTATATAAAAAACACGTCGATTGTATTCGTTCGTTAATAGAACCTTTTCAATTGACATGTTAAACTGTTGCCTATGTAATAAACAGACCTTCGTTTGCATACCTCTCACTAGTTGTAATGACTTAAAATTATTTATAAATTGCATCGCTGAGCGTTGGAGACCGTGAAACTCATAACTAAAGTTAAACTTCTGTAAAATATTCTGTTGTACTATCATTTAACTACAAAACCCCATCACAAAAGGCTGTTCAGCATAAAACAGTTACGTCGCAACGACAATCGCAAAGCTTACTTTTGTAAATTAAAAAGAAATTCTTCTATTTCATATTTAAAAAAATATAATTAAAATTTTGAAAAACTTACAGGGGTAATATTCTCATGTCTATTTTTTGTGGCACGAATGTCGCAAGAAGCACTCGATCGATGTTTTTCCGAGGAGCGATTGTAAGCAGGTCCACAACGGTCGGAGGCCACGCTTGATCTGCCGTTCCAACACTGACACCTCCGGTACACTCAGGCGCTTCGAGTCGGTGCAGTGTCCGCCCGCCGCCTCGACCCCAGTAGCCTAATTTATATTCGGTGCAGCGCGCATGCCGTGACGCATGCCGAACATTACCCACATACTAGTTTTTCGTTCTTCTGAATAGGTGAATCCTGTTTGACAATTTCATAGCTGCAAACCAAATAAAGCACAGACCATTTTCTTTTAAATATTACAATATTTTAAGTAATCAACATATAATATTTCATTGAATTAATAAAAACAATCATCGTTCAATATAGGTAGATGCTTTACACAATAAAGATTATACGATGTTAACGAAATATAAACATGCATACAGTTATTGTGCAATGGCTGAAGATGTAATACCTAACTGAAAACAAGATTTGGCTACTTAGACTAGGTTATTTAGGTAACACACTAGTGGTAGAACGTGAATCGAGCACACTCGTCGTTATTCCAAAGATGACAACTTGTATAAAGTTCAGAGGTGAAGACCTCTGCGAAATGTCAGATACTTATTCTTTAATTTGTTTAATGAAAAAAATATACATTTGTAAGTTATATAATAAAGGCCAATAAAAATAATTTCATATTATATGGTTTCAAGATTTTGTACTATCTCTTAATTGAAATGAAATTTCAACGTAAAGCCTATAGAAACTATTGGACGAGTAAATCTGGAATTAGGCACGGGGAAAAGAAAAGAGAAACAATAAATTAATAGGAAAATGTGAATAAACAGTCAAAAAAATTAGCATTAGTGGTGGCTATTGCCATGTTGCTACTACACTTAGGTTCTTAATTATTTATATTTCTTACACTGCGAAGACAAAAAAGACTGTAGACCTGCACATAATACATAGTTTTGCTATACTCCACTCCAAAAAAAACCTTAAAATATATATAAAATTTAATTATCCTTTATAGTTTATTTCAGAATGGGAAAAAGAATTTCTCGATTTCTGTTGAAACTTTTTGCACTTTTGTTATTTAGAAATACATACATATATCAAAGTACATAATACTAAGACCAGGTTTTTCCCGTGGGAGGACGGGTTACAATACAATTCCCCTCCGTCGCTGGACAGCGTCCCGTAAAAGGCGGGTAACCCAGTAGCTTGGTGGTAGGAGATTCGTTCTCCGACTGGTTCGCGACCACTAAAATGTCAAAGACGAACCGCCAAACACCTGATGATGTGTTCCGGTTCGATGGCATGTAAGCCAGCTCTCCTCCTATTCCCACTATCCCCATCCTTCTTTCCTCCTTTCTTCCACCCCCCTTAAGGTCAGCAACGCATCCACAACCTTTCCAATGTTGTGGATGTCCATGGGCGAAGGTAACTACTTACCATCAGGTAGTCCTTCTGTTCCTTTGCCCCCCTTTCTTAATAAAAAATAAAATAAGACCACAAGCCCCACGACGGGTGCAGTTAGACCGTGTCTGTTTGTAAACGCGATGGCGGGCGATTGCCACTCGGCGGAATATAATATGTTGTGTGTTTCAAACCATTTAATTTGAAGTATCTTTATATATAGCTCACAAATTGCTTATCAAAACATTTTCTTATAATAAAAGCTGTATTGGCTAAATATAAGCTAAATAATAATTTATATATCTCTAAATCTAAGCTTTTATTCAAATTACTCATAGTTAAATGTTGTATTTATTTATTGTGTTGTATGCCACACGTAATATTAAAAATAAAATAAAAATGTAAAGTAAATAAATAAATAAATGAAAATGTAAAACTATTTCAATATTATTTTTTATTAAATATTATATTTGCACACTTATGCATATATTGCTTATTTTTATATATATTTTGTGTATTTATTTATCTATTTATTCTTTATTGTATACCACAGTTAATATTAACTATAAAACAATCATATATGTATATTTATATAGTAAATATAAAAAAGTGAACATGTAAAATTTATTTTTTATAAAATAATATAGCATATTAATTAACATCCTTAATCAATATGTGTTTATATTTGTATATATATTTAACTATTTTTTTAGTATTAACAATCTTATATTAATACACAAAACTATCTGACTAACAATATTTAACTAGATACACCTTACATGGATATACCTATAATTTGGTAATAAAGGTTTACACAATACTAAGATATTTTAATATCTATAAGTCTTCAAACCGCAAATGAACAATTTGTAACTTGCTCAATATTTTGTTAAAGTAGAAGGAAATATAACATTAGAAAATCCTGTTCCTAAATTATGTACGTGCTATAAAATTGTAATTTATTTAACAGGGCAATTAAATTTGTTCATGAGCGGCAGTGCTTTATCGTTTTTACTTAATTAGTTACAAATTTTGCATTAAAAATCATTAATGAATATTTCTTTTAAATTATAAACTAATATAAAACATTACAATCACAAACTAATATAAAAACTAATACCAACAATATATATTTTTAAGTATCCTTTAATTAATATGATGTCATTTTAAAAGTTTAGTTTCTATAAACGTGAACCTTTTAAATTGAAAGTTGGTAATATTTTGATATAAATTTAATTGTAAGTATATGATGAAAATAGTATGGCGAAGTTTAAAAAAAAAATCAAGAAACAAATATTATATACTTTATACCTATAATTTTATTACGTATCAAAGAAAAGATGGATAGAAATTGAATATATATTAAACTACGTGTTTTATTGAAAATAAGTGTATATCCCTAGGCTACTAGGCAGCCTAGGTAGACTAGGTATATTATTTTTTTTTATCACCAACGGCATAACAGATTAGCCGTTTACTCAAATAAACTAAGGGACATTAAGACTTTTTTCTTTGTTATATTAGATAACTTTTATATTTGTGGCCAGTCGCGGCCTAGTGGCACAAGCGTGTGTCTGTAAACGACTGGATGTGGGTTCAATTCCCACTCGAGGAGTTGAAATATTTAATATTTCCATTTTCTTCGCTCTGGTATCTCAGAGATAAAGCGTGGCGTTAAGTTCCGCCACTTAACACGCAATGCCTTCGAATTCAGCGGAAAGTGGGGAACGGAGTATCTTAATACTAGGTTCCCTCTGCCTACCCTGCTGTGTGCGGGATACAGCGTGAAGCTAAAAAAAAGAACTTTTATATTAGATAACTCCCTAAGGCGTAGCAGGTGTCTTGCATGAACAGCATTTCATTTGTCTTGCATGAACAGACTCGTAGTTGACGCTTAATGGCACTGCATTCATATCATTTTTGTCGTGATAAATTTAAAAGTATAAAAGAAAAAGCTAGTAAATTTTTGTGCTTTTTGATGTTGATATGATATTCCTACTGCGATATCATGTGATAAGAATAATTTACACTAGGTCCTCTCTGATTACCCAGTTATAAGAAAAAAACGAATATAATTCTGAAATTAAACTAACAGTTTTATATTGCCTTGTGTTGTGTGAACGTTGAACTTGCCAGGGTGTACCTTTCAAATTCTCTATTATAATTTGTGAAACATGCCAAACCAAACTTTATACTCTTTTGAAAATCTAAATAAGTTGATCAAAATTTAAGAGAAAATGCCAACGACTCCACAAATCCTCTTTCTTCTACTTCTTCATTAAATTTATTTCACCTTATCTCGCCGGTAAGAAGAAATGTTAACGGGTCCAGGGGAGCATGTAGGTATAGGTACAGTACAATTTTCTAGATGCACAATGCTTACCATTTACTTTATTGGTAGATTTTGAACTGCTCGACACATTGGAATGTTTCGCCAATTGCACCAATTATAATTTTGGAATATGTAGAGTAACCAACGTCTGATGCATGATCAAACGCAAGGCAAACGAATGACACACGTGTTAATGCACGGTTATTTTGCTGCCTCTCTCTATTGCATTCTCTGAATGTTTCTATGTACGATTCTCGCGTTATTCTAGTTGTTTTCAATATATTTATTTGCAGAGGCTCGTAGCTGTTCTCGTAATTAGTTTCGACAAATCACTATTGTGTTGATTCGCTCAGCTGTATTTCTTGCAATTCGGTCTTCCAACTCATGAGTTCAATTTTCATGAATTAAAATATACTCAAAGTCTTAATTATTGTAATGAACAAATTATGTAAAATATTGAATAAATAACAATAGATGAGATCAATTTTTAATTGATACAATAGAAATAAAATGTAAGCGTTAAAACTAACAGGTTTTCAGGTGATACAAAAAAAAATATTTTAGCTTCACGCTGTAACACACATACAGCGGGGTAAGCAGAGGGAACCTTGTGTTAAAACCCTTCGTTCCGCATTTTCGCCGACTTCGGGAGGCATTGCGTGATGAGTGGCGGAACATAACACCGCGTTTTAAACTGACACCAGAGCGAAGAAAATGAAAATAATAAATTCTTCCACTCCTCGAGTGGGAATCGGACCACAACCAGTCGCGTTTACAGTGCGTTTACAGTCACACTTTGTGCCCCTGCGCTACTGCTAACCTCAATAGATCAACAATCATTTATAATTATTTATTATCAACGATAATAATATTTAAGCTCTTGCATTCCTATCACAAAATACACAGTATAATAATCATTTATGAAAAGGTAAATATGTATTGCAGCCCTCTAGAAATTACAACACAACGCTATCTACCGGGCGTCTGCGCAACCAAGATGTTTAACGATGTTGTGAATTGAACAATGATTCACGCCATCTGTTAATCATTCATAGAAATACAAACAACACAGTTTGAGAGTATTAAACATTATATTTGTAATAACAACTATTAAGAATTAATTAAAATGAAAGTTGAACCAAATTAGAGATTGTTATTTAATATGATCAAAATCGATTTAAAAATTATTGCTATTCACTTTGACAAAAATTAGTATATATATTTTTTCTAATAGGTAGTATTTGATTTTATTAGAAAGTCATACAGATGAAAATTGTAATTGAAAAAGGATAAAATAACTAGAAACCCCCGCCTAAAAGAATATATGTAACGAGATGATGGGGACGACTTCGTCGGAGCTGCCATTACTTTAAGTTTGCTAACTTCTCCTAGGTTTTCATGCTGTTAAAACAGGTTTAGGAAAAAATTAAAATATTAATATGAATTTACAGTTTTGATAACTGGTATTCCTTTTAAAAACTTTAAGAACGAAAATAGAGATTGCAACTGGCAGCCCCCGACGAAGTTGTCCCCATCATCTCGTTACATATATTCTTTTAGGCGGGGGATTTCTAGTTATTTTATCCTTTTTCAATTACAATTAAACCGTCGTGGGTATTTTCAAAATTTTTAATTTTGTTTTTTATTTTAAACTTTTTAAAGTGTATAGATACACATTATATATTATTACATAATTACTTTATATTAATCTTCATGCAAATCCAAAAAAAATTATAAGCCCAATGCTTTCTGGTTATCAAATGCCTATTGCAGCGCCTGGCAGATTGTCACCGCAACATTTTAAGGAAACTTAAGTTTAACCAAATCAGTGAAAATCACAAAACCCACTAGTAGTTTTCATTTGGAACAAATTAATTTATACTGGAGCGCCCCGTGGTAGTTTGTGATATGGCATATAAAAACACGCAACAATTAAACCTGAACCTATCACAGAAAACCGCATCTAAATAGGTTTCACACAAAAATACAAGCAAATGCTTACTACAGCGCCCCCTGGTGAGGTGTCACCACGACACATATACGAGAACACGCGCTAATTGAGCCTGATCCTATCGTTGAAAACTGCATCAAATTCAGACTCGTAGTTTTAACTCTGCACCATCAAATGTTTAATGAAGCGCCCCCTGGTGAGTTCTTAACGTAAAAAAAAACTAAAAACATACACCAAGTAAAGGTAAATCTAATACTGAAAACTCTGTCCAATCGGACTAGTAGTTGTGGTTTTACATTAAATATTACAAACAAATGTTTACTGCAGCGCCCCCTGGTGAGTTAATACGATAAAGCATATCCAAGAACATGCACTAATTAAACTTGAGCTTATCACTGAAACTGCATCCAAATCGAATTCGTCATTTTAGCTTTGCACAAACAATATTTTACTGCAGCGCCCCCTGGTGACTTGTCACCGTAATATAAATTTAAAATTAAAAACATGTACTAAACAAAGCGGAATCTAATACTGAAAACTCTTTCCAATCGTACTAGTCGTTTTTGTTATACACAAAAAATGGAAGCAGCTACCTACTGCAGCGCCCCCTAGAGAGTTGACACATACATGAAAATATGCACTAAGTAAACATACATGACACATATATGAAAATATGCACTAAGTAAATTTGAATCTATCATTGAAAACTGCATTCAAATCGGACTCGTAGTTTTAGTTTTGCACAAACAAATGTACTTACTGCAGCGCCCCCTGGTGAGTGATCACCGTAACACATATATGAAAAGATGCACCAATTAAACCTGAACCTATCGTTGAAAGTTTCATCTAAATCGGACTAGTAGTTTTTACTCTGCATAAACAAATGTTTACTGCAGCGCCCCCTGGTGAATTTTCACCGTAACGTAAAAACAAAAATTTTAAAATATGTACGAAGTATTAAGCTTTACTTCTAGTTCTGAAAACTCTAGCCAATCGGATAAGTAAATTCGGTTTTAGACTAAGAAATATAAGAAAAATTTTGGTTTTACACAAAAAAACTCAAGCAAATGCTTATTACAGCGCCCCCTAATGAGTGGTCACCATAACACATATATGGAAAGACGCACCAATTAAGCCTGAACCCATCCTTGAAAGTTTCATCTAAATTGGACTAGTAGTTTTTGCTCTGCATAAACAAATGTTTAGTGCAGCGCCCCCTGGTGAAATTTCCCCGTAACAAAAAAAGAAAAATTTTAAAATATGCACCAAGCAAAGATAAATCTTTTTATAAAAACTCTTTTTATTCGGAGCAGTAGTTTCGGTTTTAGACAAATAAATACAAAAAAAGTACAAACAAATGCTTACTGCAGCGCCCCCTGGCGGTTTGACACGATAAAACATATCCAAGAACATCCACCAATTAAACCTGAATCTACCACTAAAAATCTATTGAAATCAGACTATTATTTTTTGAGATAATTGAAAACATTCGTTTTCACGTAAAATGCTTACTGCAGCGCCCCCTGGTGAGTTAAGGCAATAAGACATACATAAGAACATACGCCAATTGAACCTTAACCTATCATAGAAAACCGTATCAAAATCGGACTTATAGTTTTGGAAATAATTGACATAGTAATTTGCACAAACACACAAACAAACAAACAAACAAACAAACAAACAAACAAACAAACAAACAACCTCTCACCCCAAACACATATACAGTCGCCGTTCCGTCGCGGGTAAAAATATAGATATATAGAAGAAAATTATGTCATAAAGTTATATAAGCATCGCAAAGGCTTATAAGCGCTGACCTTGAATGTACTATTTTTTAGATGTGTTCGGCAGACTGTGTGAGGGTAATTTGGGCAGAGTGTTTTGATCTGATTTGATTTTGAGTTTTGATCAGCTATTTGTTATTCCCGCACTTTGTCCACGTATCTAGAAGTATCGTCCCTGAAGTATAGTCATGGACAAGTACTTTATGACTTGTATTTGGTTCGTTATATATTTCTAGTTTTCTGTTAGTTTTATGAGGTGTAGATGTACCTATAATTAATCGTGCAGTGTAAGAAAAATGCCTAATTATTAACATCACAAACAAGGAAGATGATTTATGTGACAAACATTTACATAAAAAACATACCTACAATATGAATAAATATTAAATAATTTTTTTGTTTGCCTTGACTCTATTTATTATATTATTATATTTCATTTTCGTGACATATTTGAATATTCTTTCTTTATAACGTTACAACATAACGTGCTATATTACTAAATATCGAAAAACCATCCAACGAAATTTTGTTTTTTTTTTACCGAGCGCTCATAAATATCATCCTGCTTTTATTCAAATGAACTCTTGTGTTTCAGGTTCCAGGTTTCAGCTGATCACAAAACCCTATATAATATACGACGCGCCAATATGCAAGCCAAGCTGGACGACTTATGTTGCGAGGTAAAGAAGATGGGGCTTTTAATAAACACCTGGAAAACCCAAGAAATGAGGTGCGGGGCAGCTAGATCAGTGGCGATGCTCCACGGCCCAGAGGCTGTGGAGCGAGTGCGTACCTCAGAAACAGGTGGAACAGAAGATGACACCGCTTCGAGAATTGCAAGAGCGATCTTCGCACAACTGCACCCTGCATGGCAATCGCGGAAACTAACTCTAATCTCTAGTGGAGCTGGATTGGTCGCACACTTTGAAGGGATCATAACCATATAGCGAGGCAAGCCCTAAACTGGTATTCCTAAGGATAGCGAAAACGTAACCGCCCTAAGCAATGACTTGGCGGTGGATTGTGATTGCAGAAGTGAAGGCGATAGGAAAGGTTTCAAGTTAGTTGAAGCGCAAAGCTCAAAACCGTCTGGGCTGGCAAAGCATCCAGCCCCATCTAGAGGACATAGGACCTTAAGTCAATTAAGTCATGCTAAGCCACAAAATCAAATCCAACCTAAATATTACTATTATATAAACATAATGATTACTCATTTATATCTCATTTCTATGACTCGGCAAGAAATCCTTATAGTTACGAGATTTCAATTATGCGTAGTCATAGCTTTCATTAATGTACTCTTCTGTTAGATACTTAGAAATATAATATACATGGAATTTTAAAGTAATAAATATTTTGTCTATTGTAATACTTTAAAATTAATAATCATATAATCAATATCTTCACGGTAAAATTTCGAAATTTGTTTATTATTTAATAAAATGTTGATTAACCAGTTAAATCGTGTAATAACTTGGTAATTATGTTACAATAACTCATATTACTTCAAGATTAAAATAGGTGTAGGTTATATGAACATTAGTTTTAGAAATGTCGTTTAAAACTGAAATTAAAGTTAAAAGAAATCAAGTAAAGACTATTTGAAATTAGAATATAACAGATAATTAAAAGCGACAAAAAAATTTAATGATAGTAAAAATTATCATTTGACCGATATCGAAAATCGGTTATGCAGTTAATGACCATAGAGTAAAATTGAATTATTGTGATAATTGGACATCCCTAATACACTAAACTTAATGTGACATATTGTATAAAAGCATAGTTTGAATCTTATTATTGTAGATTTAGTTTTTTAGTTTATGCACCATCAGTTCTCGTATTATTGTGTATAATACTTTTCATTTAGTGTATTTGTTGTCGTACTAGTCATGTTTAAACATTAAGAAAGTTTGCTGTTATTTATGAAATGAAAAAATGATTATTCTACCGTTTTTACTATTATCTATAACCTTGACGTATGGGGATAAATCTGTGCAATATGCCGCTGTTATATATAGACATGGAGACCGGACTCCCGTAGATCCATATCCTACAGATCCTTGGCGCAATGAATCTCTCTGGCCAGTGAAATTTGGCGAACTAACAAATATTGGTAAAAGACAGCACTATGCTCTAGGAAAGTGGCTCAGAAAACGATACTTGGTAAATTAAGTATTTGCTACTTTGCTAATGTATAAAATTATTATACATTTCATTGTTTCAGGGCACATTAACAATCATTATTATAAGATTTAAACAATATTAAAATGGTAATACATTAAAACTTATAAGAATGATTAATGTAAATAATATATAACTTTCATTTTAATTGTAAAGAAGGCCTTAAGTCAAGTAATTTATAGATTTTGCAACTTAAAATGTGCATTGTGAAGTAATCACCTCTATTATTCATTTTTTTTATATTAGTGTCTTTATAATTAGAGTGAAAAGTAGTGCAATTAAATAAATTAAAAAATCCTGTATATTCTATGATTATTTAAATAATAACTTGTAATCTGACTTGATGATCATTATAAAATGTATGTTTACAGCACTTAATTTCAGAGGAATTTGACCCTACTGAGATATATGTAAGGTCAACAGATGTTGATCGTACATTGATGTCAGCACAGGCAAATTTAGCAGGTAATCTTTACATTTATTTTAAATTGCACATGATAAGAAAATTTTAGTGCACTTTTAGTTTAATAAAAATATATAAAAAAGGTATGGCAAAATGTTTCTTATTGTTTTCTTCTTATCTGACAAACAAATTATTTAAGGTATGTATCCCCCATCTGGTTCATCTGTTTGGGATATGAATTTGATGTGGCAACCTATACCTGTTCATACAAGACCAGAAAAAGATGATGAAGTGCTAGCAATGAAAAAAAAATGTATTCCCTATTTAAAAGAAAAAGATAAATACATACATTCTGCACCTTATAAAGAGAAACTCAGTAAATACCAAGGTCTCATGGAGTAAGTCCTATGTTTATTGTGACTATGTTGATATTAAATATTAAAACTATATCATATCAAAAATATATTAATTATATTTTCAGTTATTTAACTGCTTATACAGGAAGAAAAATTAAAGATTACACAGACATAAATGATATATATAATGTATTGTTTATCGAGAGTTTATATAATTTCACCTTGCCCAACTGGACCCAATCTGTTTATCCCAATAAATTAAAAGGACCAGCTTGTTATAGGTAATGTAAAATGTGATTGTGATGATGAATTTTATAATAATCTAACATTAATAGTTAATCTATTTACATATTAAATATAATATTACTATTGACATTAACATAATTATTTCCAGTTTTACAACAGCTACTGCTACACCACAAATGGCTCGTTTAATGGTTGGGCCACTGCTAAAGGAAATCATTGGTAAAATGAATAGAATTATACAAAAAAAGAAACCTAAACCCATAAAGTTATCTATATATAGTGGTCATGATTTTACTATTGGAAATATTTTAAATGGAATTGGTGTATATGATGGAAATTGTCCACCTTACACTGCTACAGTGTTTTTTGAACTTTTACAAGGTATTTAAATTACTTTATTTGATAACCTTGAATATATTGTTGTTTTTTTATTTAACTAAGTTGTTTAATTTCAGATAATATAACTATGGGATACTCATTGCGTATGTTATACAGGAATTCCAGTAATATTGTGGAACCAACTGTTATAAATATACCACACTGTGGTGAAATTTGTCCCTATGAAAGATTTCTAAAGTTATATGATAATCTTATAACTGTTGATTGGAATTATGAATGTACTAAACAGGTAATTTTCATTTCAAACTTAAATATAATACATAAGTTTTGATGTATGTATTGGTTTAAAATTATTATATGGTAGATTACTGATTAATAAAATAGACTATGGTATAGTAATTTATATTGAAGAATGTTTATATTTAAGAAGCATCTTACTAACATCTTCTGTTGATTATTTAGACATCATTTTGAAGATAACCTTGTGAAATCCTTCAAGAATTTGAACTAATCTGTTGTTGTCAATCTCTTCCTGAGTGGTAATGTAAATGCTTGAACTTACAACAACTGTTGCAAACAAGGTAAAAATTTCAGATGTATGATATGAATAATTTCTTAATTTCAGATATCACCCCTCATTGGAGCATGTTTCTTTTTGGGTTTGTTTACGATAATGTATGTTGTCCACAAAATACATTTTGCTAGAATTGCCAGAAAACGAAGGTAAAACAAGTTGTAAAATATTTGTGTTTTGTCCATTTTCCAATTATATTTTTAATACAAATAACTTATTCTTTACAGGGTTCAGTTTGCCTACACAAGTGTTTACAATCCTACTTCTGTGCCAGAGAAAAATGTAGAAAGTTAAAAGTGAAAATATACTTCTTTGGATGTAAAAATATACAAAATTAAATTTTATTAACTTTCCTCTGCCTTATACGTAACTTATGACCTCAATTGGGAGTATTCCTGTGTGATGAATGATATTTAAATTTATTTTACATCTATCATACATTTTGTCAAAAAAACATTCTATTTCCTTCTTATTTCTCTATGTATGATTATATACGCATGTGGACATACTATTTTTAAATTAAAATATTTAGTTACCTAAAGGTGACACTACTTGATTGAATTAAAATTTGTTGTGGCTAATGCTACCAACATGATGCGAAATTATTAATTTTTGAAATATATCTAAAAACATTATGAAAATGGGAAGACTGATTATAATAAAACTTTGGAGTAGGTATTAAAAAATATAGTTGAATGAGCAATTCTTGGTCATTACTTATAATTGTCAATATTATTTGATTAATTGTATTTAAAAGTTGTTCAGGGCATAAACTTTTATTCAACATTATTTTTATAATCAAATGACTAAAATATGTAACAACCATGTAGTAAATAAGTTGCCTTAATAAAAAAGTTTTATAAAGCTATGCACTTTTTATTGATTACCAATATGATGAAAAAACTGAAAAATAGGGCAATATCTGGATAGAATAATATTTTATTTGACAAGAGGAAAGAATGGTAAAAACATAATCTAGTTTAGTATACTACTGCTTACATTATAAAGATTTTTAAAATAATCACACATAAGCATTGATTTTATATGTTCATATCGCTTCAGGGCAGTTTTGGGCTAATTTTTTTAATTGAAAGTCAGAAAATTTAAGAAATTATAAAAGAAGGCCAAAATTATAGGAAAAATACATTTTCTTGTGTTGAAACTTTTAACCGTAAAGAACAATACAGCATTACAAACTTGCACAAGAATTAAAAATTCCACTTTGACTTTTATTTCAAGGAATTTAATTTTTATAGTTTCAAACACTTCTCTTAAACATGCATTCCATAGCAGGGGCCATGGTGGTTGCCCCTGCTTTTGAGATTACTATTTGATAATAATATATCTAATTTTTAAGATGCTAGTGCTATTTATTATTAATTGTTGTATTTATTAGGTGACTAAAACAAAAAAATATCTGTTAGTTTCATCTTTACACTTCAATCACAAAATTTGGCATCAGACAATCTTATTTTTAATATTCAATAAAAATCATCATCTTTTTCAGTTTAATATTAATTCACGATTTTTTGTGCAGAAAATGCTATAAAATAGCAATATTATGCTTAGAGAGATCCTAGAGTTAAGACACTCCATTCTCCACTTTTTATCAAATTTGTGACATTGTGTCATGAGCAGTGGAAGTCAAAGCAGCGCTATATCTCAGGTGCCAAGGCAGGGAATTGTTAATAATTTAAATATTCCCCGTCCCTGTGTCTCATTACATTCAGATGCAGTCCCACTGCGCCACGATGGCTTCAAAAACATTATAAAAGCTTATATAACTAGTAACCATGAACAATTACGAGTAACAATGTAGAAGCCATGCGTTAGTGATCAGAGCGCTTGGGCAGTTTCCGAGAGGCGCGAATATGAACCCCGCTACGTTAAAATTTTTATACGTTTTCAAAAAAATGTCTTTCAATTTTCTAAGCGTGTAAATAATACTTTAAAAAGTTAAAAGTACGTAGTACTTTACTAGTAAGTAAAAAGTATATAGTAATAATAAGTATATAGTAAGTTAGTAACTACCCAAGGAACATAAATAGAGAATAGAATAGAACATACTTATCATAAATTTAAGTTTACCTATAAGAATTTCGAAATGTAAATATTGAACTGTGTCTATGCGAATGCATTTTGTTCATGTTTTGACGTAGGTAAAATTTAAAGTATTGCCATACACAACTTTCGGAGCCAAGCTTCATTATTCGTTTCGTTAAGCATCGTTATTCTATGAAAAAGAGTGAATACATATTTTGCAATATCACTATCCGCATCAAAACCTATTGAACGGCGAACTGTTTAAACTTTAAAAGTATTGCAACTTCAAGATTACCAACTATTAAAACTATAAGAATTACAAATCAACTTAGAGAAACCGTGTATCCACTATACCTATAGCCATAACAATAAAGTTAATATTGAATTACTTATTGAGTTGATATATAAGTCCTCAGCGATTGACTGAGATGAAAGAACAAAGTACAAACTCTCCATCCAGTTTTTCACGTTCCTTGTCTTGTCTGTCTTTACATATGCTATATAGCTATGGTTTTTTTTGTATTAAAATATGTATGAATTACATCTAAAAAAATGAATAAGTCATAAAGCGCTGATATATTTTTAGATTACAATATTTATTTTAGTAAAATATAATAATGATATTTCAAGAATACGGTTAAGAGCAAAATTTACAATTTTATCTTGGACGAGTTTTTAAATATACATCACTATTCACTACTAGTAAATGTCAAGTGAAATATCTATGTCGTTCGAGATAGTGAGTGTTTTTTTAAGAATTAATTGATATATTTCTATATCAAAATACAAAACATAGCAAAAGTTTCAAAATAAAAAAAGAATCAGTGAAATCATAATGACAATTTGTTCCGCCTATTTTTTTTCTGTGTAATTTTGATATGTTTACGACTTGTTCTGCAAATAATATGGTCATGTATCTGTTCATTTTTTCTATAAACCCATACAGGTATTTCTTTGCAATTTGATTAGTAAAATTAAATAATATTCATTTTATTTAATAATTACAATGTCACCAAATACTATTTTACATCAATATAACTTAAGATATAGTTTAGTATTCATAATAAAATTCATATAGATATATAAATATACACTTTAGTTTTTCTTAACTTAATGTGCAATTTATTGCAGATCTAGTTTTTCTAAATACTTTATATTGAACACAATAGATGTATTAGGTAAGTCAGAAAGAAATGACACCATTTATATAAAGTATTTCACACATTGCCATTTGTTATTTTTCCGAACAATATATATGTTTCACAACTTATTTCATTTCTATGATCTTGTATTTAATTTAAAATAAACAATCTATTTCATTTTGATGCACCCCCAACTTAAAATATTCACCACAAGTTACATCTGCTTATAAGATCATCATGATTATATCTGATACATATTAAATGTAGCTTGTACTGTTCACTCTGTTATTCTCACTAGAATTAATATGATAATCAATAACTATTCATAGCACTTAGTATTATATCATGTGATTTGTATATTTGTGCACTGCTTTTATAAAAATAAAAAAAAAAAACATTTTTCAAGTTTTAATTATTTATATATGTTTTTGCTGTATGTTACTAATAGCAACATATATTTGTACAATAATGCCATTTCTAACATTTCTACACTTGTAAAATTGTTGCCATGAAATCTGTTTTCTTGTTGGTCTTTTCATAATGATCTGCATAACTCTAATTTACATTTCTCTTAATATTTTTGATTATTAAACAAAGCATCTTTTTTAATATTTTAAGAGTCTTGTAGCATTATAACATACTCTTATCACTTGATTACAGTTGTAAGATGGTTTCTGATAAGCTGTTTATGTACAGGTTTAATTAACCAAAGCATAGGCTTTGGTTTCTATGCCTTTATTAGACAAAATTGTGTGATAAATGTAATAAACTATTGCCTTATTCTTACATAACATTATATAATAATATAAAAAAAAAAAAAAAATAGCTTCACGCTATATCCCGCACACAGCAGGGTAGGCAGAGGGAACCTAGTGTTAAGACACTCCGTTCCCCACTTTCCGCCGAATTCGGAGGCTTGCGTGTTAAGTGGCGGAACTTAACGCCGCGCTTTACCTCGACACCAGAGCGAAGAAAATGGAAATATAATTTCCACTCCTCGAGTGGGAATCGAACCCACAACCAGTCGTTTACAGTCACACTCTTGTGCCACTGGGCAACGACTGGCCACTTTTGTGTAAGCACAAAGTGTCATTAATGTCCTTTAATACAAAAGATGTCTCTATTAATAAACATTAGTTAATGACTTGATAACAACTTTATATTTTGCAATATCATAAACTAGGTGCCATTACATATAAATTTAGGTTTTTTGGTTAATAATATAAATAATTGTTTTTTGTTTCTAGTAAAGATATTTGAGGATCATAGTTAATAAACCTATCATAAATAGAAATGATCATGGAATCCTTATTCATTGACTGTAAGAGAGATCAGTTAATTGTTGCTATTTAATAAGGTTTGATATTTAGAATCAAAAATAAAATATATTATCATTTTTATGTTAGAGATATATTCTACCTTCATTTTATGCAAAATTACCAAATTTATTTTATATTCTTACCAGCTTCGGTTCACAACTTTGCCCATCAAGCATTCTGATAAAAGTTAGGCTACAACTTTTGCCTGGCTTCAGACTGTCCATATTTAATTTCATCATAAACCACTCATCAGATTACCTATGAAAAATATACCGATAAACAAATGGACAGACAGACAGTTAAATGTTACTATCATATTTTTGTAATTCCAAGTGAGAAATAGTATACATATTATTCAATAGTAATATTTATATAGTTCTACTTAGAAGCATAATAGGTTTCTATTCTGGTCAACGTTATCATTATAATTTTTAAGTCATTTATCCAAATTACTTTATATAAAGACAAGTTCAATTTAGACTTTGTTACTTATCTCTTCTAAATTCAGATGTGTGAAACTACAGTAACATAAAGTTATTGTAGTTTCATTCAAATCAATTCAGTAGCTTTTCTGTGAATGAGTAATAACATAGGTACATATTACTTCTCAAATTTTTGCACTTATAATATTAGTAGGATACCATGTACATATAAAACGAAAACAAGTAACTTTATTTGATTGGGAATTTCAGAAATGTTCTACAATCTACAACTGCTTAAATATTTCAATTTCTTCAATTTAATATTAATCATTATCAATTTAATATTAGAATTTGGTAATTATATTCTTTCATCACTAAATAATTTACAAATCACCATTTTTTTGTGGATCAATAGGTTGGAGGGCTAGTGTTAAGTCTCTCTTCTCCAATATTTGCCCAAAATTGAGACATTGCATATTGTATGTTGACATTACAATAGAAATAACATTAGCTGCCACAATTATTAGTTATGCTAATGCTTATATAAAAAAGATGTTGTATATAAAAAAAGATGTTGTATGCATAATGACTATGCATATGCATTGTGTTCTTTAGCAAACACTTGTAAGACTAACACTTTAATATCCTGGTGGCGTCCCGTTTCTTGTCATGTGCTTCAGGGTCTTAGTAATTTTGTCATGCAAAATTAATTGGGAAACGCGATATGTGAGAATGATTTAATTATTTTAATTCTAGTTCTATTCCACATTTCTTTTTTGATAATAATACCAATATATATGTATATATTTTTTTAATTGAGTAGACCATGGTTTATGTCAGTTAGAGTTAGATGTTAGTTCCCTAGCCAGTCATCGCCGTTAATGAGTAAAGTAGAGGCGGGTCAATATAGGGCAAATGCGGGTCATCTTAGGGTAGGTAAACTAAAATTGTGTTAGCGTGACCACTATTTACATAACTTCAATTTAGACTTTGTCACTCTTCTATTCATATTTTATATCATACATAATCGTTAATGCAGTTAGTAATTATTGCTATTATGCCTTTGCTATTTATGATTAATATATTTATGTATACATTATGAAGTTTTTGTCTAAGTACATTTGAGTTTTAATACTTTGTCAGAAACTATTAAAATAAATAGATTTTATAATTACCTATAGTCGGACAGTGATTATTTTCGTTCTTATCTCGCAAATACGTATTGTAATATCTTTTATATATAGTAATGTTTCAGATGTTATGGGTCATGATTGTCTATCATGTGATGCCAGTCCGACCTTTCGCAATAATAGGTACAAGTACTGACGCATTTTACTAGCCAATAATTTGCATGAGTTATTCCTAGTAACTTTCACAGAAACACGCTTAAATATTTTAGTTAATTTTACTACATTTTATATTATCTGCAAGATTGGACTTGATGGGTACAATATATATAAATATTGGTGCACTGCTATTTGATTACTATTCAGCTTTTAAATATTTTTATAATTAACAATAATATAAAGAATCATGACCAATATTATATGTAGTAATATTTAATTTTAATTAATTTATAGAATTGAGAAATATATATAAACATTTGCATTTGAATGTGTTTTTTGGTGACAATAACTTAAAATTTCTTGCGTAATCACTTAGAGCTTATATATCTTATATGGGAATTACCATGTGACTGTAAATACCAGTGTCTTAAACGAAAAGTAAATTTATTGACAATTGCTCAATGGATTCTAAAAAAAAAGGAAAAAAAAGAACCAACAAAAATGAAAAAGAGGCGAAGATATCAAAAAATATTAAAATAACTCCAGAGGAGGATCAACAGAATGCTAATCAAGACGAGAATGCAAACGATTCAACAAGCTCTACAGATAGTGAAGAATTAGTAAACGCTCTGAATTATAATACGATAACATCTTTAGCTGCCCTAAAAGATATAATTCAAGGTGACAATGATACACCCGAAACAGACAGCTTTTTTCAACATTACTTTATGAATCATTGCAATAATCTTTCAAGTCATAACTCCAACTCAACATCACCATTTCCTTTTACTGAAAGGCGCAGATTATCACAGTGTCGTGAAGAAGACGAAGATGACGAAAAAAAAGAAAATACAAAATACAAATCGAATGGTTCCTTGAACTTAAAATCAGAGACAAGTGAGGATGTTAATATTAGTTCAAATGTATTAGGTACATCTACAGAGAAAAATGATACAGACACGATTAACAAGTCAACTTCTGAGAACGAAGCTTTGGATTTAGAGGAATCTTCAAAACGGACAGTTATGGGTGCTAAGCATAAGTTCTTAGTCACAAAAGCTGAGTCGCCGGCGCCCATTGAGCGTGCTCTACGATCGCACATGAACAATGCTCACACCGTTCACTTTGGTACTAAAGGGGCCGAAGAACAGAGACCAAGTGTAAGGTCAATCTTTACAGGACAGAATCTCCATCGTGATAAGAATTATTTTGATAGTAGCTTAATTGAAATAAGATCTACAGTGGATGAATCGCTTGCGAGCTCGGAGGATATATGGGTTAAGAGGACCGAAGATAAACCAGTAAGTCTTTCTGGTTTTACTTGTAAAATTAATTGTAATGTATTTAGCCTTTAGAATAGGTATTGTTGAATGAATATATAATATTAATGAACTGAATTGAATTTTTTTTTGTATATTTTTATATAACGATATATAAAAATGTATCTACGCATTTTGTATTTAAAGTGATCTATAAAATGATTGCAAAATATTTACCGGATACTATTAAGCTATTTTGTTGTAGGTACCTAAAGTAGATGCCGTGGTACCTGACGAGCACGTCAAAAAGATTACAACTCAAAATCTAGTAGATTCTAAGTCTTCACAAGTTAGAGAGCGTTCCGGAACTTGGGATTCACAAACTGCTCGAAAAGAAAAAGAAGTACCAAAAAAGATCACCAAGGAAAAAGAAGTTCGAAAAATCAGTGATGACAGACGACAAAAAAGAGGTAAACATTTTTTTATAAATATCAGTTTTTTGTATTTAGATATTTTTGTATTGTTCAGATTTTTATCCGAATTGAAATTCCGATCGAGATAAATATATTAATTCAAATATCTTGTGCATTTAATCTAGATTAAAGTTGTCCTTACATTATATCATTTAAATGTATATTTTAAAAGATACCACGTGTTATTCAAATATTATGTGCAAGTTGTAATTATTGTAAACAGAAATTGGAGGTTATCTGAAAAAATAAATTATATATGTACTCGTATAAAATCCTTGTGAAGCCATGGTGGATTGCACCCGCCGCGTTGGAGTTATATACATACATGTAATTTATTGAGGCACTAATCATGTTCTATTGCATTATAATATGTAAAATATTGGTAAATAGTTGCATAATTTCATGTTATATAAAACATTTCTTACATAAGATTGAAATATACCCTGACAAATTGCGATGCAGATGTATGTATAGCGCATAGCCGCTGTGAACATAAAATAAATGACTTTGCTATTACATCAGCAACGTCTGATGTATTTTGGTGTTGAACACATAGTTTTTTTGTTAATTCCAACAACAACTTAGGATATATGTATATACATATGTGTCATTTTCCTAAAATTCTAAATTACATATATTGGTACAAAAAACTATATTAATTAATTAAAATATTAGTACAAATGACAAAGACTAAAAATATTTAGTATTTTTTCTGTTAGACTATTATGAGCTTTGAGTCATTATCGAGTTTTTGTAATGTGGTATCCAAATAACAGAGTTTGTAATCGTATATTTATAATTTGATTATGCGAGTCGAGCGTTAATTATGTATGGCTGTTATATTAATGACTTTTTGATTACTTAGTAAGTAAGGTAATATTTTTCATACCTGTTACTAAATACGAAATATATACTTTTAACATTTTAAACTAAATTAGAAATTGGAAAAGATATATACGTAAAACATATAGCAGAACACCCCGCGCGGGTTCGAATTCTGCGCTGCGTGAAATTATTTTATATTTTATCTAAATAACTTCTTAGTCAATTTCCTAATTATATGAATAATACGTATATGAATAGTGGATGAACAAAAAATAGATACTTTTACCTTAAATTCATTGCAGAACAACGATTGGATGCCGCCATCACACGCAGTTCCCAATCTGTTGGAGAACGAAGACGGCGAGGATCGGCAGATGATGGCCAGGCACATCCTATGTACCAACAAACGATTCATGGTAAATAACTTTAATATTTTAAAACAAGGAGATTCATAAGTAAGTTGATTTGGGCATGAATTTCTGTTCGGTCGTTTCTTTACTTTTAATTAAAAGAAGTTTAAATTTATTTTTTGTTCTATTTTATAAAACTCACTTGCGCTCCCAGATATTTGTATACGTAATGTCAAATTTTCTATTACACAAGACAGACTAAAATTTTTAGTTACTTAAGTATGTCGCACAAAATAAAATATACAGAAAGTGCCCAAAAGATGTGAAAAATAAGTTATTTCTTAAAAAAATATCTCTCGCTGAGGTCCGTCTAAAGTTTATATGTACCTATCATATTAACGATATTTTTCTAATGTTTGCCTAAACATTAGTAAAATTCGATTTTTCATTAAATTCGTCAAATGCCACGCCTGGCTTTGCGATTAATTGTTTCCAAGAGGCACGGGTTCAAATCCCGCTGCGTTCAATTTTTTATATGTTTTCTCAATTTTTTATGTGTTTTCTTAAGATTTTTTTCTGAAAATTTTTACGGTGAATATGTTAATTCAGAATGCAAACGTACTATAGTGACGTCACACAGTACCATAATTGCCTCCTGGTTCTAATATTGATTCCCGCTCAGCTATAGTCGTCGCCTAATCATATGTCCTCCAGTAAACAATAAATAATCAATATTCTCATACGTTAGTGGACGAGCCGCGATAGAATTTTGTAAAATTTGTAACACTATTATATTAAAAATACTCATGCAATTACGTAACGTAAATAAGTTTTATTTTTTAACATAAATATTAACTCATACTTCAAAGTAGAAAAAGTAGACTGAAAAGAAAATATTTTAATTCGGGTATTTTTAAATAATTGCGAAAATATATTTTATACATAGCGTGATATTGACATACATATGTATAAAAATTTAAGTCTCGACAAACAATATCGCAACGCATATCGTATTTTGTAAAATTTAAATTATTTGAGAAAGATGAGAGTTTAGTTGTTGTTATTGATCTTATTAACTTGATTTGTAACAAAACACTATTTACTTTAAAGAGATGACAATGACTACTTGACTAAGAAATTTTATATATTACTAAATATAGTTTTGTGGCTTGTAATTTTTTATTTTTATCTATTATTCTTAACTAGTTTTTGGCTAAATTTATTGGTCTTTCGGGTAAATAATAATATTTATTAGGCAAAATCAATTTGGACAAGTTGTTATAATGATAAAAAGTGGGTACTTTGGATAATAATTTATTATTTAAATTATTAAATAAAGTAGATTTTGAACTGTCAATATAATTTTAAACTGAAAGAATTCTTACTTAGTAAGAAATAAATTTTAAATGTGGATGTTATATTAGAAATATGTATGTCGGGTCATGCATTTTCCCGTCATGTCATGACACTCTGTTCTCCACTTTGCGTCTGAAACCGAAACATGTTTGACATGTTTTTTAAATGGCAGTACCTACTCAACGCCGCGCTTTGTTTTCAGTACCAGAGGAGAGAAATAAAAATAATATGTAATCATTCCCCCGAGTGGAAATCGGACACACAACTATCACCCTTATATTCAGACGCTAAGCAGCTACCTCACGACGAAAATATGTAAATGATGTACAGATATTATATAGCTAAACTAGCTGTGCTCGCGACTTCGTCTGCGTGGAATTTAAGAGAAAATGAAATAAAAGTAGTTTGAGTTACACCCTATCACATCAGCTATCTGGCCAGTGACAGTCCCGTCAAAATTTGTCTAGCCTATCCATAGATTAGCCCAAATAAACAGACGGACAAACAGACAAAGAATGTACAAAATGCTATTCTAGTCTATGTACCGTGATACATACCTGTGCATTTACTTTTTTAATTTAGATAGTTATCTTAATACACTCCAATTTTATTTGTTTGTATGTTTTTATAGCTAATAATTAAATACTAATAAGATTTAATGACAACAGGAACCTCCGGGGTGAGCCGACGGCCCGCTTTATTCGACATGTTCAAATCCCGACCCCGCAGTGAGGCTAAGAAACAGCCATCTATCATGCAGCAAGTGAAAGCTGCGGTTCAGGTAAATTTGATTTAATATATAAATATAATAAAAATGTAATGTTTCGCTGTCTGTATACGAGAGATATGTTAGAAAATATATTATTAGGGGCTTTTATTAATATATGATTAAATTTAAATGTTTGTCTGTGCGTTAACTGATTTAAATGCAGTTTGAACTATAATATTTTCGTAAACCTTCATTATCATTTAGTGTTTATTATATTTCAATCAGTTCATCAATAACAAAGTTAAAACGATTTTTGTTACATTGCGCACGGAATAAAAGACAATAGTTACTGAAATCTTCGAGTAGTTGGTAAAGTAGCGAGCGAGTCGCTAGTATTACCTATACCTTAAGTGTCTGTATATCCATGTCCAACAAAAGTTTAAACGTTTTTATGTGTACATAAATTCTGGAATCGTTACATTTGGTATAGTTTTTTTGGTGGTAGGAGATTCGTTCTCCGACTGGCTCGCGACCACTATCATGTCAAAGACGAACCGCCAAATATCTTATGATGTGTTCCGGTTCGATGGCATGTAAGCCAGCTCTCCCTATTCCCACTATTCCCATCCTTCCTCCCTCCTTCTATCTTACATTCCGAAGGCTGGCAACGCATCCATAACTTTAATGTTGTGGATGTCTATGGGCGAAGGTAACCACTTAACACCAGGTGGGCCTTCAGCTCGTTTGCCTCCTTTAACCCATAAAAAAAAAAGAAAAAAAAAAATGTTTTTTTAAGCTTCACGCTGTATTTTCCGAGAATTCTGCCGAATTCTGGATTCATTGCGTGTTAAGTGGCGAAACTTAACGCCGCGCTTTGCCTCAAAACCAGAGCAGAAAATGTAAATAAAATAAATATTTCCACTCATCGAGTGGGAATCGAACCCACAACCAGTCGGTTTACAGTCACACTTTGTGCCTCTGCGCCATGACTGGCCCCTTTGGTATAGTTATTTCTGGTTTTAGCGAAATTGAGTAAAATGAAAACAACACTAAATTGTTCGTGAGTTATTATTGTAACAAAGCTGCATTCAGTGTACTATGTGCCGTATAAACGGATTGCTTGCCAATAAACACCTGCGTAGTTGCGTTGCTATTAGTGTACAACGCCATCTTCCGCTTTGCTTCCAAGAAAATAGAAATTAATGAATTTTATCACTATGTTGATAGTATAATATTTAAATATACTAAAACTCGGTGTAAATAAATATTATTATGTTGGTAGTCTTTAGTGAGTCATACATCTATTATTATTAAATACTTAAAAAAAAAATGAATGTGTATCTATAATCTATGATATTTGTATAATTTTTGATATTTACATAATGATACACAACATGTGTTTTAAATATATTTTAATATATTTTAATTATAAATTAAAAAATACCATTTTTGACGTAGGAAATCTTGAAGTATTTGTGTTATAAATATGTAATATAATTTCCAGAGTATGACGAAGACGGGAACAACGAGTAAAGAATCTGTAAAGTCTGATACACCAAAGACTGAGGTGGCGTCGAGCTCCGGCACGACGGCCGTCAAGACTAAAGACGGATCGGCTCACCCGCACCCTGGAAGCGACACTAGGGTAAACCATACTTACTATCACCAAAGCCAAACGGCTTTGCTAATTAATTAATGTTTGCTCCTTCATTGGTTTCTATTTCGCAAATATTAGTGTTTTACCGTTTGTACTTTAATATGCATGAATACATTAAACATACTGGGGTATCCATAATGGGATATTTTTTCTAGTTTTATTTTAAAAAGATATGAAATTCATGGTTATGTACTCATGTAGAATATAATTATTCCCCTGAGTAAGTAAAATTCGCAATCAATAGTCTTTAAAGTCAGACATTGTCCTATTGCACAACTAGTGACTCAACTTTAAATGCAATAATCTAGAAAACGTATAAAATTTGTCTAGCGGGATAAGTACCCGCGCCCCGCGTAAATCGTCCAAGTGCTCTAACCGCTAAGCCATGCGGTTTTATGCGTTTTTTAAAATTGTCTTTTTCAACTTCGTAAGTGTGTGAATAACAGATTGAAATGTAAAGATAATGTAAAAAGATTCTTTTGAGCGATTTTCTTTAAGCTTAACAGTTTATTTTGCTCGTGCAGTACTATCACACGGTAACCGCTTCGACATCACGCCGACCAAGTGCCATGGCCAAAGTTATGGACATATTCAGAGGCAGAGCTTCCGTGCCTGGCCAGACTGTAACGCTGGAGAGTGCTGAGAAACGTCGGGCGGTAAGTATAAAAATATTTTTTGTTTACCAATACGAATATGTTTATTTTTTTCATTTACGAAATTTTAACAAATGTACGCCATTATGTCGTAAATGGAAAATTTCTAAGTGTACTTGCTTACACACTTGTGGTATATAATCGTACATGTCGATGGTCCCTAAGTGCAGATCATAATTGTATTTTGCCCATCTTAAAAAGGCCAGAAAAAAGATTTGTGTGTGGATTTTGAATTAAATCAATTGCTTAAGAAGACACACATACAAAAATTTGCGCATTCGTTATTGTTGTAATGTTGTTTTAAAGCAATTAATTTTATTTCTTATCTCCATACCAATCTTTTTCCAACACTAATCTTTCATTATTAAAATACAGTTACGATGCTTTACTATCTGTGGGACTATCGATATATTCTCTTTGTACTATCACTGTCTAGACAAATTAAGTGAGTACAGTATAAGGTTTGATTACTTGAAGAATATAATTGTTAATTGTTATACATTTTTACTAAATGTGGTTATCGAAAACTAAACTATTATTAACTATTATTAAACTACAATACTTATTAATTGTCAAAAAATGACCAGGTAAAGCAATATTTGCGTGTGGTTCAGCTACTTTTACAGATATATCAGATTTGTAAATTTCTATGTCAGATGTATCAGATTTGTAAATTTTATTCACCAATAAGAAATACTTACTTAAGAATGATATTTTAATTAATTTCGCTAAGGTGCAATTTCCGTACACCTTATGTCCGTAGTGGTATAAATTAAATTGTAAAAAAAAAAAATCCGTACACGTCGCAGTGAAGCTAATATTTTAAATTTCAACGTACGATATTCCAGATCTTTAATTTTTAAATGTCAATACAAAAATACTCATTATTCTAAACCACTTTTCTACGACGACATTTCTATATTTTTGGTACACTCTTAGAATTCTTCTCAGATATTCTCTAGAATGATTACATTATCCTTCCTGTTACCTATTTTTTCATCGAACTTAATAACTTTTTTTGTAACGTAACAATTTATAAAATATTGTAATTACTGTTGTATTACTTGTAAAATTAAAGAATGTATGAAATTTAAGGAAAATTTATTTTTTTAAAAACTTTTTAAAATTCGCGTTTTGTGATATAGCCCATATTTATATGATAACCGGATGATCCGTCATCCCTTCACCAGCCATTACGGAGTCGAGGTGTACATGACAGAGCATGATGGTTGTAAGCTTGTATTCCGACCGAAGAAATATTTAATACAGACACTTGGCAACGTTTCCTTATTTTTAGAAAAAGTATAAACAAATTAAACGTATAAAAAGGTATAAGCGCCCTGACATTGACGATGACGGCAATGTCGAAATTCTTAAATAACAATTACAACTTATTTGTGTTGTTATCATCTCTGTAGAAAGATTTTAGAGATATCTGCTATCTAAAAATTTCTCTACGATCAACTGCTTCGCAAGAGAGAATAGTATATATAAAATACTTTAACATTTTAAAGTCTTACTTACAAATTTAGGAAAGTGCAAAAGTCATTTTTAGAAAACATAAAAATTTGACCATAGTGGGATTTGAACTCGCACTTCTAGGAAATAATCCAAGACCATCCTTGGGTGAAATGTTTTATCTATTTTTCTATTCCTTTCAATTTCCTATGTGAGTGATACTTTAAAATGTTATAAGTACCGTACTAGAGATTAAATACTATTTTTGAATATATAGAGAGACGATGATATAAGATAGAGAGAGAGATAGAGAGAGAGAGAGAGAGAGAGAGAGAGAGAGAGAGAGAGAGAGTAGAGAGAGAGAGAGAGAAGAGATATATGAGATAGATAGAGATGAGATAGAGAGATAGAGAGAGAGATATAGATCGATGATAATATAGAGATAGATATATAGATATATATATATATATCTATATATATATATATATATATATATATATATATATATA
The DNA here is from genome assembly GCA_019049465.1 of Dryas iulia moderata. Classification (NCBI taxonomy): domain Eukaryota; kingdom Metazoa; phylum Arthropoda; class Insecta; order Lepidoptera; family Nymphalidae; genus Dryas; species Dryas iulia. Next base: position 7,288,848 of record CM032415.1, on the reverse strand, counting down.
TATATATATATATATATATATATATATATATATATATATATATATATATATATATCGGAGTTTCGAGTGCGAGGTTGTAAGATGGGAGATGTGGTCCCACTCATATCGTGTTCATACATATCTTGCATATTATCATCATTCATGATATTAATAAAAATCAATTGACTGATGCCACTGTTTTTTCAACTCCAACTTCTAGAGGGTGACGCTGTGACAATACTTAAATTGTCCTTGTCATCGATATAATCTGTAGTTTTCAGCAACGCCACTATTTACGATTCTAATTCATAGATGGCGACACTGTGCGTTATTTAAATTGTCACTCGCGCCGACATATAGTCTAACTACTTGGTTTATAACTAGTTTATAACTTCTAATAAACAGAGGCACGCCGGTAATTATAATCTAGTAAAAAATACTTGATCCTAGCACGTTTTATAAATGGGTTGTGGTGTTTGCTACTAAATATTTTACAGTGTCACACATAGATGGCGCGATCAAGCCAATGCTATTCGTAGATGTAATCGTAATACTTTACCGTATTTACAAATTTGTTGTGTGTATGATATAAAGAATTATAAATGTACATTGTTACTACTGGATACACTTACCGACAAGAAACATGCAAGCAAACGTAATTTTATTACATTGAAAATTAATTTTCTTATTGGATAAATTCAAATCATTTTTGAAACCAACTTAATAGTCCGTCATGTTGGGCTTAATGTGACGTCAACAGCTAACTAATACATTGTCATCCAAACTAAACGTGTATATAACATATCGGCTCATTCGGTAAAGATATAAAATGCAGCGGCTGCATGACTCTCCAGTACATTAGTTTCGTATGTTACAAGGTAGTCAGAGAGAACTGACTATAAGCGCGGGGGTTCTATTCCCATTCGGAGAAATGGTTATATTGTTAGAAACTAATAGTAATCGTGGCCAGTCGTGGCCCAGTGGCACAAGCGTGTGACTGTAAATGACTGCTTGTGGGTTCGATTCCCACTCGAGGAGTGGAAATATTCAATATTTCCATTTTCTTCGCTCTGGTGTTAAGATAAAGCGCGGCGTTAAATTCCGCCACTTAACACACAATGCCTCCGAATTCGGCGGAAAGTGGGGAACGGAGTATCTTAATACTAGGTTCCCTCTGCCTACCCTGCTGTGTGAAATAAAAATAATAGTAAATCCTAGTTCTGATAGGCGATACGAATAAGGAATCACACTTTTGCCACATCAAATGTCTAGATGTGTAGGTAGGTGTGTGGATCTGTAGTAGGTAGGTAGATTGATACGAGGTACACATAACTGTGTTGTTAATCCGTCAAGATTGTAGGGAGAGCAACTGCGGCGTAGTGCCTGAAGCTTTCGACCCAAGTGCAGGTTTAAGGAGCTCCTTTATAATGCATTAACACCCACCTCCACTGCCCGATCACCTCTTACTATCTAACTAACGTTTAATAATACACGTCATAGATACGACACACGACAGATAGTTCACGGAAACTATAGTAGATGGCGCTACACTGTGCGTTGAAGTGACGCTTAGGAATACTAAAAATGTCATTTCTATATGATATTTATTTCTCTGCTCTGCTAACTAGGACAAAGCTATCGAGTCGATTTCCAGCAAAGAACATCTTGACAATAAGTTAAAGATATATGCTTCAATATTGAGCTGCATAATTCCACCTGAAGTCTCTTAGAGCTCTCCTAGGAAAAAATGCCGTGGGACTACGTATTTGCCATTACCCATTGGCCTTATTACACATCCTTCAATACGACAGTGCCTTAAAATACCTAAGTTAACATAAACCTTTCTTTTCTATTTCTTACTTGCGGCCCGCTCGGGGCTTCGCCGCGTGAACTATATCCCGCTGCGTTCAAATTTTTATACGTTTTATAAATGCCTTTTTTAATTTTCCTAAGTGTGGAATAACACTTTAAAAATATTTAACACTTCATAACTCTGTACATATTGCATATTGCAATCCTCAGGGGTTGATTTTTGAAAAATAAAGTAGCCTATGCTTAGCCTTGGATTATCAACTATACGAGGGGTGATCAATAAGTAATGATAATCGAGTATTTCTAGAACGCACAAAACCCAAAATTATTTTTTTCCGCTTGCTTATATATCCACTAGTTCAGTTCAAAAAATTGTATAAATAGGACACCATTACCGGGAGATTCATTTGAAGACGAACTGTCGAAGAGAAAACATCAAAATGGAGAAAAATGAAATAAGAGCTGTCATCAAGTGCCTCTTCCTGAAAAAAACGTTTACCAAAGACATAGGAATAGCAAAGGTGAGTGGTAAGAGAGGCAGGGGGAGACCTCGGTTGCCCTTCGAAAACACAGTATCAATGATACTGGAGGAAGGTCACGTAAAAAGCATGAGGACCCCCGGAGGTGTATGAAGGGTTTGATGACAGTGGACGAGGCGAAAGAAGTATGTAGGGACCGTAGCGTTTGGCGCTCCGTTCTCTCTCACTACCCCGCAAGGGATACAGCTTGAAGCTAAAAAAAATAATAATAATCATAAAGACATACACAGCGACTTAGAGAAAACATGGGGGAGGTCTGCTCCTTCACATTTCACAGTCGCACGCTGGGCAAAGGAATTTAAGCTGGGCAGAACCTCCACTGAAGATGAACATCGCGAGGGACGCCTAACTTCCACTTCGCACTTCCACAGACATAGGGATCTCCTATGGCAGCGTTCAAAAAATCATTGTCAACGAAATACATATGAAAAAATGGTCTCTGCGCGTTGGGCGCCGAGAATGTTAACCGACGAGCAAAAAAAGAAATGAATCGACATTTCGAGGGTGAATCTTCAAAGGTTCCAGGCCGATAAGGAATTTTTTTTATCGCGTTTTGTGACCATGGACAATACCTGGATCCACCACTTTGATCCCGAAACCATACAACAATCAATGACTTGGAAACGAGCTTCCTCACCAACGCCGAAGAAATTCAAAGTGTCAAGTTCAGCGGGAAAGGTTATGGCGTCTGTTTTCTGGGATGCAGAAGGAATTATTATGGTGGAATGTTTGGAAAAGGGGGCCACTATAACAGGCTCTTACTACGCAGACCAAATAAGAAGATTGCGAGAGGCTATTAAGTCAAAAAGATGCGGTAAACTGCGCGCTGGAGTGCTGTTTCACCAAGACAACGCCCCGGCTCACAAATCCGCGGTTGCGATGGTTGCCATTAAAGAAACGGGGTTCGAACTGCTCGAACACCCTCCCTGTTCGCCAGATCTAACTCCCAGTGACTTCTACCTCTTTCCTCGGCATAAAGAACGCCTCCGGAGCAACAAATTTGAGGACAATAGGGAAGTGATGGTCGCAGTAGAGGCATTTTGGGAAGGGCCATGATATTTTTTTTTCTTTTATAAGGGAATCATGGGCTTAGAAAAAAGATACACTAAATGTATTAACTTATTAGAAGACTATGTTGAAAAATAAAATACTTTTTTTAATCTAATAGTTCTGTTTCATATTGATTATCATTACTTATTGATCACCCCTCGTAATTATGCCAAAAATCATTACAATCGGTCAAGCGGTTCAGATTTTTCATTTTAGCCGTGAAAGCATGACTGACAAACAGATAGACATATAAGTATGGACTATCAGCATTTATAATATAAGTATGGACTAGATTATATTTAGTGAGGTGCTTCTATATATTCTTAGTTATAAACCAAGTAATCAACTAAATTTATTTTAAAGATAACATTTAATCCCTAGTAAGATAGTCAAAGTAAACAGATGCTTAGAGCTGCGATCCATGAATACATCTATTACCTCGTCCACTCATCATGCATTTTGTGTATCTTCTCTCCGTTATCAGCGACATTGTTCTATAAGGTCAAATGAAGTCTTTATGTACTGAACATGTCCAAATCATACCAAATAAAATAAATATTTTTAATGAATTGTTTTGCAATTGGCTTGCAGTTTTTTTTGGATGTTAATGACCCGCTCGCGGCTTCGCTTGCGTAAACTACACCACTATTATCAACTATTTTGTGCTTTCGCCCACCCGCGTTCTTAATTAAATCGCAAACTTTTCTTAAATCTATAAATTGTTTCTTTTTTTGTACAAAGCGATTGAAATAAATTATAAGTTCACCAAAATACAATTATCAATACTATTTATATCGGTTAACTCGTTTTAGATTAGGTGTGCACACGCACAGATGCATATAGACAAACAGACAAACAGAGAAGAAATTGTAAAATCAAAATCATCATTGTGTTGGGTTCTAATACATTGATAAATGCCCCCAATCACTTACATTTTTATTATTTGCATAGACTAGTTGCGAGTTTTGGAAACAAATAACATGATATTTGATTTATCAGATACTAACTTATCAACAATTTATGAGTGTCGTAGTTATGTGTTATTACTAGCGATTCTTAATACATATGCGATGCATACGGATAATGTTCTTTTCTACTCTCACACTCTCACATTATAGGGTATGTTAGGTAATCATGTTGCCTAATTTTACTGAGACACGCCCATTGATGCTTGACTATCTTCTTTATATCTACTTATATGAAAATGTTTACCATATCATTTATTTTATTGACGTACGTAAATGGGTCTGATGAAGCAATACAACATATACATTTGCTTTAGAATAAAATGTGCAAAGAAACTGGTAAAATCTGGTATTTGAAAGAGATGAAGAATGAACGGAATGGAAGATCATGGTAAATGGAAAGATATATTAAAAGAGGAATGAAGTGGCATAGATGTTGAAAGGGGTGTCGCTGCTGTTAACAGTATTAATGGTGCTTAGTCTACACGGATGCGATGGCGGAACGTCAGCATAACCCCACGTTTGGCTGTGCACAATGCGGTGCTGGTACCAACGCGTATGACAGTGAAACGTGGGTATTGCAGAAGAAAAATGTAAGAAAGATGAACGCTGTAGAGGTGCGATATCTTCGAAAGATGCTTAGCTGATCGAATCTACAATGAGAAGTTACACAGAATGGCAGGTGTTAGCGAGAATGTTATAGTAAGATAAAGAATGATCGAATCCCCCGTGGGGGGACGGGTTAAGAATACAATTCCCCCCCGCCGCTGGGTAGCGTCCCGTAAAAGGCGGGTAACCCAGTAGTTTGGTGGTAGGAGATTCGTTCTCCGACTGGCTCGCGACCACTATCATGTCAAAGACGAACCGCCAAATATCTTCTGATGTGTTCCGGTTCGATGACATGTTAGCCAGCTCTCCCTATTCCCACCATTCCCATCCTTCCTCCCTCCTTCTCCCCTACATTTCCAAGGCTGGCAACGCATCCATAACTTTAATGTTGTGGATGTCTATGGGCGAAGGTAACCACTTAGCACCAGGTGGGCCTTCAGCTCGTTTGCCTCCTGTATTCCGTAAAAAAAAAAAAAAAGAAGAGCGTGCTGAGGTGGTACGTTGAGAGGATGAGTGATTAAAGAATGGTAAGAAAGATATAAGAAGCGAAGGTGAGTGAAAAGAGAGGCAGGGGAGATTTCAGTTGACTTTAGACAACATAGTATCGACGATATTGGAGGAAGGCCACGTCAAAAGCATGAGGATCCCCAGAGGGCGTATATGAAGAGGTCTCTCTAACTACCCCGCAAGGGATAATGCGTGAAGAAAAAAAAGGAAACAAGTGTTCGAAATTGGGACGCTCCTTAAATGAAATAAGTAAACGATAAAATCTTAAAAATGTACCTAAAATAAATGTATTAAAGTATTGTTTTCATTTTATACCTTGTATGTGTGTGACAAATGATGGTGACAAAAAGTCTTATATTTTTCAAAAGAATCGACTTTGAGATTTAAATAATAGATACAGACATCATTTTTGTTAATAATATATGAGTATGTACGTCAGTTTTATTAACATACGTTTTGTGAGTCTAGTGATTTTGATATGATAATTTTTATCCATACTTATATTATAAATGCGAAAGTCTGTCTGTTACGATTTCACGGCTTGTCTACCGGTCAGATTCGGGTGAAATTCAGAATGAAAAAGTTAAAGATCCAGGGTCAAACATAGGCTACTTATTTTTTCAAAAATCAAGCTCTAAATGGTTGAAATAGTTCCCCTATTAAATATAAAAAATCTTAACTAGTTGATCGATTGTAATAAATTTTTGTATAAATACAGTTGATAATCCAAAGTTAAATATATGTTACTTTATTTTTCAAAAAAATACCCCCTAGATTTGCAATATGACTAAACAGCTAGATATGTGTAGTTCACGGGGCGAAGCCGCGAGCGGACTGCTAGTTCTTAATACACCAAAACAATACATTTTTTTTATAGAAACATTTAAATTACGAAGTCACATACTAAAAACTATAGCTGCAATATCTTTAATGCAAAATTTAACTTATACTATCTCATTATAATATACTTACCATCAAGTTTATAGCAAATTTTTAAAGTTGTTCGAAAAGTTGGTTGTGATATTCCTTTTGCTGGTATATTCATAGTTTTGCGCTAATGGTCGTAATCATGAAGGACAAAAATAGACTAGAATAGTATAATAGCTATCTTTACATCCGTAGTGAACTACCGGCAGACTTGGCTTTGTCCTGTATAAATAATTATTACGTTGTTATTGCCTTAATTTATAACTAGTTATCGCCTGCAACTTTGTTTACGTGAAGTCTATAACCCCCACTACTTAGGCCCAACATGTTCAACTCAATCAATCAACTTCACTACTATAAGGTACACCATTTTTATATATGTGCCCTTATAGTGAAATAAAAAAAAAACTTTCATCAAGCAGGAAAAGTCTTGTTAATAGATCATTTCTATGTAGATATCGTTGTTGTTATGTGTCAGCAAAAACCTATCAGGGTAAACAATCTGTTATAGGGCGTCATATCTATATTTTTCGTAGTTTAGTTTGTTCATTATGGGTCCAAAATAACAGCTATATAAGAGAGGCTTCGTTTATATCTAACCAGTAGTTCTAGAGATGTATAATAAATGTATAAACTAAAGAAGTGACAGACAAAGTTTCAAAATCATAGATTCATATTCATTTTACTTCATCATCGTAAATTATTTTACGTAGAAGTATTTAATGCACGGATTCAATTTTTTAGTTTTATAATTTATTAATAGTAGGTGGAAATTTATTAATATTTATATGATGTTTATGTTGCTGCACTGAGTAGCGCCATCTATGATAGTACCTATTAGTGGACTGTCTATGGTGTAACCCTGGTCACGCACCCTGCGTTCTAATCTGGTTGGACCAATATGTTTTAGGACCTATGAGTGGTTGAACCAATGAGTAGTGGAACCAATGAGTTGTTGAACCAATGAGTAGTGGAACCAATGAGTTGTTGAACCAATGAGTAGTGGAACCAATGAGTTGTTGAACCAATGAGTAGTGGAACCAATGAGTTGTTGAACCAATGGGTGGTAGGACCAATACGTAGCGGATAGTTAATGTTCGGCTGAGGTAGTGTCCGTTATTAGAAGGGATACGTTGCCCCTCTGTCACATCTAACGTTACGTTATTAAGTAACCTTATTGATAGAGGTAATAACAATATGTTAGCTTTCAAGTATTCAGCATAGAACACATTTACTAATCAGGGTAATGTTTACATTTAAATTGTTATTTTTTGTACTCTCTGGAAGAAAACTCACTCAGGGACCCGCGGCGTTAAGTTCCGCGACTCAACATTTAATTACTTGTCAGAGAACCATATCATCATCATACCATATTTATTCTTTCTCTTTATGCGTAGAAATCTATTAGTTTCTATGCAACTGCGTATTAAATATTCTATCAACTCATTATTATTCTACTTAGTAACGTTTTGACTTTTCGGAGTTTTTCGTACATAATTACGCGCACCTATACTTGATTTGCAAATCAATGATACCACCGTCAAAGTATTTATAGTGTATCTAATTATTATATACCTACGTGTACAATAAATAACGGCTTCCAATACTTTTTATTATTTTTGGATAATAGATATCAAATAATTGATGCCGTTGGATGATTTTCTTCCAGTAGTTTTATTTGGTATAAGTTCTTATTATTTATATCGTACGCACAATTGCGATTTTCTCTTATGCCCATATTGACGTTCCTATATAGCTTTTTTTTGTATTACGATAATTTTGAAATCGTGAATGGCATACTAGTCAAGATTACCTATTATTACAATACGTCTACATACATATGTATGTGTCTATTTACGAATCACGTCGTATTCTTACTCAAATCGTTTTTTAAGAATTTTTTCATATATTTGCTCATTATTATTATGTTCATCACAACCTTTCAATCATAACTAATGAGGTAATTAATAAATTGAATGCTATTTTATTTTTTTTTACTATTAATAGTGAGCATAACTAAAGTACAAAAAGCTATATATTTCCATTTTCAGTGATCCTAACTATAACTAAAGTTTATAAGTATTTCGAAAAATATAATAAATACTTTAAAAATAAATACAATTTAAATCGTCAAAGCTATTATTTCTTTTTTAAAAAGTTAATTTCATAATAAAATGTTTGTAGCCTAGGTTTCAGTGCTAATTGCGTTCTTACAAGCGTGTGCGACTGTAACTTCGTAGTTCCGCATCGGAACTTAAGATCAGATGTCAGCGTTTGCGTTGTTGCATAACAATCGGTCGTCTCGTGACAACGGCGTTATCGCTCAGTACTGAAAGAGATGTCTTTACGCTCTAACATGGTTATAATTGTGAAAATGTGTAATTTAAAACATTTTTAGTAACGTTCTGTGAAATAAAGCGCGAATGGGGCGCGATGGCAAATTATTTTAGATGGAAGAAAGGGAAACGAGATGAAGATGTGTTTTACTCAGAAAAGCCTCGTAGTCGTTCTTTGGACCCGCGCTCTTTAGAGCTCAGTGGTGTAAGGCTAGTTGCGCATTATCATCAACAGCAACAACAACAACAACAACAGCAACAGGTATACTTCCAAAAACCTTATAATATGGCCAGCTAATAACTAGTGCTCATGTAATTATTTTCACCTTTGCGACTATGTGCGTATTTGAAAAACAGAAATAATAATGAGTAGAATATTATTAAGTTTTTTTATATATTTCTGTAGTTTTTATAATTGTCTATTAATTATAATAATAAATTATTTATTATACTTAACAGAAAAAATGTTTATATCTGTATGTTTTAAATTTTAAATAATGAAATAAAACTTTTGACTTAAATGTCTTGAACGTTTTTGGCTTCAGATGAAATATAAATAATAAATGTAGTATTTAATATGGCATCTCATTATTTATCCCTATACATTAATATAAATATGTTTTCCTTCATTCCTTTATCTGTACAATCTGAACAATCTTTTGAACTTTTGTAAAGCGCCTCAAAGAGCTTTCAATGTGTCATTTGGAGGGCTTTTATTTTAATTTTCATTTAGTATTTATTTTTAGATTTTGGCTTGTTCAATTTATACAAGTTACTAGATTTTCTCTCGAAATAAAAATATTTATAGCATCTGACGCTATTAAACTTATCTTGTTTTTCGATTATCTTGATGGATTACCTTATTTCGGAATATAAGCAAAGTATTGTAGTGTAGACAAATTAAATTATAAAATTATTTTTTTTAGTAAGGTATTTGTAAAGACTGAAATAATTTCATGCTCATTTACGTTACTTATGATATAGTATTGTCCTCTTGGACACTAGCTGATCTTTGCAATTGTTCCTATAATTGTCAGTTTTACAATGCTTAGTACAATAGTGCATTGTGTATCACGTAACGCAAAGGTAAAACTGTTTTATCAGAATTTTTCATGCGCCAACAGTTTACGTAGACGTATACATATAAGTGTCTGGCTAGATTCAATCAGAAGAATCTATTTAATTCAGAAGTAAACCTTTTTACAAATATAATATTTAGTTTTTTCAATAAAATATTTTTGCTTATTATTATAGATATATTAGATAGCGAGCTTATATTTTAAATTATTCAAATATTTATTTGATTCTTTGATGTATTACTTATTTTATGTTGCAATAAAAGAATACATCGACAATACTGTTGTGCCTAGATTCATACTCATTCCTTTTGAAACTCAAAGCAAGGCTTCTTGTCCAGTTTTCCCTCTGCAACAATGCTATATGTAGTCATTGTAAGACAATGGTAGTCATAAAGCATATTTGTCATACTTATATATATTATATAACTTATATTAATAGGTACAGTATACTTGAAGCAAAACCTTCATTAAAGATTAGCATACCGTCACGTCTGGTTTAGAATCTATATTTGAAGTGATTAGGCTTACTTACTATGTATTTAAATATGTATATTGTTTAAGAAATTTTAAGAAAGTTTAGTTTATGTGAGAAATATAACTAAATTCTTCAGTGCGGTATTGAAATTCTTAAATTTTAGTTTACCTAACTACGCTATTGCTGTTTATGAACCCATGTGCAACTAAAGAATTACACTAGCCACCCGACCGCGACTTCGCCTGCGTAAACTATACAACTAAAGCTGTTTCGTAATATCTACGGCACGCGTTTACGCTTAAGTAAAGTGGTTTGTTTTTCCGTAAAAATTTTCATCACCTATTTCAGCTTTTTAGAGGTTGATCTAAGAAAAAAAAGTTGCCTATGTTTGATGAGGGTCTTCAACTATTTTCATTCTGAATTCTATCTAATTCAACGGGTTGGTTCCCATAAAAGACTAACAGAAAGACTGAATTTTACATTGATAATTTTATTAAGCACTATGGATATAAATATTTACCATACTACCCGTAAGGGGACGGATTAAGAATACAATTCCCCACTGCTGCTGGGTAGCGTCCCGTAAGGGTCGGGTAATCCAGTAACTTGGTGGTAGGAGATTTGTCCTTCGACCGGCTCGCGACCACTATCGTATCAAAGACGAACCGCCAAAATTTTATTTGCATGGACTCAACCCTTGTTAGGCCTTAAATTATACCATGTAGTGATTCGGCGCATCACACTCTGGCCGAATGCCCCGCTTGGGCCCCACAACGCCACGCCTTGATGGCTGTAGTGGGTAGAGACCTCTCACTGGTCAGTGTGGTGGGGGCCTTGCTGGATAGTGAGAGGAACTGGTCTGCAATGGTCTCCTTCTGCGAATCAGTTATCGCACTGAAGGAGGCCGCGGGGCGGGCGCGTGAGTCTAGCTCTAATGCTGACCCGCTCCGCCGTCGGAGACCAGGCAGTACGCACATCTTCTACTCCCTCTACCCTAGAGGAGCTACTGCGGGAGGTTCTTGGTGATCCTCCTGCAAGTCATCGAGGCTGCGGGTGCTCTGGAAGAAACCCCGGAGCACCCTGAAGGCGACGGTGGCCCGCATTAGGCGGGCCATCCACCGAGGCGTCGTAGAAGAATGCGCGAGCGAACCTATGACGTCTCACGAGGGTGGAGAGGGTGTCCGCTGGGTCTTAGTGGGTAGTTCCGGACTCATCGGTGAGTCCCACAGTATCATCCGTCCGTAAGGTAGTTTGCCTGTCTTACGTACGGATGGTCTGCGTAAACTGCATTTCCCAGCGAAAAAAAAAAAATAAAATACCATGTAATACTTCCACGCTTGAAATTATATCGTAGGTCAGGATATAAGAAGCCTAACACACTGGACAATATCATTAAGAATACATTTTGTTTCTGTTCATTTTTATAAGACAACAATCGAAAGTACTGATTAGGTTAAATTATTTTTATTAAAGCGACATTGTCTGGTCTCATTTATTCCCAAATCAAATCATCCACATTTTCAGTTTCTATATGTCAACGGAAATTGCATACGGAATGAAACTTTTGCTTATGCGTCATTTTTTATTTCTTTTAGTTTGACTGGGCTATTATGGTTCTAAACAAGAAGTTCCTGGTCTTTTCAAGAAATTGTCCATTATATAAAAAACTTTTATAAATTAAGAAGGTACCATACGTTATACATTTCAGCACAGTATTAAATTATAGTTATCTATACGAATTTCGGTAAATTAGTAAATGAAATACTATAATATTCTTTATTATTATTATATCATACAGTGTTTATTACTTGGATGGTCTATCTATTTAATAGTAACCTATCTGGCTTTATTTTCTCTATCCGATGGGATTCCAAATAGCAGTGTTCAAAAATTCAATAAAGTAATATTCATAGTAAAATTTTATTTTACATTAGTAATAAAATATTCATCAAAAATGTTTCTTTTGTTATTTAGTTTAGTAGTTAAATTAACAAGAAGCAACTTGTGGTAAATGAATTTTCTGTATTCATTGGTTAGAGACGACTTCGCTTGGCTTCTTATGCCAGACTAAGTTCTGAACTCGACAACTTAAACATGATCTTATTTATTTTTGCTATAACATTACTGTTACTGACGTCTGCGATTCTGTGTATATCTTCGTGGCCGATTCCCTCAGTTAAGTTAACTCCGTGCTACTTACAAAGATTGCATCTTTACAGCATTCATCTTTCTTTCATTTTTCGTCTGGCATATCAATGTTTTGCTACCGTAAATCAGCGTAGGCATTAGCACTCAATTGCTCACAGCCAGCGTCAACGTAGAGTATACACCTGTTTCTGTTGGGTACATCTATCTCAAAAGAGATTGCTTGTTAAAAAAAACATACAGCCTATATTCACCATTTCATTGATCTTCTTTTTCGTTCTTTCTTCATCTCTTTCAAATATCAAAATCTTTTTTTTACTCACATTTAGGCTTAGACCATTATTTATTCACTCTTCTTTCAGAATGGTGATCAATGCCTGTGACTCGCATTCTGATGATGCAATGAGCACTGCACCATCTGCGTACAATAGTCAATTAATCTTCAAGTCACCTATTTTTACATGTCGCTTTGTCTTACAATATATAATAACTACTAAGAATTAGCTGACCACCAAATATCCGGTATCCAGTATCCTGACAAACAACATTCGTGTATAGTATTTAAAACCAATATGTATATGATTCCATATACACATTTTTAAAATTATTTGTTCATTATATTTATTAAAGTATTATTTGTAAATTTGTTAATAAACAAAATATTGTAATTGGTATGTGATGCGAAGATATAATTTCAGCTAATCTTAACAATATTGACAAACACTCCTATCTTATTTACTATTTTCACTGATATAAAGGCTACTAAAGATCGTTATCTCATATACTTACCTCGCTTTAGTGCTAACATAGCCACTTACAAAATTATCATAAACAAGAATAATATTTATATTCCTAGTAATTATTTCTAAACGCACTAGTCATATGATGTAACTTTTCATATTATGTTTTTATAATTGTACTCTTAAAATTAGTAGTTATTTATTTACCCAGTCATATGGGTTCAAATTAATTATTCTTGCCTTAATTATTTTTAAGAATGCTACTTAATATTGGGTGATAATGTCGTTTATACTATTGCCTATATCGGCTTATACACGTTGATATCAACCTGTAGAACATAGTCATGAACAACGTCAAGAAATTAAATCATGAAATGAGAATAAGCCGTATGTCAAATAGTGTGTCTAACACTATTGAGGTTTTGGTAACTTACAGTGAACAATATCTATATTATCTTCAACTAAAAAACTAACAACGTATATATCATGTAGGCATCTCTTGTTATTGTTACCTTTGTTCCGCTATATTCTGGGGCAAAGGGCACTGAGATGTCTAAAAATATACTGAACGTTTCCATCTGATAACGTCACTACACTTTTACAGGTTTAATCACTCAGCTCTTCGCGGTAATTATTAAAAATTAAAAATATTGGGGGTTATCTCTAATATTATAACGAAGTTTAAAGATAGATTATTGAAAATGTTGGCAAGGATCATATTTTATCAAGATAAAAGTGCATAAATAAATATTTTAATAAATAATTAATTAAAGAGATCGCGCGATCGGTCCACCATATTATTGACATCCTGTGTTATGATTGTGTACCTGCCAGTGATAAATAATAGACGGATACCCTTACAGCAAAGCATAGCTCCTTTCAAGTATACACACACTCAATATCGATTCTCTTTATCCACAAGGCCGCACGAAGAGCAAGTTGTTGATAGCTTGTATTGGATATTTTAATGGATCTAAGCATATATTTTTTTTTTAGCTTCACGCTGTATCCCGCACACAGCAGGGTAGGCAGAGGGAACCTAGTGTTAAGACACTCCGTTCCCACTTTCCGCCAAATTTGGAGGCTTGCGTGTTAAGTGGCGGAACTTAACGCCGCGCTTTACCTCGACACCAGAGCGAAGGAAAAATGGAAATATAATTTCCACTCCTCGAGTGGGAATCGAACGCACAACCAGTCGTTTACAGTCACACGCTTGTGCCACTGGGCCACAACTGGCCACTAGCAAAAGCATATATTCATCTACTTATATGTATTACAATTTTTCATTTATATTATATAGATAACAATCTGTAGCCTATTTTTGTCGTTAGTTTCTCTGCGGGTGAGGAATAGACGAATTTGGACAAAAGTAAGAAAATATTTGTACATCTCAATTTTTAGCGGTTATGTAATTCAAAAATCATTCCTCTTATAATAAATTGTATAACTAATACCTTAGGTTAGGTTTTACTGAGGGTTCTTGGTGGACCAGAAGTTTTGAGTAGGCACACCAAAGCATTGGGTTTCAACGTGTGCCTACTAATATAAAATAAATATAATTCTTTTCTTAAATAGTTTTAGTTAGTTAGAACTTTTGTTATGTTATAAATTAACGTTAGCATTTTTCTTTGTTTTATAATCAATAGATGTAGGGCGATCTTGATATTCACTAAGTGGCACACATATTTCAAAGTGTCTTGCTTATATAAGTTTTTACAAAATTAAGAGTTTAGCCAAATATAAAAAAATATTGAAAATTACTATAAAATGAATTAAGAACTTATTAAACATTGGTTTTCCCTATTCGACAATCGTTAACACGTTTTTTTAATTTTCACTTAGGTATATCGCTATCTATCTCTCGATTTATCTATAAATCAATCAATCAATCAATGTAACAACATCTTTCTTTTAGCCCCCTTCTATCCACATATGTCCTTTATAATGTTGACGACGACCATTCTAATGACAATTAATATTATTAAAACTTGAGCCTGATATCTTTGCTGTTGTGACTATGGATCATCAGAAAATAGTTTAAAGCATGTTCCTTCCTCTTAGTTTCTTATTTAAACTTGTTATCCGTTAAAGTTAGTATATGATATCATTTCTTTAAGTTTTAATGCACTAAAGGTGATGAAACGCCTAAACTTCATTGTGGCGCAGTGTAACCATAGCCTCTGACTGTAACCACGATGATTGTGCGCCCTATGACAGGACCAAGTGCCGCATTAAATTTCGACACTTAACAAACAAGGAGTGGGGAACGGAGTGTCTTAACACTAGGTTCCTTCTGCCTACCCTGCTATGTGCGGGATACAGCGTGAAGCTAAAAAAAAAAAACAATGTCTCAATTTAGGGCGGAAAGTGGAGAACAGAGTGTCTTGACGCTAGGTCCTCCTCTCTAACTACCATTCTATACGGGAAGGCTACTTATTATGCCATAAATAACTTACGCAGACGCACGTCACTCTTATAACATATCTCTTTTGAAGTTAATTAAATAACACAATATTTTTTTAGTCTATTAATCCATACTTCCATACTTATATTATAAATGCGAAAGTCTGTGTGTTTGTCTGTTATGCTATCACGGCTAATCTACCGGTCCGATTTGGCTGAAATTTAGAATGAAAGTAATAAAAGTTACTCGGTCTAACATAGGCTACTTATTTTTTCAAAAATCAACCGCTATAGGGTTTAAATAGGGGATGAAAGTTTGTATGAAAAATACTAAACCGCTCGACAGATTATAATGAATTTTGGCATAAATATAGTTGATAATCTAAGCTTAAACATAGGCATATTTATTTTTCAAAAACCCACCCCCGAGGGTGCAATATAACGAAGCAGTCATGTAGTTCACGCGGCGAAGCCGGGAGCGGGCCGCTAGTATATTATAAATGCGAAGGTCTGTGTGTTTGTCTGTCACGTTTTCACGCCTAATCTACCGGTCCGATTTGGATGAAATTTAGAATGAAAGTAGTAAATAACTATGGATCTAAGATAGGCTACTTATTTTTTTCAAAAATTGACCGCTAAAGGGTGAAATAGGGGATGAAAGTTTATAAGAAACAACTAAACCGCTTGACCGATTGTAATGAATTTTGGAATAAATATAGTTGATAATCGAAGGCCAAAGATAGGCTAATTTAATTTTCAAAAATACAACCCCGAGGGTTGCAACATAACGAAACAAAGAGGCAGTCCTTGCGGCGAAGCCGCGAGCGGGCCACTAATAAAGAATATTTACGGTTCTTTGATCATATTACATAAAATCTTACTTATTTAAGTGGCCATGAAAACTCAATATGCGATATTCAAAGATTACACTACTTGCTAATTAGTCGTGAAATATTCATTGACACTTAGATTATAATATTAAATGTTTGTACGTTTGTATCTATATCTATTTACATATGAAAAAGACATTTAAAGAAAACGTATAAAAATTTGAACGCAGCGGGATTCGAACCCGCGCCTCCTGAATACCGTTCAGGTGCTTCTGAACACTTTAAAAATGTTTAAAAAGTATTTACACAATCTGTAAAAATATAGTGTTTCATTAGGGTAAAACCGGATAGATGCCTCCCACTTTTTGAAGTAATAAAAGCCTCTCAAGTCTAAATTATATTTTTTTTGTGGAACCTTTTTTGAGAGTATTTGATTATTTACTGATTTTAATATTTTTTGTGTTTATGGATTTCTCTTCGTCTGTATTAGGATAGTATGTATTAAAGTACGATAACTATGAATAAAATAAATGTAATAAAAATGTTTGCCTCGCCGTTTATTTCTTACAACTTCGTTGCTGTAACAAAACGCAACTGACAGCTCACGAAATGTTTTCTTTAATTATTTTGAAAATAACATGAAACGTTCATATACTTAAATGATCAATGGCGTAACAGTAAGTAAACGGGCAGCTGAATACGATGAAACTACTGAAAAAGATCAAGATTATTTGTTCTTTTTTTTCTTGAATAATATTCTTGATATTAATCAAGAAAGAAAAAGCCGTAGAGATGCGTAAAGAGTCTCTTCATAGGACGTACGTAGTCAGCTTAGGTGATGAATATATACACAAAATTGCATACATTCTTGGACCTTATAAATAGACATTAGGATTGTTAATTTGTTTCATAAAAAGATGATATTTAAAAAAAAAACTGCAGGAGGCCCTGTCAACTGAAACACTATTCAGAGCGCATTACGTCACGTATTATTAAGAACTCCCGGTATTCTTGTTTGTTCTCTCAATGTTTTGTTAAATTTATGTGTACATTATATTGTGAAAAGAAGCTCCAGATTTCATTAAAGCGAATTACTGTCATTTCTCCAGATCTTATTTTTTAATGTTGGAAGATTTTTTTTTGCATCGAATGAAAACTATAAACGCTCACACTTTATCTGAATTTCGAAATGACAAGACTTCTAAGTTTATTATTGTTTATATTTAGTCCAAGTTATAATTTAATATTATTTGCAAAAGTCTTTCTTACTTACTAGTGGTTTAGTTTATTTTTGTGGCTAGCTACCAGCCGAATTTAGAGGCATTGCGTGTTAAGTGATGGAACTTAACACCGCGCTTTGCTTCGACACCAGAGCCGAAGAAAATGGAAATATTAAATATTTCCACTTCTCGAGTGGGAATCGAACCCACAACCGGTCGTTTAAACGACAGTACTGTCACCTGGTTGTGCCACTGCGCCACGACTGGCCTAGTTCTTCAGTTTTTCTTTTGTCCCAAACTTTATTTCTTGATAGTTCCGTTAATTATTTAAAAAGGATTAAAAAGACGTTTGTTGTATGTAAAGTTTGCTTTTTACCCGCGACGGAACGGCGACTGTATATGTGTTTGGGGTGAGAGGTTGTTTGTTTGTTTGTTTGTTTGTTTGTTTGTTTGTTTGTTTGTTTGTTTGTGTGTTTGTGCAAATTACTATGTCAATTATTTCCAAAACTATAAGTCCGATTTTGATACGGTTTTCTATGATAGGTTAAGGTTCAATTGGCGTATGTTCTTAGATATGTCTTATTGCCTTAACTCACCAGGGGGCGCTGCAGTAAGCATTTTACGTGAAAACGAATGTTTTCAATTATCTCAAAAAATAATAGTCTGATTTCAATAGATTTTCAGTGATAGATTCAGGTTTAATTGGTGGATGTTCTTGGATATGTTTTATCGTGTCAAACCACCAGGGGGCGCTGCAGTAAGCATTTGTTTGTACTTTTTTTGTATTTATTTGTCTAAAACCGAAACTACTGCTCCGATTGAAAAGAGTTTTCATAAAAAGATTCAGCTTTGCTTGATGCATATTTTAAGATTTTTCTTTTTTTGTTACGGGGAAAACTCACCAGGGGGCGCAGCAGTAAACATTTGTTTATGCAAATGAAAAACTACTGGTCCGATTGACATGTAACTTTCAAGGATAGGTTCAGGCTTAATTGGTGCATCTTTTTATATATGTGCTACAGTGACCACACATCAGGGGGCGCTGCAGTAAGCATTTGTTTGTACTTTTTTGTGTAAAACCAAAATTTTTCTTGTATTTATTTGTCTAAAACCGAAATTACTTATCCGATTGGGTAGAGTTTTCAGAACTAGATTCAACTTTGCTTCATGCATATTTTAAGATTTTTGTTTTTTTGTTACGGTGAAAATTCACCAGGGGGCGCTGCAGTAAACATTTGCTTATGCAGAGCAAAAACTACTAATCCGATTTAGATGAAACTTCCAACAATAGGTTCAAGTTTAATTGGTGCATCTTTTCATATATGCATTACGGTGACCACTCAGCAGGGGGCGCTGCAGTAAGTACATTTGATTGTGTAAAACTAAAACTACGAGTCCGATTTGAATTCAGTTTTCAATGATAGATTCAAGTTTACTTAGTGCATATTTTCATATATGTGTCATGTATGTTTACTTAGTGCATATTTTCATGTATGTGTCAACTCTCTAGGGGGCGCTGCAGTAAGTAGCTGCTTCTATTTTTTTGTGTAAAACCAAAACGACTAGTACGATTGGAAAGAGTTTTCAGTATTAGATTCCGCTTTGCTTAGAGCATGTTTTTAAATTTATATTACGATGACAAGTCACCAGGGGGCGCTGCAGTAAAATATTGTTTGTGCAAACATAAAATGACGAATTTGATTTGGATGCAGTTTCAATGATAAGCTCAATTTTAATTAGTGCATGTTCTTGGATAAGTTTTATCGTGTTAACTCACCAGGGGGCGCTGCAGTAAACATTTGTTTGTAATATTTAATGCTAAACCACAACTACTAGTCCGATTGGGCAGAGTTTTTAGTATTAGAGTTACCTTTACTTGGTGTAAGTTTTTAGGTTTTTTTTACGTCAAGAACTCACCAGGGGGTGCTGCATTAAACATTTAATTATGCAAAGCTAAAACTACAAGTCCAATTTGGATGCAGCTTTAGCGTCACGCTGTATCCCGCACACAGCAGGGTAGGCAGAGGGAACCTAGTGTTAAGACACTCCGTTCCCCACTTTCCGCCGAATTCGGAGGCTTGCGGGTTAAGTGGGGGAACTTAACGCCGCGCTTTACCTCGACACCAGAGCGAAGAAAATGGAAATATCATTTCCACTCCTCGAGTGGGAATCGAACCCACAACCAGTCGTTTACAGTCTCACGCTTGTGTCACTGGGCCACGACTGGCCATATATATATATATTAGTTTGTTCAAAATCAAAACTACTAGTGGGTTTTGTGTTTTTCACTGATTTAGTTAGACTTAAGTTTCGTGGAAATGTTACTGCTCTGCTAATAATCTGCCAGGAGGCGCTGCAATAAGCATTTGATAACCAGAAAGCATTGGGTATTATAATTTCTTTTGGATTTGCATGAAGATTAATATAAAGTATTTCGATATTATGTAATAATATATAATGTGTATCATATTCACTTTAAAAAGTTTAAAATAAAAAGCAAAATTAAAAATTTTGAAAAAACCCACGACGGTTTAATTGTAATTGAAAAAGGATAAAATAACTATAAATCCCCCGCCTAAAAGAATGTATGTAACGAGATGATGGGGACGACTTCGTCGGGGGCTGCCAGTTGCAACCTCTATTTTAAATATAGTAGCTAATAGTATAGATTTCGTTTTAAAGTCTTTAAAATACCAGTTATCAAAACTGTAAATTCATATTAATATTAAACAGGTTTGGAGGGTTTGTGCAAACTTAAAGTAATGACAGCCCCCGACGGAGTCGTCCCCATCATCTCGTTACATACATTCTTTTAGGCGGGGGATTTATAGTTATTTTATCCTTTTTCAATTACAATTAAACCGTCGTGGGTTTTTTCAAAATTTTTAATTTTGCTTTTTTTGTGATCATTTCAGTTGTAACATGCAATTACGAGTTCATATAGATTGATGATTGATAGATGAAAATATCACGATGTACAAGTGGGGTGTTTATATTGACACCTTGCCATTAGATGGCATATGATTTAAAAAAAATGACAACTAAGTGTACATGTCATGAAAAGCCCTGATGCATTTTGTTATATTTATGGTCAATTATAAAAGTGCGAGGTCTAAAATTTTATTTGGAAGCATATAATGATCTGCGTAAAGCCGAAGATAAAATATATATTTGGTTTGCTGTTTCGAAACAAAAAAAAATTAGTGGAAACAAAAAAAAATTAAAGCTTTGACAAATTATCCAAATATTAATGCTGACATTTTATTGGTCCGCAAATTAGCCAAATTTTTACTTATGAAAAATTTCCTATTTCCCTTCAAGAAACCAAGGCAAAACCAAGTTGGACTATTTTCTAAGCAGTAGTCGCAAAATTTTTAAGAAATAATAAAGCTAAAGATTAATCTCTCGAACAAACGAAGATCTAATTTAAATGTTAAAGGATTTGAAAGCCGTGGGTTGCATTTAGATAAATGTAACTAACGACTTGGCAGTGAATTTAATAAAAAATAATGTATATTTATCTCGTTTTATGATAATATTAAAATTTCAATAACAATTTTAAAATATCTTTCGACCGTCCTTGTAGGTACAAAATCAAACTTTTTCGAAAAGTGCCCTATGTTTGACTTTGCGTCGTAAACTATATTCCTTAGAAAATTCATGGAAATATATTAAGCAGTTTGAAATTTTGATACAAAATTTCATTGCTTATTTCCCCGCAACTTTTAAAGAGTTTGGTTGAAAAAAAGTAGCCTATGTTTGTCCGATTTTCATCTGAGTCCGATTTTCATACTCCGATAATCATTCCGAATTTCATCCAAAGTTCAGTACATTAGCCGTGAAAGTGTAACAGATAGCCAAAGCCAGACAGCCTTTCGCATTTCTAATATTAGTAATATTCACAATATTTTTGCCGATTCTTTATCATTTACAAAATATTTTGCGATTTATAACAACACACAAATGACTTCATTTTTGTATTGTGTTCTTATTAAACTTCTTACAATGTAAATAATTTATTAAGCATATTAATTAACCCTTGCAAGATCAAGAATGTTCTCCCATACAATTTATAAAAGAAAACTGCCTTAGTGGTTGTATTATTTTCTTATTCTCTATACGTTGAGGTTTTGGGGGAAACTAATTCGACCTATGAGGTAAAATTGGAAGTCAATACCTGTTAATGACATCAAGAGAGTAAATAAACGAATTGTAATAAATCCATTAATTTAGAAGGAGAAAGTTTGCTTGACGTAATACAAAGGCAAGAATTCTGTCCCACTCTGTTGTTGTGGTTCGTATTAGCCAATTATCTGGTTGTGCTTCTAAAATTGAACTATAAATTTATTCTACCTGCTGCAATCACGATTATATAGACAAATAAACTAACTATACAGAAAGATATCAGCTCCATGCTATATTTATCCCCCATAGGATTCAGAGAGAACCTAATTCAAGATACTCAATGCACCACTTTCCGCACGAAATCGATATACTGTGTTGAGTCGCAGAACTCAACATCGCGCTTTGTGTTAGGCACCAGAGCGGGGAAATAAAAATAATTTAGGTATATTCATTTGCCCAAGTGGAAATCGAACCCACAAACAATGACCTCAGTTAAAGATCGTGATGCCCTTTCTCAAATTAAAATTATTTGACCATGGACCATGGGAATTCACTCATATGAATTTTTAATACAACAATGGTACTAACCACAGTCTAAAAGTAAACATTTTATTATAAAATAAAGCGAAGGAACTAATGAAAGAGAAAGCTACAAGAAAGACAGAATAGTGAAACAACCTCGTAATACAAAATTTCAATGAATTATTTGGTATGCCGAGAAGACTAAAGTCATAAAATAAGAAATAGTATGATTAAAATCAGCGTATATAGTTAACAGAATAAAAGAAAAAATTTTGTGACTTTATCTGTCCTTTCATGTGAGTTTCTTAGTAGATATGTAATATTTTAAGCTTTTGCGTTATATTTTTTTTGATTTTGGTACGTTTTCATTATTTGTCATCCGTTCAAATATTTGTTGTATATTATTTAGAGATTTGTCAATATTGCACATAAGTAAGTAGAACATTGTTATTTCTTTTATTAATAAAAAACAAATGTGTGCAATTGCCGTGCTAAAATAAAGACCGTAGAAAAGTACGATAATTTGCTATGTAGTTTTACAGCTTTACATACTGCAAGTCATTATATAACATATTAATTTATAAAATCATGAAAATATCTACGGCTTACGAATTGTATGAGAAAAGATTAATATGGTTATGCTTTTTATTTTTATTATATACATAAACAAAATATTTCTGTTAATGTTTTTTTTTCCTATATTTGCACTTCGCTTACATATACATTAATTTCAAAGTCCTTGTACCATTACGACATATCGTTTTTATTACTATTCTATCTAGTGAATAGTTAAATTTGAGATTGCATTTGTTAGATGATGCAATTTTCTTCATACATGGCAAACTTCATACATGTCTATAAGCTGCAGGCTGCAGGATATAAATTTGAATTTACCAAAGACAATTCCTCTTTGACATTTTAAGAATGAAATTGCATCCTCTACATTGAAACAACCCCGTCAATCTAGAAAGACATTTGAACTATTCGTCACATTCATAAATCATATCACGCTTTTTGTTATATTTTCTGTTTATTTATTTTATTTATTTTATGTCATTTCAGAGGGCGATAGCTCAGCAACATCATTATGCTGCAGGTAAGCTTACAAAATTATTCTTTTCGACGCAACTCTAACAACACGATTTCGACCGGCTTAACCTTTGTAAAATATAATAAATATTTTAAAAAAATAGATATCAATATTTTGGAAAAACCCACGACGGTTTAATTGTAATTGAAAAAGGATAAAATAACTATAAATCCCCCGCCTAAAAGAATATATGTAACGAGATGATGGGGACGACTTCGTCGGGGGCTGTCATTACTTTAAGTTTGCACAAACCTTCTCATAGGTTTTCTTGCTGTTAAAACAGGTTCCCAAAAAATTAAAATATTAATATAAATAGGGATTGCAACTGGCAGCCCCCAACGAAGTTGTCCCCATCATCTCGTTACATATATTCTTTTAGGCGGGGGATTTACAGTTATTTTATCCTTTTTCAATTACAATTAAACCGTCGTGGGTTTTTTCAAAATTTTTAATTTTGCTTTTTATTTTAAACTTTTTAAAGTGAATAGATACACATTATATATTATTACATAATATCGAAATACTTTATATCTTCATGCAAATCCAAAAGAAATTATAAACCCAATGCTTTCTGGTTATCAAATGCTTATTGCAGCGCCTGGCAGATTGTCACCGTTACATTTCCACGAAACTTAAGTCTAACCAAATCAGTGAAAATCACAAAACCCAGTAGTAGTTTTGATTTTGAACAAACTAATTTATACTGGAGCGCCCCGTGGTAGTTCGTGATATGGCATATAAAAACACGCAGCAATTGAACCAGAACCTATCACAGAAAACTGCATCTAAATAGGTTTCACACAAAAAATAAAAGCAAATGCTTACTGCAGCGCCCCCTGGTGAGGTGTCACCATGACACATATACGAGAACACGCACTAATTAAGCCTGATCCTATCTTTGATAACTGCATCCAAATTGGACTTGTAGTTTTAGCTTTGCATAATTAAATGTTTAATGCAGCACCCCCTGGCGTGTCATAACGTAAAAAAAAAACCTAAAAACTTACACCAAGTAAAGTTAACTCTAATACTAAAAACTCTGCGCAATCGGACTAGTAGTTGTAGCTTTGCATTAAATATTACAAACAAATGTTTACTGCAGCGCCCTCTGGTGACTTGTCACTGTAATATAAATTTAAAAACATGCTATAAGCAAAGCGGAATCTAATACTGAAAACTCTTTCCAATCGTACTAGTCGTTTTGGTTTTACACAAAAAAATAGAAGCAGCTACTTACTGCAGCGCCCCCTAGAGAGTTAACACATACATGAAAATATGCACTAAGTAAACATACATGACACATATATGAAAATATGCTCTAAGTAAACTTGAATCTATCATTGAAAACTGCATTCAAATCGGACTCGTAGTTTTAGTTTCGCACAAACAAGTGTTCTTACTGCAGCGCCCCCTGGTGAGTGGTCACCGTAACGCATATATGAAAACATGCACCAATTAAACCTGAACCTATCGTTGGAAGTTTCATCTAAATCGGACTAGTAGTTTTTGGTCTGCATAAACAAATGTTTACTGCAGCGCCCCCTGGTGAATTTTCACCGTAACCAAAAAACAAAAATCTTAAAATATGCACAAAGCAAAGCTAAATCTAGTTCTGAAAACTCTAGCCAATCGGATAAGTAATTTCGGTTTTAGACAAATAAATACAAGAAAATTTTTGGTTTTACACAAAAAAATAAAAACAAATGGTTACTACGGCGCCCCCTGATGAGTGGTCACTATAACATATATATGAAAAGACGCACCAATTAAGCCTGAACCTACCCTTAAAAGTTACATCGAAATTAGACTAGTAGTTTTTGATTTGCATAAACAAATGTTTACTGCTGCGCCCCCTGGTGAGTTTTTCCTGTAACAAAAAAAGAAAAATCTTAAAATATGTATCAAGCAAAGATGAATCTTTTTATGAAAACTCTTTTCAATCGGAGTAGTAGTTTCGGTTTTAGACAAATAAATACAAAAAAAGTACAAACAAATGCTTACTGCAGCGCCCCCTGGTGGTTTGACACGATAAAACATATCCAAGAACATCCACCAATTAAACCTGAATCTACCACTGAAAATCTATTGAAATCAGACTATTATTTTTTGAGATAATTGAAAACATTCGTTTTCACGTTAAATGCTTACTGCAGCGCCCCCTGGTGAGTTGAGGCAATAAGACATATCTAAGAACATACGCCAATTGAGCCTTAACATATTATAGAAAACCGTATCAAAATCGGACTTATAGTTTTGGAAATAATTGACATAGTAATTTGCACAAACACACAAACAAACAAACAAACAAACAAACAAACAAACAAACAAACAACCTCTCACCCCAAACACATATACAGTCGCCGTTCCGTCGCGGGTAAAAAATAGATATCAATATTTAATTATGTAATAAAATCACTACAAATATCTGTTTTGATTGAAAATAAAATAATAAATTGAAATAATATCTTCCATTATTGCGACGTAAACTGTTTAAAGTAGGGAGTTACTTTTATTTATTAGGTATCGGTCAATTGTAGATAGCGGTCGTATAAACTTTTCTTATTTCCTACGAAGTTCTAAGGTCTAGGAAATTAAATATGAGACTCTCAAGTGTTCTAGACTTTCAATTCTCTTATGTAATAATTAAATATTTATTTCGCTGAACAACGTTTGCTTTCTCTTCATTCCTGTCTCTTAATGTTTAGCTAGGCGGCCAGGGAGTATAGTCACACAATTTAAGAGATTTGATCGACAAGACAATTACATTAGGCAATAGCTATTTAGAATAATCTCTTTATATGTTAAAGAAGGACCTTAAAGATCGCCTTAAATATAACGTGTCATTGTGGTCCTTTTTCCACACATTAAAAACATTGTGGTATGGAAATATAACGTTTTGCTTAAATACAAATATTTTGTGAATACGAATAATTTGCGTATAGGAAGTGGATTTCGGTGGATTTCTTAATAACCTCTGCCTAGTGACAAAAAACATAGTTGTTTTTTATTTGCTTCACAATGTAATCCAAACAACAGGGTAGGCAGAGGGAACCTAGTATTAAGACATTCCGTTTCCCCACTTTCCGTTAAATTCTGGAGGCATTGCGTGTTAAGTGGCGGAGTACTACCGCGCTTTGCCTCTAAGCCAGAGCGAAGAAAATGGAAATATAATAAATATTTTCTCGAGTGGGAATCGAACCCACAACAAGTAAGCTAAAATCATATAAAGAGTTACAATGTTACTTTCCTTATTTATGTCATTTATGCCCAACTCAACTCCTTACCGTTGCTTAATTTGGTTATTGTAAATTATTATAAAACAAAAAGTAATTATTAATACTATACGATAACAATTTTAATTTTACCTAATAAAATAGTTGAAACATACAAAATACGGCTATACATATAAATGCAAGACGCCTAAGCGTGATAGAATGTAGTTTCATTTTTGGTTCTTGTGTTTTTAAAAATACATGCATATAAATAGAATGAATATATAAATATAAATTATAACTTTATTAAAATTGAGCAGCATATAAACAAATACTGGATGAAATAAATGAAATATTTGGATTTATTTACCTACAATACCCTATTTGCATATATAATATTACATTTTAACGGCCATTAATGTAACCTTGGAATGAAATGTTATATGTTATTATTAAAATTCTTAATACTTAAAGTACATACCGTGCTTACCATGCGGTCAAAGTTGATTATTCTTTTGCTGCTCTCTCGTTCCCGCTCTCTTTGAGTCTGCCTATTTGTTTCACACTTAGTGTAACCACGACCGCCGCGAGCGTGTGACGTATCGCACTCGTAATAAAGCAACAATAAAAATGATAAAATGAACTCGTCACTTTTTATCAACAATGCAACTGTGTATTATGTTAGCTTGTCTTTTGATTGAATCTTAAAATATCACGGATGCGCTATTCGGTCAAGTCTCTATATCTGTGTGATCTGTTTACGTTTTGGCATAGAGCACATGTGCACGTACGTTTTTGTGATAGCTTGGCGCATTGCTGTAGTAAACAAACACTACTGTACATTAATATCAAATATTTTACCTTGTAATACCCAGATTACAGTGATAAATATAGCCAATTGTCAATATGTCTACTTTTATACACCCAATACGTGCCGGAGGAAGTCAATTGATTACAATATTTATGTTGTTCCGGATTTGAGAACTTATAATTTACTATTGTGATAATTTTATTATATATTATTTATTTCGTCTGTATTATATACAGTTAGCACTGTTAGAACTTTTATCTACTTAAAAATAAACGTTATAGAGCGCTTTAGCTTTTATTTTTTTTTGTTATAAAAATGATTTCATCTTAATCTTTACACCTAGTGCAAATAGTCAGAACTTCTATAGGTTATCTTTTTATTATAAATTGCCGTAGACTTTGTCTAAACTCTATAATTCAGTCATAGTGACTTGTAACCGTGACCTCTTCCGTACATGGTAACAAGTACTGAGGGAACCACGCATACATCCAATTTGTATGTTCAGTTCATCCTAATCTCATTTGGAGAGTCCTTTTGTACATGAGATGAGATACAATATCTCTTCCAACATATTTTTTACGCTTCTTTTTATACAAAAACAATATTATAGCGCAGTGGAAGAGTGTCGGACGGCAATCACAATTGGTTGTGGGTTCGATCATGATTTTTTTTCTTTCCTTCTTTCTGATCATCAAGACAAAGCGCAAAGTTGAGTTCCCCAAATCAACACGCAATGTCTCAAACAGAGCGTCTGTTTTGTTTTTTGTCATGTAATGTTATCTGCGATATTTTCATATTAAAATAATCATGTACGATGCGTTTTCACTAGGCACAATAGGGCAATGAGTATAATATTAAAGGAGCCAAGTATTTAGTACGTATACAATCATTGAATGAAATATTTTATTGCATGATTTATGATCTCGTTGACTTATCTACAACTTTACTTTTAAATAAGTATAAAACTCCTATTATTGTAAAGATTTCAACGGCGTTTGGCGCTTGCTGTTCACATTTTGTACATTTATTATATTTAGGATATGCAAAACATACTTAACAAATAAAAATATATAAAAAAATTAACTTCGCGAGACTTGAGCGCGCGTCACTTGGCTCAAGTTCCGCCACATCCAAATTTTAATTATTCAAATTGTTTATTTAAAAAACTTAGTAAACCTATTTGTGGATTGGACACTTAAATAGTGCATCAATATTGTTAATATTATTATGATTTACTCCATATTTTTATTTGTAAATTATAATTCATGTTGATACGTGTTTTTAAATGACTCATTTTTATATTTTTTCAAATTTAGGCAACAAAATATTAATTAAAATATATATTCATAGATTAAGACGACATTAATTAATATCTAAGGAAAATGAAAACGAAATATGACTGCCCTGATAAATTCAATATTACTTTTCCTCACTTTCGGTGACATTATGTTATTTTCTTTAATATAAATAGCTATAATTTAGAATGATATTGCTCATTTCAAATCAAGGGGCGAATATGGGCCAAACTATTATTGTGTCACCGAACCCGGTTTCACCAGATATTCTTTGAAGGTGACCTAATACGCGCATGCGTCTCGTTTTATTAAACGCCATCCGCATTTGTTTCAAGGCCAACCATCTTTTCCCCTTTTTCATGCGATTGCACTCCTTAAATAGTGTACATTAACCTTGAAAAGCTCACTTTACTGTACTAACAAACCGGTTATCAATCGGCTCACATAATCCGGTAAACTTTTTGAATGCCTTAGAATATTTTTTTCCAGTTCATAACATACCCTTTTCAGTTCATTGCATAACATTCCCATTTATATGTTGAGTATTATCGTGACCTTCATATAACAATGATTATGACGTAAAAGTTCATGATAGCCGTCTTGGTCAATGTACTTTGACCATTGAATTAAAGTAATATGCATTTAATAAAATACGTGTTTACTTGTTATGCAGTTTTATATAATAACAATTCTCTTTAACTAATAAAGTTGAATACATATTTCACGAGTGATTTGGTGGGAACAGCGTATTCTTAGGAATTTATTTAGATGCTAGTGATAATAAGTGATAAAAATCATATATTTATGATAATAAATGATTGTAGATTAGATAAAATATATGTGATATAGATCGATAAGATGCATGGAATCAGCCATTTTCTGCATAAACATCAGTCAAGGGAACCTACACCTCCTTTAGACAAAGATGACAGTTCTGAAAGCTGGTGTTCTACACTTAGTTCAACTGAATCTCGGTCCTCTGTGCAGTACGAAGGGCAATCAAAGGCAATCCCCATAGGCCGCAGGAGTTCTTGTACACATCGAAATGTTCGAGGAAGTCCTTTAGATTCTGCATCAAGTCCTAGGGACCGTTATCCCAATTTTTCAAGTTATTTCCGTGATGCTATTGAAGGACATGGCTCGCTATCTTCTCATTCATATCACTCTCATTACATGGATAAATCGAGGCGATTAGAAGACGAAAGATACCAAACAAATACGAATGCATATCAAACTCCTCGCCAAGAGTACAGACACTATGTATCGCCGCTATTTAATGAAGTTATGGATGATATTCAAGAAAACGAGTACAGTAAATGCGAAAAATATGGCGAAATAACCAGTACAAAAGTGTGTCATACTCCGCATAAAAGTCGTTTTGACAATAAAAGTTTCGCACAGAAATTAGCAGAAAGTGTTAATACTAACAAAGAACAGCAACATTCCACTGATAGACGGGGCTCTGCATCGAGTGCTAGTGGTCATAAACACAAGCATCATTCTATTCAAGAGTTGATTCGTACATTTAGTAAAAAAGTGGGGCAATGGCGCCACGATTCGAGCGAAGGTCGTCGAGGGTCATCCGCCGTCCCAGCTGCTACGTCCGAACGCACTGCACAGAATGATGAATTCCGATCGCGTTCAAAATCATTAGATGGCGATCATATTCACAAAATATCAAAAAGATCTGTTCTTGACGACTGTGGTGCTACCTATCAAATATTTGAAACAATATTGAAAGAAGGTAATAATTTTTTTTATTCAAAGGTATATTCATAACGCTATAACTAACTAGAATGAAGAATGACTCGTGTGTACCTTGATAGTGAATAATAAAGGAAACGGTTTCTTGTAAATTGTTTCCTATATCGTACATACCAGCTTGAATATTGTGTTCAAAAATAAAAAATAAAATATTTACATACAGGTAATAAATTAACTACATAATTCATGTCTTACTGGAGTAATACAAGATGTTTTATACAAAAAAAAACTTTTCATTCTTTACAATGTTTCATCTACCGGTACAAGGAAAGTCATTTCCTTTTTTATGCCGTTTTATAGTATGTATGTATAAATATAAATACATCGGCATAAATCAACACTTACTTCCTTTCGTCTAATTGGATGACGAAATGCAAAAGTCATGGTAAAAACTATGTGACCTTCACAGGTCACATAGTTTTTTGACTTGACTTTTTGTGTCATGACTTTTGCATCATGTCATGAGAATATTTAACGTAACACAGTTTGAAATCTATTAAATTAAAACTCATACATTAAATATTAAGTGTGTCGCAAGGGTGAATAAGGTGATGCTTTTTATACATTAGCAAAGCAATAAAAATTATTACTTAATACCAATTAATGAAGTTATTTAGCGTGATTAGATTATTTTGAAAAGATATTAATATTTTTAATAATATGGAATTTTCTAAAAACAACACGTAACATATATTATTTCAGCAATGATGCGCTCGCGGTTTTGCCTGGATAAATTGAGGTTTCAGCCGATTTAATAATACAAATATTTGATATGTATTTGTTGAAACAAGATTTAAATTGTTGTAAAGTTACATTTTATTAATGAACCGATTGAAATTAAAAAATATCTGTGAAGGGAAGATTACCAAAATACAATAATCAAAGTTGCATGCACAAACAAACAGTAAGAGAAATTTAAAAATTATTGTTCTGGATTCTATTACATTAATAAATAACCCCCAATATTTTTTTTCCAAATATATTTAATGTAAACATAGAAATTAGTTACATTTTTATTATATGTATAGATAAATATAGGAGTAAATATCAGATAATAAGTTATATTTATTCAAATTTAACTGCAATTATATATATCGGTATTAGATTGTAGAGTAGATCAATACCTGTTGCTAATGTCAATGTCAAAATCTTACATTTTTTTATACTATAATTGTTTACAAGCTTGGAATGACGACAACAAATTATTTAATTACTCCTCAATTTAAATTAACCTAATCAAGCAATGTGTCACGATAATCCCACTTAATACTACTTTAAATTGCTATCATGAAATTAGAGGGTCTCTATTGAAACATGCTAATGTACGTAACAGTACTAACCAAGTAAACATATTTTTTAATGATATCTTTCAGTAATCAATTTGGTCAAAAACACTTTAACTTATTTATTTTATTTCTTGTTTTTTTCAAAAATATTATTTTTTTTCCATTAAAATACTTTTTGTAATCTTGTTGAATAAAAATATTGTTGAATTATGTATATATAGTTGTTTCGTGTATATTCGGCTTAAATTGAGTAATAAATTGTTAATATTATTTTTATTTACTCTGTCTGCCATGAGAAAACGCGCCTAAATTTTTAGTAACCTAACTAACACACCCAGTTCACTACGATCGGTGCGTGAATATGTATAAACTTAGTAAAAATGTTCCATATCCTTTTCGGCCTTTTCATCAGCATGTGATTGGATTGTAAATATTAACCATGGACAAATGTGACGTGGAATGCAAACTTTACAAATATATAAACGTTTATCTCCGGAGTACCACCATATTAGATGTTGTCACTTGTCAAAAATGTACGACTATCACTCTCTATTTCTTAACACGAATATAATATAAAATAATATTTAAAAGTAA
The DNA here is from genome assembly GCA_019049465.1 of Dryas iulia moderata. Taxonomy (NCBI): domain Eukaryota; kingdom Metazoa; phylum Arthropoda; class Insecta; order Lepidoptera; family Nymphalidae; genus Dryas; species Dryas iulia. The sequence continues at coordinate 7,256,533 of CM032415.1, read as the reverse complement.
CCTTACAGCGGCGAATGGCGTGCTTGTACAAGAAAATTATTTATTAATACTATTTGTAATTAGATCGTTGATATATTGGTTCATTTGGCGGCACTTCGATTATCCACATACATAGATAAGTAATAATTCTAGTGTTTGATCTTACCAGACGTTGAGATTTATGTGTGTTTATTTTGATTGTGGTAATATTTTGCAACGGAATATACTCGTTATGAATATATGTGTTTTTTTTAATTAATATATGAAATCAATAAAATGATGGTGGTACTAAAACTAGATATATGTAATTTTCTCAGTATTACGTATGTATAGAATATTGTATTTGCTATGATATTCTATAATTATTCTTACCCATAAAATAATGTAATGGATTTATTTATGTCTATAAACATTGAATTATGTCTCTTTATTTATTCTAATTACTATTCTTGTTTAATAGGAGCATATTTACGTCGTGCGGCTTCCCAAGAAGCAGAAAAGCGTCGTTCATCTCTGGGCAACGTCCCCGCTGCTCGTCATCGAGCTTCTGACGCTTTTCTCGATCCTCATCATGCTGCTATATTGTTTAGGGATTCAAGAGGGGTAAGTCTAGACTCATATAAAAGATTGTAGCATGTTTGTTTTCAAAATTGTCACTGTACATGTCTATTGTATCATATATGTCTCGTGCTACAAAGTGATACATATACAGCATTGGTTCGTCGTGGCGCAGTGTAACGCGTTGTGGGTATGATTCCCAATCTAGGGGATGATTATATTTTAAAATCCATTTCTTCACTCTTGTACTAAAGATAAAGTAAGGTGATGACTCCACCATTGACACACAATGTCTAGATTTTGGGCTGAAAGTGGAGGATGGAGTGTGACACTTTGAATGAAGATGAAAGAACTTATTAACCAATATAGTCTGTAATTATATTATGAAAAACAGATGAAAAAACTGACAATGTTGATGTTATATTTCTTCTAGCTGCCAGTTGCTGATCCCTTTTTGGAAAAAGTCAGCATTTCCGACCTAGGTAAGTGTTTATGTCTTATATAAATGCGTTTTCTATTATAATAATAGTTATTCATATCTTAAACTAAAATCAACGTTCTCAGTCATTATCACTATTACGATGACGTCATTTTAGTGGCCGGTAAAGTAAAATATTAATAAAATCTTTACTTAAAATACCAATGTTAAAAAGAAATATGCAGATACTAATGAACTATAAAATATATGAAAGGAGTTTTGCTATTCGCGTATGACTGTTTTAAAATTTAATTCAATATATCTTTTGGTGTAACCATCAATATTATTTATGAATATTTCATGAAATTTGATTGCAACATAATCTTTAACAACAACATCGACTACCGCAACGCTTGTAAACAAGTGACGTCACTTAGTGCTCGTACTTACGTGACTGGATAGCCGTTTACTTCTAATTAGAATGTTAAATAAAATTTAAATTTTATTAACAGACATTATTGTTATATTTTCAACATTTTTATTATAGAATGTGAAAATAAAATAATTGCTAGATGTGTTTGCGCCAAGTTATGGATTTATTTAATCTTCAAATCAGTCGTTTTCCTGTTGAACATCCGGCGCAGGTATTTTTTTTTAATCTGCAAACATTTTATTATAGTGAAAGATATTTTTGATAGAACGTTATTATTACACTTTAGAACATGCTCTTTGATCAAGACCTTCATCTCTTGAACTCGTTCGCAAGGCCTTCTGTTTGAAACTCCAATGCACGTCATCATTTTCTACAACACATCATATGAGTGACTAGGCTGACTATAAACTATAAAATGTTGTAATTCATTATCGCAAAATGTAAGGAATATCTACTTTTTTATTAATATATATTACTGTTTTAAATTTGTGTTCTACAGTAAGGTTTTAAACGTATTGTGTGTTCGTGAAAGTAAATATATTGTTTTAATATCTTGTAACATATGGCCTTGATATCACATTATTATTTAGCAAGTATTTCAACTTAATCCAAAGTTATGAACTAACTAATAACTCAATTAATTACTCGGGCATATACGTTTCTAATACACGAACTATGTAGTAGTTGCCATCCAATAGTTTACGTTAACAGAACAGTAATACAACTTATTTAAAAATACTACCATAAAAACAGATGTCGCTAGTATGATTGAAGTACGTTTTTTATTATCTGTTACGAAAAGTTTGCTGACAGATTCGTACAAAGTTTATGATTACTGTGACGCGTAAATTTTTCTTATCATTCTTTCTGATAATTTACTGTCATTTCAGTATTTATGTTATTAATTGTCTTGTGTTCTAATGAAAAATTAACAATTGTTTTATGGTCATGCATACGTTCCAGATATTTCTTTTTGAAGAACTATTGAAGACTAAAGGTGAAATAATATTCTTATGTCATGTAAATGATTAAGTAAATATGATGACAGGTGTATTTATTTCCTGTAATTGGCAACGTATAGGTTAGTTTTCTGTTTTCTTCTCTAAAAGTAAGTATTATTAGTGGTAGGTGGGAATATATTACGTTTCGATACTATTATTATGGGTACAATTTATATATGAGAAAGGATGGGGTATTCATTTCTTAATCTATAAGCCAGAATTCAATACACTCTTCGCCGTTCAATACGCTATTCTATTAATTTATTATAAAATGTAGGTAACTTAATTTTACTGTAACTTTTTAGTTTATATCTATTGACAGATAATCATCTGCTTGTGATTGTTTTGTTTGGTCTTGGTATCTACCGCGATACAAACGTCAAGAGTGTTACTGTTTATAGACTCCTATATCTACAGATTTTTTTAGACTAGAATTTTTCTTTGGACTGTTTATTTATTGCCCAACTAACGATAGGTTAGGCTTTGTAGTAGTATTAAATATTGAAATAGCATATATATTCGTAATATTTAAAATAACGTATATATATAGAATATATTATTAAATTATGTCGTTAATAAAACGAGTGATTTAATTAATATTCTAAATTATATGACTGACACAGTGTTCGAGATATAATTGGATGAGGTGCAAACTATATTTAGCGTAGTGATATATACACATAAGAGTAGTAGAGTAACGGGTGCGATGTAGTCGCGTTCCCCCATCACAGCGCGGTGGGCGTCAGCCAGCTGGTGCGGATCGCAGTGCGCGGGCGCCGCCGCGGGCGCGCCGTCAGCGAACGCGGCCCGTGTCTAGCGTCGAGCGTTCATATATTATAATTAGCAGTGAGCCGTGGGAGGCGCCGAGCGGCGGCGGGCGATGCGCCGCTTGCGCCCTGCGCATGCTGCGCCTACACTACTACTCCGACAATCCCGCTCTCGCCGTCGAGGACGATGAGGAGTCTGTCTACTCTATTGAACTCATCAAGGAGTTCGAGGCCGTCGGCCGGGCGTGGAAAGCGTTTCTCGCCGACTGGCTGCTAAAAGGTGTCGGCTTGTTTATGTCTCCCACGTTGCGCTAGCCTCTCGTTATTTACGCGCACTGGTTGACGTCGTTCTTTGGTGATCCAAATGCTTTCATTGATGTGTACTTCACTATATCTATATACTACTTCTGCTTACGATCCTATGTACATCGCAGCTTTGCAGGTTCATGTGCTTTGTTGGGATTGGTTAAGGATATTATTGTTTGCATGAATGTTGCCCGAGTTATATGTACGAATCTATGAACCTCGATAGAGTATTAAATTTAAATTTATATATATATGTGTATATCAAAATCAAAAATAATTTATCGGCTTCAAGTAAATTAAAAGGATCAGATTAGCTATTTATACACAAATGGTTTAGAGATAATATCCTATACATATTGTTATAGAATGAAACATTGGATTAGTTATTTATAATAGTGGCTTCGTGCTAGTTGTGCAGTGTTTTTTGTCGAAAAACCTTTTTAGAGCCAAATTGTTGTATAATTTAAGCCACGCTAAATATTTCCCGAGGAATATGAAGCAGATTATATTCATATTACGTCATAGAGACGACGTCACTATTATGGCCTCATTCGTTGTGATTGTTGGGGAAATGGACGCATATAAATAAACAAGGAGCGCTCAACTATCTAAATAGAATTGTTTAAAGTAACATATTTTTAACACTGTTTCTCAGAAACTAGGTGTAAAACTTTTATTCACGATTATTTAGAAAATGCGTTTTATCGATAAGGCGTTTTCATAATTTAACTAATATCATTAACTATAGTAACTAAATATCAGCTTTCACATTAATAGCATTGCCTCTATCCATTTATACTTTGAATTTGTTATCACTGAATGTATATTTGTTGAAAAATCTTAGTGCCTAAAGCTTACACGTACAGCAGTGTATATCTTTATTATCATTGATTCGCAGTTTACATGTTAGGCTATTTGATCTACATCAGATTGACGTATAAATGAATATTTTTTTAACATTTGCCTTTTGAAACCAACACGCTATATGGATGTCAAGTTATAAAAAAAAAGATAGTTTTAATATTGTTTTTACGGTTTCAGATACAGTTGTACAGATTTTAATACTGCTGTTTTTCTTAGTATTACTATAAGTTTTATTTGAGATTATGTTATACAATTTTATACAGTAAAGCGTATAATATGACGATGGCGTCTGTGATCGTGGTATTTTTAACATTGAATGTTTTAGGTACCGTAATCTACTCATGTAATTCGTAAATTTACCAGAAATTTTAAGGCTAATTTCTGATTTTTAATAATTAATAAGTTTAGTAAAGACTATCAAAGCTATATCGCTAATATAGGCATTCGTTTTTGTAAGGTTTATTCCGGTGTTTAGTATGGTTTTGTCCCTAGATATTCTAATCCATAATTATTTATGGTCATCTTCACGGTCTTCAATATTAAGTTTTTATACTCTTCGTAAAACACAATTATAATTACTATATTGTTCTAGTTTGATGTGACCTTGTAGCTTGTACAGAAAGCTTTTCCTTATACTTTCATTTTTCACCGCATCGATCAGTGAAATGTCTTTTTACGTCAATATCTATTAACTATTTATTGTATTTGTTCAAACCAAATAAAAATTATAATTTGCTAACTAATGGTTCATATAAAAGATACGTATTGCTACTAAATTTCGTAGTATTAATATTGAACACTAGTTCAAATGATATTATGAAATTAGTATGAACCCTGGATTAACTACTTTAAATAATAAGGCGTATTAAAACTGATGATAGTCAATATTAATAACAGCAGACAGCGAGTTGGCGCCCATTGACTGCTTTATTGTTGTTCGTGACTGGATCAGAATCGTTGATGTGAACTTTAAAATAAAAAGTAATAATAAAAAAAAAGTAATAATTTATATAGAAAAAAGTTACCATGTATGTCCAAACTTTTTATTTGGTAAGGTATTACACTATCTGAACCTGACTGACCTGACCTTCCTCACATCCTTTTCATCTATCCGAAATTAGTCATATGATTTATTTCCTAATAAAGTCCTCCGTCTCCTTCATTGTTTGTTAATGTTTTGTACATTTTATCTAAATATCTAATAATTCGCTCGCGGCTTTGCCCGCGCGAATTACGCTACTATATCTTTTTCGTATACTCCACGGCCCGCATTCTTCTTTAAGCGGATTATATTTTTCATTCCCATTGTCATCCTCTACTTCAGCCCCTCAGGGATTGATAAAAAAGTAGGTAACTTTTGTTTGACCTTGTATCGTCCATACTTATAAATGCGAAAGTCTGTCTGTCTGTCACGCTTTCACGGCTAATCTACTAGTCAGATTTGGATTAAATTGAGAATGAAAATAATAAAAAACTCCAGGGTCAAATATAGGCTAGGCAAAAATCAAACTATAAAGGGTTGAAATGGGGGATGAAAGGTTATATGAAAACTCGAAACGGCTTAACTAATTGTAATGAATTTTGGATTAAATATAGTTGATAATCCAAGGTTAAACATAGGCTACTTTGTTTTTCAAAAATCCACCCTCGAGGGTTGCAATAAAACGAAACAATTATGTAGTAAACGCAGCGAAGCCGCGGGCTGGCCGCAAGCAAACTATATATCTTAAATTGGTAAAAAGATTTAGATGTTTTTAAACATATTTTCATTCTCTATTTCAAATCTATAGATGGTGATTGTTGAAAAAAAGCAGCCCTTGTTCGACCTTGGGGTTTTAACTATTTAAATTCTGAATTCTATCGAAATCAGGTCGGTAGTTTAGCCATGAAAACGTAACAGACATACAGACAGATAGACTTTCGCATTTCTAATATCAGTAAGGATATATAGATATTTGTTGTAAGATCAAATTAACCTAATCCCTCCTTGTAATATAATCTTTTGTAAATATTGATATGTCCTGTTAAAGGTGAAGGTCACTGAACTATTACTAGACTCTTTTATTGCAAACATGTAATCTTTTATTGCTTAACGTTATTTTTGTATTTACCGATCCTTTGTGTGTGTTCTCCACATAACGTGACATTGGCAAAGTGGTTTGTGTTTACCTGAGACGGTAGAAAAGCCATTGCTATAAAACTAAACTCAATTGTATCATGCAACTCATTATCTGTGACAACCAAGCTTAAGCTTATGGTAGTCACCTTCACTTAAGAAAAGTTAATTTTGAATTAATAACTGCATAGTAGAACAATAAATGCACTTTGAATAGAATATGTGTAATTACACACCATTATCATTGTTTTGTTTTGTAATATATAATAATTAGCTTAAAGTATAGATGTTTTTATTCCTTATTATCTAGTTACACGCATGTATACATGGAAAGTAGAAGGGAATAGGCAGTGACATTACTTTATGTTGCATTTTCTGTCTATTCAGTTCCATGTGTTAGGACCTAACTCGGTGTTAGGTTAGTTGTTTATCTGTCCAGTCTGAAAATTGCTAATCTATAAAATTAATATATTCTACATTTGATTTCATAATCAATTAATGATATCCACGATGGTAACAATTGTCAACTAAAAATAGGGTCTTATATAAATAATTCAAAATCGTCACAGTGCAACCACAAAATATTTTAAATTTTATTAACTACTTTCTAATTACCAGAAATAAACATAAACTTTCCGCGCCTGTAACCCGATTGCATCGAATCCGTAATTCTTTCATGGGATTGTCCCATATACGCTTTTACAATAGGATCCCAGAAAACGTCCAAGAATGTTCCATATCACAATTCAAAAAAAATGTGAAGATACTTTTGTGTGTTAAGGGTTATTACCTTGTTAATGATTTTTTGAACGATAACACGCCTTGGGAATGAAATGCTCGCTCCAGGCTATTTCAATGGTATCATTGTCAATATATAATTATATAATATCTGTAAATGCTTAACTTAAAAAATAAATAAAACAAATCGTCCCGCTGAGTTTCTTGCGCCGGTTCTTCTCAGGTCTGAGGCATTAACTTTAGTGAACCGGTGGTAAATTGTTTGACGTTCAAAAAATGAAGCATGTAACTTCTTACTTTGAATAAAATTATTTGACTTTGACTTTGACTTTGACTTTGGAAAAAATATTTTATTCCTCAAATTATTTTGCCATTAAAAAGGCAACCGAATCTTGTAGTCCCTTAAACAAATTTATGATGAATCACCGTTGAGTATGTATAAATAACAAAATATATTAATAGATTAAATTATTAACAACATGAAGTGCCACTCTTAGTAACCAATTACTTGTGTGCTTAATATCAAAGTCTAAAAATCTAATTTACATAAATTAGGATTGACATAAATTAGGATGACTCGTAAGGCGATTCTTCAGTTGGGTTTTACAAAATTACAATTAAACATAACATTATAGGTTTCATAGCGACAATCCACATATTTGTATAATATAAGTATGGATATGTGAAGGAGTTTTGGCAACTTTTCCGAAAAGTATGCTAACGGAAGTTTATACGGAAAGGAGATACAGGAGGCCATTACTGTTTTATTATAGCGCCTTAGAATTACATATAATTTATCAAGTTAATATTAAACAAAAAGTCAAATAAATTTTATACAACAAGTATAGTACGCGGCAATAAATAATGCACATCGATGCTTAGAACAAAACAGTCGGCCAGTTGCGGTTTCGTAGAGCGCTGTCTTTGTCTCTCAGTTGATATGTGACGTTTTTCATTGTTATTATTTAAGCGACCGAGACAACGCTCTACGAAGTCGAAGCTAACCGACTGTTTCATTCTAAGCATCGATGTGCATTATTTATTGCCGGGTACTATACTGTGTTTGACATACACTTTCGCATAAAGTGACATCTACACGTTGCTAATTAATACATGTACGTACACATTTATGCTTTTGTTAACAAAAAAAAATGCTTACTTAAACATTTTTCTTTACATATTTCTTTAATGTTTGATCATTATATATTTCATTTAAAGTTAATCCATAACCTAAAATTAATATCTTTTTTATACTTTTTTATGCAAATTACAAAAAATATATTTTTATTATAAATGATACTCAGAAGCAAAATAACGTAAATTTGACTTAACTATGTATGTATTTGCGTAAAAGTAATGAAAGGGCAACGTTTTGTAACGATGATCGATGAACGATGATGATTATGTTTATTACGTTTATGATATTATTACGTTGTTTGTGGTCATCCAGTTTAATACACTTTTTCGTTTTTCTACTTGAAATTGTCTGTAAAATAAAATGCTATGATGGTATAGTTCTATAATATATACATGTATAAGAAAAATGTAGTCTGTACGTTGTACTATGTTCAAAAAAAATTGTTATATATTGGTTAGATTTAAATGTAATTTCAACCTTTGTTGGTAAGTTTTAGTTAATCAAACATTCAGTGCTTATTTTATTATTTTTTTACTTCACGGTTCATAAATAAAACAGTAAAACAACAATTTAAATTGTATCGTAGGCGGGCGAAAAATGGCATAGTTGTAGTCGTGTAGATTACGCCGAAGTCGTGAGATTCGTAGATTACGCCAGTAAATATATAAGTAATTTCTTTATTACGAGTTCAAATACATTTTTTGGTAAACACTCGTATATTTAATGTACAGACAGACAATTACAGTATAAATGTATAGTGTACGACTGCAGATATTAAATAGTAAGTTTAGGTAAGGTATACTGAATTGTCATTGCGTAACCACTTCAAGTTTCTTCGGTATAAACTGAGTTTGTATACATAGTATGGGCTTGCATATCGTTACTCGTATGTACCCACTGAAGTGTCATCTGTGTCATGCATTTTCTTGTTAAGCTTTACTATATATATATATATATATATATATATATATATATATATATATATATATATATATATATATATATATATATATATATATATATATATATATGTACGAAAAAGCGTGAATTAAAATTCGAGATTGATAACGTTTTTTGTAAATACATACGCGTTTCTATAAATAGATATCATGAAACTTATTTACATCTACTATTTAAATAATATAGGCAAAATTGAATCACTCCTGATTGCATTACTGAAAGCCTTATAAAATTGAATGAATCCAGCTAAAAGGTTTTTAGTATCCATTAATAACGTAATGCTTCGTTATAGCTGACTGAACCGTTGGCTTTGTAGTTTATTGATGGCAGACGAGTGGCTAGTGCTTGTCAATAGACTATTTTAAAACTTTCTATTTGTATTTTAAATTTCTTTTTGCTTATACTTTTGTACTACGTGCAAAACGGCATTTTAATTAAAATCATCATGTCAGTCGATTCTTTATTAAGTATTTGAAATTACTATTCTCATGGAATTAATGACCGAATGAATACAAAAAATATTTTTTTGCTTTAAGATGTAATAAAAAATATTTTTATGACAAATATAATATAACAATAATTGAATTCGAATTGTAATATATTTTACATACATATGCTGGACACCTTGTTATTGTCCAAATTTCGTCTGCGTAGCGGTAATTTAAATGTTTTTTTTTTTTTGTTAGTTTTTTACTTCTGTCTGGTTCAACAAAGCATTGAATTATGTTATGTGAAAAATAAAGTATCTAATCACTTTAAACTGACATATTTTCACCGTATTGCTTAATCTTCGGGGAAAAAGGAAATATAACACCCACTTTATTACGAAAAAAGACAAAATAATAATTCTAATGCACGGTTTGACTCCTTAGTTTCCATCAATTTAACTTTCTAAAAAGATAGTATTGTTTTTATGGCTTTGAAAGAAGTTTTCTTAATCAAATTATTTCTTATTTTTCTAAATTTAATTATTCTTTCTTTATTATACGAGTACCTATTTATAGAGGTACATCAAAATTTCTATCAAAAAGTACCAGAAAAATGTTTATAGTTAAATATTTAATTTAATTATTAATACATACAGTATTTTATTTAAAATATAGAATACATAAACATGACACGGATTTTTTCTAAATTGAGGGTATTCCGATATTTATGTATAAAATCTTAGTTTGTAGGTGCTTTATCGGCCATATTCTCATTCCTTTACGGAAGTATCAATAGTTTAAGTGTTAATTCATTTAAGCTTTTTATTTAATTATGTTTGATTGGCTATTTTCAGAAGAAGATGAGTCGCAAATATTCGTGAAATTCTTTAAATTCCACAAATGCTACGACTTGATTCCGACTTCCGCGAAGCTTGTAGTGTTCGACACGCAGCTACTCGTGAAAAAGGCGTTTTTTGCTCTCGTCTACAACGGTGAGTACTCGTAATTATTTCTTTTAACTAACTTTAAATGTGTAACAGGTAGGTTTACTATACAAATCGCATATGATTCGTTTACTGTTTAATATATATCCAAACCTGCGAATGGTAATCACATTGTCGACATCGCGATATAGGATATTGATTTACAGGTGACTTGCTTTTGTCTTCTTAGTTATTCAATTTTTAGGAATGAAATATCCCTAATATTTAGTCGCAGTCAATTAAATTACATAACCTTATTTATATTCCTTTATGTCACGTTTTATCATTGACTCGTAATCATGTACTATTCAAAATCGTAATCATTTTACTACTGCTTTATGAAAACCTATGGAGACTGGATATATTTTACAAAAAAGTATTCAGTTAGAGCAGTATTAAATATAGCATATTTAAAATCGTAGGTAGAAACACTCGAAGAAGCCAATACATTAGAAATATAATATTTCTATTATTATTATTGTTTGATTCGTTTTAAATTTAATAAATATACGCGTACCAATTGAAGAGATTCGTTGTAATTCATATTAGTTTCGTAATTCGACACGACTAAATTTATATGCATAGTTGTGTCGTAATTGCACAATTATTTAATAAAATTTACTCATGTTTATATATTATAAATGCTAAATGGTAGTAATTTGATAGCAGAGTTATGATTCTTTACGTTGGAATGTAAGCAAACAATCAACGTCTGCATATTAGACAGTTTTCATGTGGTAGTAGGGTCATACATCTTTTCTAATTATTATTATTATTTATGGTTGTTGTTATTTATAATTAATTACAATTAAAGATGACTTAACTCTATGGCTAGATGTTATATTTAATGTTGAAATTGTGACCTTAATTATCTTTTGTTTCGGAATAATTTATTTATACTTTTTTTGATTTCATAATTGTATTTTAATAAATATACAAGAAACTGTTACATTTTAGAATAAAATTATCAAACTTATATGTATAACATCTTTAATCCTAAAATGTATTTTATATTTTAACAAAGCTTGTCTGAAGGTAAAATTACACAATTTATATAAATAAATTAATTTTACTATTCCTTTGACTATTTATATATATGAGAACATGTTTTGGTGCTATGCGATGCAAGTGAATGCTATTATGCTCTGTATTTACTAAAATAGCTAGTGGCTTAGCGAATAAGGACAATCAAGTGATATTGGAGACTGAATTGGTTTATATGCTCGCAGCTCACCCTAGGTCCCATCAACGCTGACTCCGTAAGAAATAATACGCCAGCTCGAGTGGAATTTAAGGTGTTTTTCGTTCCATATTTTTAGTGTCTTTTTGGCTTTTTAGAGTAAGATTTTATAATGAAACTATAAAATATTTTATCTTTACTTTTTAATGTATTTTAATAAGACATGCTTTGTGCTTTATTATACTATTTATTATTGTTTTAAAATCGGGAAAATGTTCAATTGCATTCTCCACTGCGATGTTACAGTTGGTATTGTTTCTTACGGATATAAAAACATGTTGAGGAGTTTGGAGAACATTTGTTACTGTGTTTTTAATATAAGTCCTTGTCATGTCATAATTCATTTTATTTTCATAGTTTTACATATAATTTTTTACAGTGGAGATTGGCAATACGTACCTGGAAGCAGCATCCTATATGAATTTCCCATGAAAAAAACATTATCTAAGTTTTTTTATAAAATTACAAGTCTTTTTAAATATCTTGAATCAATTCAATTTATTTTTACTTAAGCCTTTTTATACACCATTAATAAAAGAAAATAATCATCGTTTATAAGGTCATTGATTTAGTAAGATACTTACAATTAGATATTACTAAGAATTTTCTATTCATGTTGGATTACATTGAATTGATTTGGGTTAGAGGCCATAGTGGCACAGCGGTAAAATGTTTCCAGCCGCGCCGCACGACGATGAATGTGGGTTCCATACGCACTCGGAGGAACGATTAGATATTATTTTCGTTTTGATATTAGAATTATAAGTTAAGTGATTAAGTTTTATTTTGGATAAATAAATAAATTATATTAATATTCTTTATACAATTAATATTTATAACGATTTAGAGATTCATTCCTTTCTACTTTGATACGCGTTAATATGATATACTCATATCCCTTCTGAATTATAACTCTTTGATTAATTCTTTACATAGTTTAATCGGCTTATGACGCCATGGATTATCCGATAGTTTCTAATAATTTTGGCTGCAGATTAGAAGCTGCTTGTGAATTGTGTGTCGCCTTCACCAGGGACTACACAAACCCAAAAATCTGCCGTAATAAGTCTCATTTAGACCTTCCTCCTGCCGCCTATATTCGCCTACATCTGTTATTTTGGTTTCAATTATAGCTATTTTTTTATTCGAGAGTATGACAGTTTTTCTGATAAGTGTTTATTTTTTACGAACGGATAATAATACTAAAGACAAAATTGTTTTTTTTTTTTCTTTTTTCAATAATGAAATTTACAAAAACTATACTGATATACAATTTCGTTACTTATATCAAATAAATTTGGAAATGTTATTTCACAATTAAAGAAGTCTTCGTATTTACTAATAAAAGACTTGAACAGCTCAGTTTCGACATAAGTAAATATAGGAAATTAGGCAAGACAGCTCAGTTGTCAGTCCAAGGTTGAAGCCATAAATGTTTCAGGTCGAACATTGTCATTTATTTTGGTAATGCTTTAAAAATCAATCTCATATTACATGGCAAAGTATATTTTATTCCACTTGACCTTATCCATTTTATTCTTAGACCAACATGGCAGCATTAACCTTAAGTTTGAAAAAGAAATACCTTCATTAAAATATTAAAATAAAGGAATTTGAATATATAACGTAGTCAACGTTATATATTCAAATTAAAAAAAACAACAATAACGAATATAAATAATAATTTTCATATCTTCTTAACTCAAATAAACACGTACGAACATCTAGTTAAATATTTTTTTATGATTATCAATGTAAATAACTATAAAATAAATAGAAACTGAATCTTATGATAACCTAATTTAAATAATAATTATTTATTTTACCATTTTCCAGACAAATTACCAAATAAATACCAAATTACCAAATACCAAATAAATTACCAAATAATATAAAAACTCGTATATATAAAAAACACTCAAAATATTTAATAATTGTTATTTTTTGTAGCTTTTTTTTACAAATATCGGAAAGCCCCAAAGATGCTAAGAAAACCGAGGCGCATATTAAAGTGTGTTGGATAAACTTAGATCAAATTTTGTTCGAGTTGTTGCTAATTAGAGACAGCAATATTATTTCGTCGTACTATTAAAAAGCCAAATTATTGCGATTTTTTTAAAAAAAAGACCATTCAATATTATTGAACTTTATTAACGAACAGACCTGAGTTAGGGTTAATTTGAACGCGGCAGATACAGGCGAAATTAGTAAAAGATCTCGAATTATCATTCCAAAGGCACGCATTCCAAAAGCGGCAGAGTAATATTTTCATTTGTGGTTAAGTAGAGACAAAAGTTCGGATAGTGGACATGAGCGTTAATGCATTTCAAAGAGGGCCTTTAAGCCTTTGGCCTTTGGATCTCAAATCACAGGCGTGCTTCGCCTCCTGTAACGCAATGAATGCACGGTAAATCCATGGAGTGCTAGGGAATTTATTCTTATATGAACATTTCACTTTCTTTCCAAAACATCCTAATATCAATATTTTTGTTAAGTGACGTGTTTCTATCGTATTAATTGGCATTTACGCAGCATGGGGCATATCGTATTACGCAGATTAGCACACGTTTCCACTGTTGTGAACTTTCGACCTTTACTTTGTTAAGAAAGTTATTTATGTTGCCATTTACCATCTATAAACATTAATAACTTTCTTTATATTTTTATAAATACTTTTCCATATATTTATTTTATATATTATTTGTATTTTACATACTAATTTAAGCAATATTGGATTCAAGTATCTGAATGTATCTATATAACATCATTCGCTTTATATATCTAACTAATTTGGTTTATGTACCAAAAGTTAGAAGTTAATCATATTTTAAAAGGTTTTGTCGTTAAATATTGTCGTTAATTGAGTATTAACGTATTTATATATTTTTCTAGGAGTACGCGCAGCACCGTTATGGGATTCACAGAAACAGCAATTTGTAGGTATGCTCACAATCACGGACTTTATCAAGATACTGCAAATGTACTACACCAGCCCGGATGTCACTATGGACGAGTTAGAAGAGCATCGTCTCGAGACGTGGCGACGTAAGTGAACATTTGTCTACCTTGATTAATTTAATTGAGCCTGTTGTCGCAAGCAAATGCAATGAATTGCAAGCATTATAATGTAGCTATTATATTTTTAAAAAGTTTAGCTTCACACTTATTATTTGCGTGGCAGAAAAGACCTAGTGTTACTCTAGATACTCCGGTTTTTACTTTTCACCCGAAATTGAAACATTGCTCGTTGAGAGGCGGAAGTCAAATCCTCCTGTTGTCTTTCCAGAGCGGAGAATGTAAAATAATTTATTGCTATAATTATAATGAATGCTTAGAGTGGGATCGCACCCAAAACCGATCGTATTTGCTGTCTGGCGACTGACGCCACGATAGCCGTAAAATAATTTAATTATTTTATTATATTTTATTTAAGCGCCATATAAAATATTATAATTGGCATTAATTATTAATTTTAACTGAAAACATTGAATGAGGTTTACAAGCACATAATTTTTATTTACAGTAGTTGTTTATTAACACGTTTAAATGGTCTATTTTATATTTACATAAGTAAATGCAGTAGCATGTTACAAGTGTTATTTTTTTTTACACATTGGTCATTTTCCTATTGAATATCTTTCAATCTATAATATCTTATATAAGCATACTCGTATATTGTTATAACTTTTAGAATTGTTTTTTTAAAGGTGTTAATTATTATGATTATAGTGTTTTTTTTTTAATTAGTTTTATTTGTTCAAGAAAAAACATAAACAGATAAAAATATAATTTATTTATAATAAATAAAAATATTATAAAAATGTCATTGGCTATATTATATGTATGATGTAACACATTAAATGACTCAAGTCTTTCATGGATGTGTACTCACTCAAGAATATAAAACAAAACAACAATCCTTTGTGATGTATAGTTTACATTTTTAAATTAATGCTAACATTAAATTTAAAAAGTAACTTTGAGAAGAGAAGTTTGGAGCAGTTTATAAATTTATAAATTAGATAGAGAGAAAAGTTCAGACAGTGGAGATGAGCATTAATCCGCATTTTAAACCCCCAGGTGCCACTGCTCCAAACTTCTTTCCCTCAATTCATTCATAGAAAGCTGAAGAGTTCTCATTGAATTATTATTTAACCAGAACACCTATCCTGAGGCCAGCCGTGGCGCAGGGGCACAAAGTGTGACTGTAAATGCGACTGGTTGTGGGTTCGAGTCCCACGCGAGGATGGAAACATGTAATATTTCCATTTTCTTCGTCTGGTGTCGTGGTAAAGGGCAGCGTTAAGTTCTTCCACTTAACACACAATGACAAACCAAAATTCGGCAGAATTGACGGAAAGTGGGAAACGGAGTGTCTTAACACTAGGCTCACTCTGCCTACCTTGCTGTGTGCGGGATATAACGTGAAGCTAAAAACACACCTTTCATGTTTATACTGAAGTATATTACTATACATATTATTTTAAGTTTTATTATTATTATTTCCATTCTTATTCCTTCAGAGGTGCTAAAAGGGTCGGTAATGCCGTTAGTCTCTATCGGCCCAGACTCGTCACTGTTCGATGCCATCAAGATGCTGATCACCAATCGCATCCATCGTCTACCGGTCATCGATCCCGGAACCGGCAATGTACTCTACATACTCACACACAAGAGGATATTGCGATTCCTTTTCCTATATGTAAGATTCACAAATACAATTTATTTCAATTCACCACTAAATATTGTTAATTTGTCAATGTTTGGTAATTGTATTTATTATTGATAGATAAAACTAGCAGCCACTCTGTAAGTAACTTATATATACATATAATAAAAATTACTAATTACTGGCTTACATGTTATGAGAAATGTTCTTACTTTACATTTATTAATGTAATAGACACAAAAATGCTTTTTAAATTTCTATTTTGTTTGTCTGTTTGTTTGTTCGTTCACGTTATTCTTAAAAATGGCTTAACCGTTTTAAATGCAGTTTTGACCATTACAAATGTATGGTAACTTTCCCTTAACATTTAGTGTTTATTTTATTTCAGTCGGCTTATAATATAATATAATAAAGAAGGTACAACTATATATTAGTTGTTTGACAATTTCTATAAAACGACAGGGCCAAATGTGTGTTTTTAAGAATTACCACTATCAAATGACGGTAACGTTCAAAACGTCAAATTTCGTGCGCTGAACATTGTGCGATTGTTGTTTAAAATAATTTATAGTAAAATTATTTATTATAATAAATTTATTTATACTTTTTATCTTTACTTAAAATAATTTATAAGTTCGCTCAGCTCCCGCCTTGCGTGCTGGCGGCCCTAGTAATGTGTTTTATTGCTTCACGATATATACCGCACATATTGGGGTAAGCATTTTCCGAAGAAATTCTGAAGGCTAAGTGGCGGAACTATACTAATGCCGCGCTTTGCCTCGACACCAGAGTGAAGAAAATGGAAATATTACATATTACCACTCTTCAACTTCCACTCCACACTCCTGGCAATCGACCCACAACCTGCTTACTTACATTTTATGTCTGATTGGCTTCAAATGTAATCTATTGAAATGTCATTGTAATGTAATAATAATATTTCAGATAAACGAATTGCCAAAGCCGTCGTACTTGCAATGCAAGTTGCGAGACCTGCGCATCGGCACCCTCAACGACATAGAGACAGCTAGCGAGGAGACTTCAATAATAGAAGCTCTAAGAAAATTTGTGAACCGCCGTGTGTCCGCACTGCCTCTTATCGACGCTGAAGGACGTTTGAAGGACATTTATGCTAAATTTGACGTCATTGTAAGTATGTTTTGAATATATACATATAAATATAATTAATATGAACAAACTGTAAACGTGATGTTGTGGATTCGATTCCTACATCATTTTTCTATTCTGGTACCTTAAAGACACAGCGCGGTGTTAAGTTCCGCCGTTTAATACGCAATGTTTGATTTCGAAAGAATAGTGGGGAACGTAATGTCTTAAGACCCTGACTACGCTACTGTGCAAAAAGACTTTTTTTTATAAATAAGCAATTAATTTTTCGCTGAATAATTTTTATACGTGTATAATAAGTAGCGTAAGTACTCTTTATTTACACGTAATGTCTGTTTTTACAGAAAGGGAAAAGCCATTTAATTTTCTTTGAAAACTTGATTCCTCGTACATTATTAATCTTTCATACTTGATGGTCAATGAACGATTATCGTTCTCAGAACTAAATAATTTCCATCTTAAAGATTTTCGTGTTTAATCAATGTCATATATAAAAAAATAAGGTGAAAATTACTCTTAAAGAGTATTATTTTTACATGTTTCAAAAGTAATAAAAAAGTCATCAGTGCAGAATGTCTACGTTAAATATTTTGATATATATATAGATTTTAATTTATATTTTGATTAGTCATATTTCCTTTTGCCTATACAACATATGAATTATTAAACCAATGCCATTGTAGTTGTGATTTTTAAACTAAAATTATATTTTATTTAGAATTATCATAAGATGTAAAAAACGTATTCAATCTGCATTAATTTTACTACACTGTTATAAGAAGTATTATATTTAAAATTAATATTTTTATTTATAAGACACAAGGAAAAGATAGTAAAAACGTGAAATTTGGAACCATATATTCATCTGGTTTCTTCCTACAAAAACACAATTTGTGTATGTTTATTATTCATGAATTACATGTAGTGCTATAATATTTGACTTTTATAATAATTAATTATTATTTCTTAAATGAAAATAAAATTGAAGGAAATATGAAAAAAGGTCAATTCAAGGTCATTTTTTTGGTAAACAAGTTTGACGTCAACTAACCTACAGGAAGGAAAAAATACTGCCAGCAGTAATGTAAATAAACGAAATAGCTAACCCAAAGATTATTTTGTTGTTTGAATAGTCTTTATCGAAAAACATTATAACAATACAATGTGGTTTCTTGTTAGGTTATTGGAGAGAAGTTTATAAAAATATTGTATCTTTTGGATTTTCGCTTTTTTAAAAGAAATCATTATCATATTAACTATGAAACAACGATTTATAAGTGACTTAACAAAAAAATATAAACAATAATAAAGAAAAAAGTTCTTACCACCATTTAATGAGTTGAAATTAGTAATAGATTGATGATTCCTTTAAATGGTAATTACTAAAATAAACTATTAAATCAATTTCAGAATTTAGCTGCTGAAAAAACTTACAACAACTTAGACGTGTCACTGAAGAAAGCTAACGAACATCGCAACGAATGGTTCGAGGGAGTACAGAAATGTAATCTCGATGAAACATTATACGAAGTTATGGAGAGGATCGTACGAGCCGAGGTATTTTATATTATTCTGTATTTATATTTTAAATAATTCAATAAATATTCTGTGTAAATTTAGTATATAAATTGTAACGGATCGCTATTTGTATATAGAGGATATAATAGAAACCTATATTACTGGGGACACAAAACAAAAATAGATTTTTTTCTTTTTGTCTGTTCACGCTAACCTCAGAAACGTTTTAACCGATTTAAATACAATTTTAACACACAGCTATCACCTGTCACTTCATATCTAGATATTTATTAAATAATAATGTTTCGGGCAATGTCGGAATGTATAGTTAAAAATCAAGGACATATTCATAAATAGCATAATTGAAAGGACAATTTGTTGTATTTTATATATTATTATTCATTGTTCTGAATTTAACTCACATATTTATTTGAGTATGACAAATATTATGTACAAAAATTAAAGAATTTCCTCTATTGTAAACATTATATTTAAATGAATACAACACAAAGTGTGACTTTTTTTTTTATTTTTTTTTATTTTTATTAAATGAGTCTTCGTTCTCCACGGACACAGCTCCGTGCCTTTGTTGTTCTTATAAAGTGTGACTTTAAACGCGACTAGTTGTGGGTTCGATTCTCATTCGAGGAATTTAAATCTATACTAATGTTATAAAGATATCAGATTGTAATTTTGTTTGTAAGGGGTAATCTTCGGAAATACTGAACTGATCATGAAAATTCTTTCACAATTGGAAAGCTACACTACTCAGGAGACCTATAGGCTATATTTTATTATAATTGAATTGAACGTGCAAAACGTCCAAATGGGACTCAAATAGCTAATAAAAGTTGCAGGTCGCTGTTATTTAATATTTTATTTACCTAGTTCTGGTGTCGAGGCAAAGTACGTTGTTGAGTTCAGCCACTTAGTGTATGATACATGGAAAGTGGGCAGACGAATGTCTTAACATTAGATGCTCTAATTGTATGCGATACAATGTGAAATATCTATAACTACAAAAATAACTAACAGGTCCATCGCCTGGTCGTGGTAGATGAAGAGGATAAAGTGACAGGCATCATATCCCTCTCGGATCTCCTCATGTACCTGGTGTTGCGTCCCACCGGCGACTGCGAGGGCGCTAGCCTCCGCAACGAGCACGGCCCCATAGAGGAGAAGGAGGAACCCTCGGAGGAACCCAAGACTACCAACTCTCCCGATACGTGTCAACAGTAGACTCAGTAATGCCAACATTGTAAACCCAAACGTCCTAAATTGGCAAATAAATTAAATAGAATCTTTATAAGCGTTTTATGGTCGTTTTTACCATAACGAACAGTTTTCAGTTAGATCAGTATAATTCTAAGCGTGCGAATTATGAACTCATTTCCTATGCATGTTCTTTATTATAAGAAATTATGTTATTATCAGAACTATCCATGTAATGTTAAGTAAGCAGAATTGATATCTTTTTTTTTGTTTGGTTGGTCAAATTGTTTTTCTTTATTTTTTTTATTTTGTAAATTGGGTTTATGATGAGCGTGAATGTGATTTTTTTACAGACGGTTGTGATGTTTTTAAAAAATGTTTTCATGTAAATGATTATATAAAATGTCTTATTTTTAAATAAGGTTCTGGTAAAGAGCTCTCAACTTTAAGCTTTCGTCTTATTGTGGCACGATTTAAAAAAAAATAGTGTAAAATATTTCTTTTTGTGTAATTGCTATTATTTAATTTTAAATTTTAAGTTTCATTTTTTTTTTGTAAAACTTCACACTACACATGTTGTTTTTAGAATAAATTTTGTTACTTAATGTCATTCGTACAGATTTATGTGAAAGGGCACTTAAGTTTAAAAAAAAATACTTAGCTTTATTTAAAATCATTTTAATTTTTCTAAAGTATATTTTTAGTTTCTTTGGTTTTTAAAGTACACGTGTGGAGAACCGCGACTTCTTGTGTTTTATAATATCCTTTTGTTATTTATTATATTCTAAAAGCGTTTAAAATACCTGTAGATGTTTAAACCGCAGCATAATATTTACCATATACGTATACTATGCGCATGTTCTATTCTATATTTTGGAACTGGCATGTATGCGTAAAATTAATTATTTAAGAGTTTTTTATAGAAACTTGAAACTTTTAATGAATTTGGTTTTAATTTTTATAATATTTTTCTAATCCATGAACTTTTAATTGTAGTTTCTTAATATTTGTACGAAAAGATGGATATTTGGGTGTCGGTAAGTTAATGTACATACCAACAGAATATGTGTGATGATACTTTATTGTTTGTCTTGTATTGTTTTCTCTTACAAAAAAGTATCGCGTGTGGCAAAAATTAAAATATAGACTAAAAGTTAATCAATAATCAACTATTTCTAACATCATATGATTTTGTTTCATGCAAAATCATTATATTTGTATTCGCATCATGATAAAATTAAATTTTATAAAATTTTCTTAAATTTGTAGTAAGTGTGTAATGTAAATGATACGACAATAACTTAATAACGTTTGTTTTATATACATTAGGTTACTAATACTATATATATAAAAAAATCAATATGCTGGCACAACTGATATTTTTGGCGACATATAAGAATTTTTAAATAAAATAATATAAAACAAGGGTTTATTGTAAAATTTTGGCTCACATTATATCTTAAGAGCAATACTGTGTACAGTTCAATAAATGCATAAATAAACGGTTATCAGTTCGTATGTCAATGTTCGAGAAATGATTAAAATTAAAAAAGAACGTTCCTTTTTACCAAACGTTACGCATGTTGTTCGAGTTAACATGCAGCAAGTATTATGATGTGTTATTAATTTATGTGTAGTTTAGCTCTTAGAGTAACTCCTATGAATATTTGTAATAATTATTGTTGTATTAATAAAATGAGATAACCTCTAGGATTATTCATTTCATGGAATCGGTAAATTTTATTCATGTAATTTAAGATGCAGTCGTAATATAATATTTTTTGGTTTACTTTTCGTCTAAAATATACAACGCACATAATAAAGAATAAAGATTTTGAAATAAAAGTCGATTCTCTTTTAAAGTTGTTTTCATTTTACACAATTACTAAGGGTTTGTGTTAGGGATGGGGGGAAAAAAAAAAAACAGTATAATTTTTTTAACATTCTATTACAGTTCCATAAATTTACATTAAATATTATATATATATCACAAAAATTAGTTCCGAATCATAGCAGGTCTTTTTGACTTCTTTACAATACAATTTTTCCTTTGGTCCTAAATGATTTTGGTTCCAAACACACTTAACTATTCTAAAAATCTTGTAATGTGATTTTTACAATGTTAAAATAAATAGTTTTTATTTTACTGATTTTTTCATACATTTCGAATTCCAAGTACTCAAACACTAGTATAGATTATATATAGTAGACATTAGTGGGTGGTTTACCATAGGTCATAAATTATTAAATGTTTTTGTGGTTATTATTTTTTATAATGTATCATCTTTAATATTTTTGTGTTTAAAAAACAAATCAAATCAAATTTGTCAAATTTATAAGCAAAAATGCTTATAAATTTAATACGTCCTCAAAGTTTAGTTGGCAGTACCACATCAGCAATTGGTAAAGATGCATGATGCGTAGTTTTTGCCTAATTGGCATGCATGCCGCTTTTAATAAAAAATATTTTAGTCACTAAGACAAATGACTGGATATCAGATGTTCCCTATTATTTATAAATTGTCAATAGATCGAATTGGTGTTAAATAAATTTTATAGCCTTATCTTTTGTTCAAACAGCGCCATCTATTGCCTAATATAAAATCTATTTTACCAAGAACTACTGCATGATTCGGAACGTGAGAACAACGATAGCCGGAAAGCGCTGGCCCACGAAACGGAAAGACAGAACAGGAATACGCTACACTTGAAAATATTTAAGCGTAGGGGCCTCACCTGTAAAATTTTTCAAAATGTTCCCATAATGATATCTGAATATATTGAAATAGTTAATACATATTTTTATTGGAACTCTCATATAAAATAATTTCTGTAATTTTCATATATTTCAAAAGACACAAAAATAAATATTTTCTTGGTAATACAATATTTCAAATGTTACAGAGTAGGCCCGTCTATAACAATACTGAGACACGTGATTAGATATATATGTATATTATATAGCCACAGTCAAGTTACTACTGATTAATCCACAGTGATATATTTATTTAAATTACTGATCGGAATCAATGGTTATAAAGTAAATATGGGCACAATGTTTCAACATAAGTTATTTAATATAAATCATAGTATATTTATATTGAACGTAACTCATAACTTTGTGACTAACTTAAATTTCATTTAAAATAATTTTGTGTTTATTTATTGTGAAATAGATACCGAGAATAGGCCAAATTTTTATAATAAACAATTAATTATACGTGTTGTGTATGTGAAACTAAGAAAACTGGAATGGATTTTTAAAGTAAGCTGTACAATAAATAAAATTCATTCAAAATCAACAATAAATTTAACTAAAATCTAAATCAGGTTGCTTATTATCTAACATTGAAATTGGTTATATATGCTTAGACTAAATGATTAAATATACAGACAACAACAGGGGTTAAGTACCTAACTACAATACTTACTGCGTAATAACAATTATAATCTACATTTGAAAGTGTCTTTGACTTTAAATGTAAATTTGAGCTAAATATATATTTTTTAAATAAAGTTAAATCTGTCATGGACAGATATCAAGTAATTCTGACTAGATATCTGTAAATTTATGTAAACGTAAACAGTGTTTATATTTTAACTAATATATTAAAAAGAGAAAATATCTATGGACAAGTAGTGGGTTAAATCCAATCGAGCTCATAAGTGTAGTTGTCAATTTTAATATGATTTGGTTATTTAATCTGTTTAGTGTTGTGTCAGAAGTATAATCCTGATTAAACAGTTCGTCTATTACTTTATATTTGCACAATATCTAACATACAGTGTTACAGCGAGTACATATTACATATATTATAGACCAACATCGATACAAAGGTATATATGAAGCTATCGTCTAACATTCAGATGCGATCACACAGATGTAAGCAGAACGATATCGAGATTTTCACTACACGTTCTTACTTGTTTATGAATCTAAATATATTTGTTTACTTCGGCCGTTCGAATATTAATTTAATGAATTATATAAATTTATTTTTCTCGTATGGCATGTTATGATCAATCTTTAAACCTTATCTAGCTGTATAAGAATAAGGATAATTAAACAAGAAAGAATGTAACGCAAAGTTTTCAAAAGCTTAAAAAATGTTTCTGTAATTTTTAAAATTTTATCCAAATCTTACCATATTTTTAAGCCTACGAGATATTTATCAAACAACAACAACATCATTTTACAAATAAGGCCTAGGTATTATCAGATTTCATTATAAATATTTCGAGCCTGACATATATCGCACTATGGGACTATTAAAATTATAGTTGTGACAATAAAATATGACGTTATTTATTACCTTGTGTTTCATTAGAAAAGCCAACTGTTAGATATGTTATGAAATACATTAAATTTTATCGTAAATTGAGTTTTATCTCGACAGGTGCGATATATATTCGTCAAACTCTAGGTTATAGTGAATACCCTCTGTGGTATATACTACTATTCCTACGATATACATACATATTAGGTTAAAAATTAATAGAATGTCTTATAGATATGTTCTAACTAGGTATTTAAATTGGTTAATGACATAGATTATTCGAAAAAAACTATTTAATCAAAAAAAAAAATAAGTACGTATATCTGATATGGGAAGGTAGGAACTCTTCGTACCCGAGCCACACACATATATTTGTTATAACTACCTAAGAAAAGGTTTTTAAATATTATTGACTTTGAAAAAGGTTATATTTAATTATTACTCATGTACTCTGAAGACGACGAATCTTTGTAGAATGTGACCCCATCACGATGTGAATATTTTGTTATATCCACTACATATTAATCCAATTTTAGTGACCTATTTCGAGATAAAAAAATCAAAGGTTAAATTATACGAAGAGTCCCCACCTTCCCCTATTAAGTAACGTTATTCAATGTGTCACTTAGATTTTAACCATCCAAGCAAATCAATATATGTATATTCATGTCCAAAGTAATAGTTGCAATTATTTTTTTTAACAATATCTTAATATGTTGAAAATATTCAGAAAATGCATATCATGATTTGTAACAGGCATTCATGACGATGTCTGTCTTAAAACTAATGAACGTAGTCAAGTGATAAGATGGTCAAGTTTAGACGCTTTTTTATTACGCATTAGGATTATGAATTATAGTTTAAATGTTACATAAAATATCACATCTCGAGAATGTCTCATAAAACGATTGGAAAGTAATAAAATTTCATATTGGTACGAGACTTGTCAAATACGTACTAGTAAATGTTATTTTTATGCAATAATACCTCATTTGTAAATAAAAAATGTAAGCGGATAGAAAATCGCTGATATGTTTTCGACTTAAAACTTTTAATATCTTTAGAATAAAAAATAATTTGAAAACATTAACCATTACAAATAAATTATGTATAGGTAAAGGTAAGTATATTCTAGAATAAATAGTGTAAATAACAAATATCAAAGAATAATTCGTGTAACAATTCCTAATATCAAATAAGCTGTAATAGATATACGTAAATTATTTTCTACAGTAAATATAGGGTTTATTTAGAAGTCAGTTGTATAGTAAATACCTATATGGTAAAAATAGATAGAACAGCATTCGTTCTGTAGGATCTTGCACAGTGTTGATACTGAGCACTTTAATGATGTGTAAATAAAAATGCCATAAAAGAATATGTATGATTTGATTTGGCAAGAATTGCATAATACATATAATTCAATACAATTTTAAAATAAATTTATATTTCTTATTCACCTTCTTTGATGTGAAAGAAAGCAGCTTCTCCTTTAGTACTTCCATCACAAAACAACGTCTCCGATAAAATATAATAATCAAAATCAGTACAACTAAACATATTTAAAATTAAATTAAGTTAAATATAACTTATTAAAATAGAAATAATACATATTTAAGAGAAATAACAAACAGAATTTCCTAATAAAAACATATAAAAAACATAGATATGAAAAACAACAAAGAACATAAATTACGTTAAACTATAAAACATGAACAAAAAAAATACTTCAGACTATAAAGTAAATTACTTTATATTAAAACAACATGTGCAATGTTGTAATGAAAAAAGAACTAAAATAAATTACTATAAACTATAAAGCATATGAAATTATAGTTAACTGCAGTTTATTTGAAAAAAAAAATTCAAATAAATTGCGTTTAACTATAAAACACATGAAATAAAAAAAATAAAAAAGTACGTTAAGTTATAAAAATATTAAATAAAAAAACTTAAAATGAATTGCATTTAACTCTTATCAAAAATCATGAAATAAAAAAAAATATAATAGATTATTTTAAAGTAAAGAATTTAAAAAAAATCTTAAATAAATTACTTACTTTTAACTTAAAGTATAAAACATTAAATAAAAAAACTTTAAATAAATTACTTTAAAGTATAAAACAGTAAATAAAACAACTTTAAATAAATTACTTTAAGGTATAAAACATAAAATAAAAAAGTTTAAATAAATTACTTTAAAGTATAAAACATAAAAAAAAAAAAACTTTAAACTATTCATCACAAAAAATGAAAAAAAAAACAAATAAATTACCTTAAACTAAAAAAAAACACAAAAATAAAAATATCTTAAATCAAATAATGCTTAAAAAAACAATAATAATCCTTAAAAATGACTTAAAATCTTTGGCATGAAAATAATACTTTTGATTTTGAATTAATCATAATACTTGAAACTGAAATAAAAATTAAACTCGTTTCCGTTTGCGTTTACTTGTTCATCCATGCGTCGTAGGTAACATCAGGGTAGGCCCATGGTGGTCGGCTCGAAGTGTGGGAGGTAGCTCTGTTCGTTCTTTCGTCAAACCTGTAATATTTTAATGAAACATATTTACAATATGCAATTAAAGTTGCCTGGGTATATTTATTTTTCAACTATTTTAATAAAACTATATTATTTTTACAAAATAGCTTAATGTTTTGTATTTATGAAAAATTATGAAACAAGATAATCAATAAATAAAATAAAAACGAAATGTTAAGGGAAGATTAGCATTATAATAGTTAAACTGCTTTTAAATTGGTTTACTTATTTTGATCTATTACATTGATGAATGTCCCTAGCAATCATTTTCTAGAAGATCTACATCTTTTACGTACGGAACGCAATCAGTTATTTTTTTATTAGGTAATAAAGACAATATTTAAGGTATTTGACACGTTAAAAATAGAAAAAAGTCCCAAACTGTTGATTTGGGTAGCCTTTTTTTTTTTTATACGTAATTTTTTATCAATATTGCTCTAATTTTCTTACCGACTCTCAACGACCATATAGCTGCCAGTGAAGCCTCGGCTAGTTGATTGAACGGGCTCAGTCATGTCCGACACGTGCCAGGCGAGTAACGGGTCCGAGAATCTTTATAAATATATAACATGATGAATATTAAATATATCTGGATGGGCAACCTTTTACACTTCTTTGAAAGCGGCTATTTATTTCAAAATTTATTAAAAGAACTCATTTTTTTAACCTCACACACGGTTATTCGATTTCGATTTTGAAATAAAAATAAATGTTGTATTACATAGCCCCGAGCTGTGATAAAACCCCACAACCTTTGCGGTTAAGTTGATCTGCCCCACTGAGTAAAACGTGGTTTTCACAATTATAATTATCAAGAAAATTAAGATAACGAGAAATTCATGTAAATACAATAAGTTTCCATTATGTTAAACAAATGTTATTAAAACAATTTCGTCACTATTCGAATATTTGCTGTAGATATCCATTTGGTTATCGACACTTATTTTTATACTAAAAAAAATATTAATTGTAAATAGACAGGCATTGTCCTGTAGAATATTATAATTTCAATTTTTCCATCGTGGCACAGTAACATCCTCAGTCTGTAAACGGAATCAGCTGTGCATCTGAGCAATGAATATTAAATTAGTTTCACCGCTCTGGTATCTTTTAACTAAGCGCGAGGTTGAGTTCTGCTCATCATATTTGATTTGATAACGTGTGAAACTCCTTTTTAATTATTATTTATTTATTTATTTATTTATTTATTAAGGATCGTCAACGGAAGAAATATTACAATATTTTCACATTAAATTAATTATAAACATAAACTATATATTTTTCCAATTATAGACGATCACAACATGCAATAATAAAATAAAGTAAAAAGTAAAAATTATGAATATATGAAAATTATAAAAGACAGAACATTCAAATTAATACAGTTAATTGTCAAAAAATAAAACATTAATTCAATATCCTAAAGAATAATAATAATAATAAATAACTAAATCTAACTTGTGCCACGGGCTTGCGTCATAAATTTCCTTATTTTATTTTTAAATTCATTAATCGTGTCATGTGCTATGTCCAGGTTATCTATTTTTCTTGTCAATTCATTATATATATGTTGAAACCTCGCCAGTGGAGACTGTTTACCTAGGTTGGTTTTATAGGTTTTTAATGTGAACAATGGTTTTTGGTAGCGTGGTCTCACCGATGGTACATTAATGTTTAATTTTTCTAATAGACCGCTACAGTCTACCTCACCATTAAACAGTTTATAAATAAATGTCATTTGTACTAGTACTCTTCGTTCTTCCAATGAGTGGAGCTTGAACCGATGTAGTCTCTCCTGGTATGTTTCACACTTTGGACCATTACCTCGAAATTCCAGGTGACGAACCATAACTTTCTGAATTTTTTCAATTCTTTTACTATGGATATTGTACACAGAAGACCAAACCGGACAGCAGTATTCAAGCTTACTACGAACATAGAAGTTATATAACTGTAATATAGTTTCTACTTTTTTAAATTCACGTGAACATCTCAAAACGAATCCAAGGGATCGATAAGCAGAGTCTAGCATTTTATTCACTTGATGAATAAATCTTAACTGGCTGTCGATAGTTACTCCAAGGTCATGAATATGGTCAACTTCATTTAATACTTGCGTACCAATAAAATATGATGTTAGCATTATATTTCTCTTCCGAGTGACTGCACTTGTTTTTATTTAGCGTCATTTCATTCTTTAAGCACCATGCTGTAATATTGTCAATGTCTTTTTGAAGTAATAAGCTGTCATTGTATGTGTGAATTGTCCTACAAAGTTTTAGATCGTCAGCAAATATGTAAAAATCAGAATAATGAATACTGTCACAAATGTCATTTATAAATATATTGAAAAATAATGGTCCCAAATTAGATCCTTGAGGTACTCCGGAACTTGCTGTAAATTGCTTGGACGTCATTCCATTCAAGACGACAGTAGATTGACGACATTTTAAGTAGCTTTGACACCATTCAAAAGACTTCCTGTAATACCATAATCACTTAACTTTTCTTTTAATATGGTATGGCTAACTTTATCAAACGCTTTAGAGAAATCTGTATAAATTGCATCCACTTGTAAGTTTTTGTCGACTTTTTCACTTATATTGTTGACAAAAGATAATAAATTAGTACATGTTGATCTCTTATTCATAAAGCCATGTTGGTTGCAAGATAAACGATTTTTAACATGTCCATATATGTGCGAGTAGATGATTGATTCAAAAACTTTAGACATACAAGAGAGGATAGAAATTGGCCTATAATTTTTAATACAGTCCTTTTTACCATTCTTAAAAACTGGCACAATTCTAGCCCTTTTCCACACGTCTGGAAATATTCCAGATCTTATTGACGTGTTATAAATTAAAGTAAGCGGTAAGGATAGACTCTTTGCACATTTAACCAGGAAAATCGTCGGAATATCATCCGGTCCGCATCCCTTCTTAACGTCAAGTCTTTTTAGTTTATTCATGACATGTTGGCGTGTTATAACTATATGATCTATTTCCTCTATGTCAAGTCTCTTTGTAGTGGATGGAGTAGAACGAGTATAGGTGCCATATACTGAAGAAAAATGTAGAGCAAAGAGATCACACTTTTCTCTGTCTTTTGAAGTTTTAAATTCATCGAGAGACATAGTGGCTGGGAGCTTAGTGCTACTTTGTTTCATATTTTTCAAATGCGTCCAAAAGTACCTCGGGTGTTTTGTAATTTCCGATTCAATTTTAAATATATAATTTTTGTGACAATCCAACATGAGCACGTACGTCACAGTCCCTCCGAAGAATTTCAAATTCAATTTTATCTAACGGGTTGCCATACTTTTTGTACTTTTTGTGATATTTGAATTTGCGCCTCAATAATTTTATTAAACTCGGTGTGAACCATATTAGAAATTTACTTGTTGTGTTCTTTGTTTTTGGAACATGCTTATTTATAATACTCCTAAGTATTGTATAAAATTTATCGACCATCGCATTAATATTATCTACATTAGACAACTCAACCAACCATGATATATCGTTTAAAGATTGAATTATTGCCTCATAATCTGCTTAAAAAAAATTATACCTTTGCTCTAGATTACATTCAGCAATTACAGTGGCTTGGACTGATATTGTTGCCAGTAGAGGTGGATGATGTGGATCTATATCACAAAGAACATTCAAGCAGATATCAACATTAATTATATCCGACTTTGCTAGTAGAAGATCCAAAATTTTATCACTTTCTTTTTTTATTCCATTGAATTGTTTTAAGTCATTGAGCGCTTAAAAATCTATGAAATTTGTTTTTATTAAATTATGACCGATATAGTCGGGAACATAGTGTAGTGAATTTTTAGATGGAGCATACCATTTGATATCGCCAAGATTAAAGTCTCCTGCTATAAGTACGTGGCTATTTAAATGTTCCATTGCTTTGTTTGATCTACAAATAAACGATTCTAGCGTAATTTGCGTCACTGGAGGGGGAAGATATACAGCACACAATAAGAGTTCCTCAATAGTTGTTTTTGTCTTTATCTCGATGCTAACCCATAAATACTCTATTTCGCTTTCAAATTTATTGTGTCGCTGTGATTTTAGGCGGTTAGAGACAGCTATAAGAACTCCTCCTCCTAATTGCTTAAAATTTTGTGCTACCGAGGTTTCCCGGTCTCGCCGATATACAATGTACCGGTCATCGAAATTTTCATGATCAAAAATTCCTCCATGAAGCCAAGTCTCAGTGAAAATAATGACGTCATAATTGTTAGCAAGTATTTTACGTTGAACCTTTTCAGTACAAGAACGCAATCCCCTAACATTTTGGTAATAACATGTTAAAGGTGTGAATGTTAGAGAAATTATTCCGCAACATGCATTGTATCGTACAATTTAAGGCTGATAATAACAAGCTATTATGGTAAAGTGCCAAGACTTTCCGTATTTTTAATGTGGATGTACTCTGTTTTTTCCGATTTACGCATGAATATCTGACCTCCTTTAACCCATACAAACCGGTAATTTTTTTCTTTGGATTTAACGCGCGCAGCCGCATGGAGTGCTTTGAGGGCTGGTGACAAATGTTCTACAACATAAATCGGGCTTTTCTCGCCACCTATACCCAAATGACCAGTGTTAAGTTTATCCTGTTTGCTGGTAGATTTCTTGTTAAAATTTATTGTAGCTGCTAAAAACTCATCACGAACTCTTTGGCAACTGAATTTGACAACAACAGATCGAGGTCTGCTACTGTCTTTGTTAAACTTGGAAATTCTGGTGCAAAGGTGAATATCCGAATCGTTAATTTTATAGTTAACAGTAGACGCCAATTGCTTCACAGATGAGAGAAGATGTTCACTTTTATGTTCGGGTATGCATTGGATTTCGATGTTATTAGCTCTTGCGTGTTGTTCCATAGCGCTCGTTCTAGATTTTAGATCATTAACCATTATTTTCAAAGATTTATTATCAGCCTCCAAAGAGTGAATGATTGTCTCTTTTTCTTTTAGATCCTTCCTGATATCCTCATATTGCTGTTCAATGAACATCATTGAGCTTGTTATATCGGTAACCGTTTGAATAACTTCTTTGATTTTAGAATTAAACTGATCCATCAGGTTTGACTTTAGGCAGTCTAATTCTTCTTTAATAACCTGTCGTATATCTAACAGAGAGAGATCCGGCACGGAGCATTTCTCTTTAGTTGTCCTTTTCCTCATTGTCACGTTATGACTCGCCGCGTCTAGTCCATAGGAATCCACAGCGTGTAATCCTCTAACAGGTGTATTGCTATTGCCAATTTTAGGTTTATTACAGTTACAAGCAGGACACTCCCATGAAGACTTAAAGTTTTCCGTTAGGTCTTTAAACGATGTTTTTGTAAGGTTAAGGCAGGAGTAATGAAATTTATTTTTGCATACAACGCATTTAAGTACTTCTATAGATGTGTCCAAACGGGGACAACAACTGTACTTAATACTTTTTCCGTCGGCCATAGTAAAGTCACTTTTATATAATTGTCTTACAGTAAAGTCACTTTTATATAATCGTCTCACAGTAAAGTCACTTTTATATAATTGTCTAATAATTTCAATTCATTTAAGTAATATAAGTAAGCATAAATATTAAGTTACTAAAACAAATAACCAAAAAAAAAATATATATAACATCCAATTTTCGATAAACAATGACCTTGTCAAGAAGTACCGCGTTAAATTTATACAACTGCAGAATTTTAGATGAATCAAGAAAAAAAAAATAATTAAATAAAAAAAAATAAAAAGTCCTGCTCCCAGTATCGAACTCGGCTATCGCCTCGGTTTAAGCTAGTCTACCGCACCACTAGTCCAACGTACACGTTAACGCAATGTTCGAATTATTGGTACAAGCTCAAAAATATTACAATTAGATTTAAGAACAAGACTCTGAATTTGGAAACTGAATCTAAATTTGGAAACTAAAGTTAGTATCGTCACTGTACACTAACGGTCTTATTCATAAAAAGTTATGGAACAGTTAAAGTGTTCTATAAGCCCACTATAAGAGAAACGTCAAAAAATGGTATTCATAACAGCATTTTAGCGCTAAACAGTACTATAAGCGTACTATAAAGTTATAGTGGCGATTACCCTACTATAGCGGTACTATAAGATAAAAAATGGCCGATTCTCAACAGCTGATCATTGAAAATGACATTTGACGTAGGTGACTCGTCAATATTAGCTAATCGAATTTGCATAACTTATTAATCCAATCCACTAATAATTATTGCTTTGTGTCAATTTTCCACTTTTATATTTAAAATGAAAGCTTTACAAAGCATACATGCTTCGGAAACGATAGCAATAACGGAGAAGAGTTCGGAGCGAAGAAAAGTGTATAGAAGCAGGGGTTGACCCGTTTTCCTTATACGATGAAGAGTTTCGGAAGCGTTACCGCTTTCATAAATATACTGCTTTTATGATAAACCTTGTGCGTAGATTAACCATGAAGACATGCAATTAGACAATATCATTAATAATGTGAACTTTTAACTAGGAGAAATTTTAGTTAGTAAATTTTATAAAATAGTAAGTTTAACGCCGAGCTTTCCCTCAACACCAGAGCGTAGAAATGAAAATATAAATTGAAGTAAATATTTTATTGCCTGGAGTGAGGATCGAACCCACAACTAGTAGTCTTTTTACATGTTCACTTTGTGCCCCCGCCCCATGGCTGACCTTAATTTGTTAGATTTTGGTTAATAAAAAACAGTTTATTTCTATAAATTTTATTCTTTAGAAGTGTAATACAATAATTTACGTTTGAGTAATTCTTCCTTTAATAGTGCATTATTTAATTTTTGTTCTAAAATTTTTAATTTTTGCCTTTCTACGGCCATCTGGATCTCAGGAAACTCCTTTCTGTAAGCAATTTCATTTGCTGCTATTCTTGAGCTTATTGTCATGCTGTAACCAAAAATGTAATATATCTATTATTCTTTTTAATATGTTTTCCAAACAAGTATGTATTATAAATTAATAAAACTTATTTTGTTGAAAGCTTAACACATTTTATTTATTTCAATTCAATTTAAATTTGTTAATCCAAATTTAATATTGCTTGTAGATATAAGATAGTACTGAATGATTTTAGTGAATCTAACTTAGTAATATATTAAAGTAATAAAAATAAAGATAAGTTCATTCGACATACACATTTCTTTAATCTACCAAGATTGTGTACTAGTGCTAGTACTTGGATGCACCATCTAAAAAAAGCAAAATCAGACTTCCTTGCTGAGCATTCTTTAGGTAGTATTAGCTATTTAATGTATTATAATGGAAAATAAATGTTGTCTCGCTTCCCATCAAATTATTTGTTGAAAATAAAATTGAACTAAATTGACTAAAATTATAAAATTAAAATGACTTTCTGGGTATTGTGGTATTATCATTCATTTAATATTTCATGCACTACAATTAATTATACTTAACATGTCTTATTACTTATGAATATCATTTAAAATAAGATAAGTGACAGAGTGAGATTTGTGTGCTGCTGTTTATTTCATAATATTAATATATTACACATACTTTTTTCTTCTTTTATATTATTTTCTGTTCAATTCTTAAACAAGAATTGATAGTAATTACATAAATATTTCTTTATTCAAAATGAAACACTAATTGGCCAAATGTTCGTATTTTTATATGTACCTGGTTGTCTGAGTAAAATTAATTTGAGTATACTGTGAACTCATGAGGGAGCCAAGCTGAAATATCATCACCAGTTGCTGGTTCTGTAGTAGGTGGTGAGCTACCAACTGGTTTTAGTATTTGTTTTTTTTCTATAAATATCAGCTTCTTAGCTGACATTTTTATAGTATCCATTGAGCCTTAATTTTTTCTTCTTCTTCAAGGGGTTTTGCCATATTGTTAAAACTGAAACATTAAGTGCCGTGTTAATAAAATAACTACACAAATACTTTTCCTCAGCAATTCTTTCAAGATCATCTATGGAATAGAAGCTTAAGCATTGAGACATAAGATGCGTATGAATGTTTACAAAACAAAACTTACGTGTTCGAATTGACTGTATCAGTAAAACCAACCTTATCCTCCTCCAACCAATTCTCACTTCTCTGCCTTTTCTTGCTCTCTACAATTTTTGATTCCGATGCCATTTTATAAGTAATGAAGTAATATTTAAAATAAAATTAATACGTACGTACTACTCGTAAACAAATGTCAATAGCTTATCGCACCACAAACAACAAAATATGGTTTTTATCCTTAATAATGTCTATGATCAGTCGAATTTAGTAAAATTATAAACATTATCTGTGGTCAATTTGCAAAGTTTGACAAATTTTGTTGCCAATTTCATCGTAGTGGCAACATTTTAGCTTATAAACAGTATATTAGTTATAGTAGGCTTATAGTACTGTTATGAATACGCATTTTTATGGAACGTTTCATAAGCTTATAGAGCATTTTAACTAATGAACGTTTTAAGCGTTCTATAAGCATTTTTTATGAATAAGGCCGTAAGACATCACACTTTTCCACATTTTTTTCCTCCACTAGTAAAGTTTCACTAAGAATAGTTTTTAAACATTTTTGCTGTAGTAAGGTTTCCGCGATTTTGTTTTTACACAATAATTACTGGTCACAGCAATGAGATAACATGTCCACTTCACCTTTAGGATATATAATTTAGCACTGATGTAAAAGCTTAGATTGAAATTAACTTATTTATGTTTTATTTACAATATATTTACGGAGCTAATTAGTATAAACTTTCACTTCTACCCGCTTTTTTGCAATTTACATAAGTTACTTACTGATCGTGGCTTCCATAAAGTCCGACACCGTCACCTTCGAAGATATTTCGGTCACCGGTAGGAAGTGGCTGAGAGGGAGGTGGAATGGTAGTGCGGTCTAGTGGATTGGGTAGAGGTGGCGTCGGGGCACGGGGCATCGGTGGATTGGTCTCTAGAGTGGAATTCTTGATCCCATATTTAAAGTACATGATCAACCCTGCAACAATGCATATTGCGTATACCAAACGTTACCATATTTTGTAGTTGTAGTGTATTTTATAATTTCTAGAAACTCAGTCGGTTGCTAAATATGATTTAAAATAAATATTACGTCTGAAATTCTTTTAAAAATTAATATTATTAAAACTGTTAACTGTACCTAAAGTCATCCAGATAGTAAAGCGAACCAGGGTCAGAATTGACAGATTAAGAATCAGATAGATATTGACGATGATTGCAGTGGCCGGCACGAAGGGAAGTCCAGGAGTTGCGTAAATCAGAGCAACACTGCAATTAAATGAAATTGAGTGTTTACATTACAAAATAATAGTCGAATACGTTAATTATATAATAAATAGATAATAAATAATTAAACTATTCTATTATTCTATATAGGAACAAAATAATGAAAAGTAAAAGTTAGTAATTTAATAGGCAAGGTCTTACCGGTTTTGGGGTTTTCGTGATATAATAAGCAAAATTAAAAGGATCGTCAGAACCAGCAAGACCATGAGGACCGACACGAACGTTGACTCTCCAGGACTAGCGTAAGCCGCCAGTATATCAAAGAAAATCACGAGCACATACATTATCCCGACAGCTTTGATGACGAACATGCCTGGAAAGTATTCATAAATTATTCACAAATTTAACTTTACAGCTTTACTCGGAACTGTTATTAGCCTGTGTTAATTATCTTTAAAATTGAACCATCAAATTAACGTTAAACGTTTAAAATATCTGTATTTGGCGCTAATTGATAGCGGAGGTCATTATTCGTCCGATTGTTGTGGAATAAAATCAATTTAACTAACCAGATTGTTCTGTAGCAGGACCACAGTCAACCCAGGGGAAGAGACCAGGGCAGAGGTAAGACATAGCGTGCAAGCGGCGGTACAGAGCGTTGCAGAAGCGGGCGCAGCGGGATGTCGCCACGGAACACCCACCGGGGACTGCACCTATTTTTAATTAATCTATAGATACCCCCTTCATACACACATACGCTTCCATTGTGCATTTAACTTTTCTATAATAAATAATGTTTTTTTTTATGGATAAGTAATATATTAGTAAGCATATGCGTAATAGGTATATAGCGGAAGAACCATTTTATCATCGCAATCGTTCACGTATTCCTTTGTATTGTTTGGATTTAAGTCTTTTTATCTGTATTAAATTCTGTATCCTTGCTGCAAACTACAATAAATCATTTTATTAACAGACTTTTCATAGCGTTATATTTGAAAGTATGTTCAATAATAAAGAGAAAATATATTCCGACAATAAATACCTATATACCCAACTATTTTTACTGCTATAAATTAAACAATCGCAATTAAAGAAATATCATAATTATAATATTAGTACACTGCATAAAGTTAAAGTTTAACTAAGACAATATTTTGAATCTTTACTTAGATTGTTACAACAAAACTAATCGAAATCAATAATCATATTTTTATCTATAAAATAAATAAATCGGAATTATCATGGCTTTTAAAACATCATAATAATCTTTAGTACTGGTTATTGATATAAAAATCATAGTTAAAACAAATCGCTTCACCGCTTACCATAAAATTTGTTCTCCGTGTTGGAGTTAACAAGGAAGGTGTCATCGCGGCCGTATTCCTCACTCTCGTCGCCGGGCAGCGTATCGTCGGAGTCGGGGGAGCTGTGAACAGACTGGCTCGCTTAGCGGGGCGCAGCAAAGCTTTACATAATAAAAATATATGAGAAAGGTGCGGCCGGCCTTTCGCTATTCGCTAGCAAGTTCGCAAGTCGCGCAGCGTCGCACATACTACCTCTATATTACCTGCGAGTAACTCGGCGCACCATCACACGCTGGCTGGCTGGCATTATGTGGGTCTGGCTGTGTCCCTAAAACGAATACAACGTGTAAGTCTCCTCAAAAAGCGGAATATTTTTCCTGTTATAATTTTAGTACGAAACACTATTTTTTATTTGTTTAACGCATCCCATGCATTGTCGGCAGAGAGTAGTTCCAAGTAGATATTGAACTGAAAACATGCCGACAATACCACACCGAGCCACAATGGCGTCGTATGATGCTTATTTAACATAGATTAATAATATACTGTAAATAGTTTTCAAATAGTCAATATTCACACAGTCGTAATGTAAACAGCGTTGGCATTTTAATTAATTCTTTGACGTGGTGGCAATTCCCTTACTGAATAAAACTTATTACTATTTTTGTCTAGATGCGGTTCAGAATTTATATTTTAATTAACAAGAGCATAATAAGCAATAAAAAGGTTATAATATAAACTGATCATTGAATTATAATGAATATATTAATCGAGCTAGAATTGTGAATATAATATTGTTAACAAGATCTTTTGTTTTAGCGATTAGAAAGTAATATTACCCGCGGCTTCGCCCGGGTGATCAATGAGAATGGTTGAAATTAAATACTGTCAAGGACTTTTTTTTCAAAAAAATAAGTGCCTGTCATGTGTAAATTATTAATTTGAAAAAGAATTAAAATCCTGTTCATTAAAACGTCTTCGCTAATAATATATTTTGAATACCACAAAATGGTTATAGTGAGCCAACTTTTTACGGACTTTTTATAGAACTTTTAGAGGAGAACAATTTTGTAGTACATGATTTTTTCGTATCACCGTTTGCTCAGTGCACGCATGGACAACTCCAAAAGTCATATAAATTAACCCGTTTTCACATTAGTTTTTATTGCTGCTCTACTCCTGTTAGTTACAGCGTGCTTAAATATTCGACGGAAAAATATTTTTTTAATTCCGGCTAGTAGTTTCTGAGATTAGCACGTCCAAACAAACAAACTCTTCAGCTTCATATTATTAGTATAGAAGTATATATTCGATATTCGACTTCTTAAGACTTTAGTCTACCTGTGACCACGGACTGTAAAATATTTTAAACGTCGGGGTTTCTAAAAATGTATTTTCGAATACCAAAAATAAAGGCGATTAATCCGGTTAAAAATAATTTTATTTCAAAATATTACTAATATTCGAAATCATTTTAATTAAAAGCTTTAAGTTTATAATTGAAATGATTCTGAATTAACGATAATTTTTGTTACTAACATGACAATATCGTTTCAGTACTACACTT
This sequence comes from Dryas iulia moderata, assembly GCA_019049465.1. Classification (NCBI taxonomy): domain Eukaryota; kingdom Metazoa; phylum Arthropoda; class Insecta; order Lepidoptera; family Nymphalidae; genus Dryas; species Dryas iulia. The sequence goes on along the minus strand of CM032415.1, from coordinate 7,217,126 downwards.
TAGTATGATAATAATTATCTTCGTTCCTTCTCACAAATGCTTGGTCTCAATAAATATTTCATAAAGTGTGTCAACCAATGGCAGACAGAAAAAAGCTATTGTGAGAGACTGGTGTTTGTTTTAGCAGAATACCTGTTTTACAGATAGTGCAGTGTAATGTAAGCATCCTTTTAGTACTATCAATCAATTATGGCTACTAAGCCCGAAGCCACCGCCGTACCCCGTCTAACCAGATCGATGATAGTATTTTTTGTATAAAATTAATTTCCCTACTTTGAGTCTTGAATAAATAATTCTCGATGTTTGATGAATTTCAGGAATTTAATTTAATAATGTTATGGTTAGTAAGTGAATAAGAAGCCTGGCTAGCTCCGTCTACGAGTTCAGTCTTACCTCGCTTGCAGACTTAACTAACTTTTCTTCAGTGCTTAAGTACGTTCTTATATTTCATAGAGAAACCACATAAAAATTAATTAATTTTTTTTAAATATGCTTAAGATGTCTTGACGGTTGGTATTTTTTATTCCATAATTCTACGGGAAAAATGAGATATTTATTGCATACGAGAGTTTGTAATATACATCATACTATTTTGAAAAAAATAAACACATCAACCATTAATAATATAAAGTTGTTATATTATATACTAGCGGCCACGGCTAAGCCGCGTGAACTACATTGCTGTTTTGTTATATTGCAACCCTCGGGGATGAGGTTTTGAAAAATAAAGTAGCCTCATAGCCTTATATATTTACCATTGGCCTTATATATTTATCAATTATATTTATGCCAAAATTTATTACAATCGATCAAGTGGTTTACATATAAATTTTCATCCCCTATTTCAGCCCCTTAGAAATAGATTTTTGAAAAAATAAGAAGACTATGTTAGATCCTGGATTTTTTGCTACATTCATTCTAAATTTCATCCAAATCGGACCGGTAGGTTAGCCGTGAAAGCGTAATAGACAAACAGACAGACTTTTACACTTTTCGCCTTTTCACTTATAATATAAGTATGGATATTTAAATGATTGAAAATTATGTAATATATACAAGTACACTTTCAACAATATCCATAAATTTGAAACAACTATTACTAGTGCTTTTAATTATAAATTTATATTACATTACATTTTGCTAAATATTTGTTGCATACACTACCCAATAAACTAGCGTTAGTACCTAAGCGTTCTTCAGTCCAATTACACATCAATTTGTACTAAGTTCCTGTAATAATGGCTGTTGGCTTTGATCTGCATTAACTTGTCTCAAGTGTTATTACGTATATTATGACGATGATATCATTTATCACGAGATTGTGTTAATTTAAATACTATACACGATTGATATTTTATTTACACTATAACTTAAGGTCATCTACGACTACGATAAAGATGATATGTTATATTTAAAAAAAAATACTTCATCGATTTCTCACTTGTAGATACAATTGATATTTTTATTTTTTTAGCTTCACGCCGTATGCCGTACACAGCAGCGTGGGCAGAGGGAATCCTGTTTTAAGATACTCCGTTCCCCACTTTCGGCGGAACTTACCGTCATTCTTTGATATAATATATAATTTTATGTAATATAGTAAATATTATTTTGATATAATATATACTCCAATTAATATATCTTATTGATTGATTGAATGATTTACATCTTCATAGTAAAAATATACCTATACTCAGCTTTTCTTTGTAAAAAGTTACAAATAGTTACTCTAAGTAATTAAATATTATATATACACTTACCGCAAAGGTTGTCTCACGTTGGCCAGATGCAGTGCCCTCCGGTTCAACAGGTGTGCGTAAGCTCTGAGGTAACAGCTCGATTAGATTGTTAGTGTGAGGTTGGTAGCGAAGGACCAGAACACATGTCGACACCAGTGTATAAGCCAGTAAAGTACCTATAGTAGTAACAAATATGTAGTACATTATTTCTATATGTAAATTACCAATAATAGCTAGTTAAACATATTATTTTATACTAAACTTAGTACACAAAGTGGAATATTAGCAGAAAACTTTATTGATCGCTTTACTTTTTATGTCTCATAATAGATTTTTTTAAAAAAGAAATATGTATATTAAAGTAGTTGATTAGTTAGTTAGTTAGTTAATTGTTCTAGCATATTAGCTATATACAGTTTTAATATAAATAAAAGAGCCAATATATCAGTTTTATAATTTTACCAATATTTTTGTTAAAACAGGCTAATGTAATTACTGTGAGACTCAGATATCCGTTATATAAGAAATTGTGACTCATTTTACGATTCAGAGTCTGAAAACGGAACTAAAAATATCGAGGATAAATTGTTAATATATATTTTGAACTCAGTATTTATTGAAAAACAAATAATTACAACGTAGTTAGTTATATTTTTTTATAATCGCAGGGAGTTTATTAACTGCATATGTTACGCTCAATAAAGTTAAATTTGGATTAGTATAGATTCCGGCACGTTTACACAGTATTTTTATCATATACTGTACTATGAAAATAAAAATTAAAGTAAATCTGCATATTGAAAGTATCAATATAATTGCAATAATATTCAAACGAAAGAAAAAAAATCACAGTCAAAAGTAGCGTTTGTTAGATTGTACAGTCAATAACCATTTAACGGTATTAAAGAATAATCTGCATTAATTTTTTTATTTCTTTCTTATTAATTTCAGAGTATCGCTTTGACTATAAAAGATTAGATAGAGAGGAAATAATTTTATTTTGTATGAATTTTACTTTTTTGTTTTAAATAAAATTTTACGATTGAAGTTGTCGTCCAATGAAAGTTACAGGTTCAATGTTTAACCAATGTTGGCTGGTTATACAAATATATGATCCGTCATTTAATTATGGTGGCCATTTTGTATTAACAACCATATTAATTATATATAATAGCATTGTCATTATAATCGAAGGTCTCAATCGGACGTTGGAATGTAGATGAAATTTATCTTGCAAGATATTTTATATTTATATTTAAACTAGTGGCCCGCTCGCGGCTTCGCCGCGTGAACTATTTGGTTATATTGCAACCCTCGGGGGCGCATTTTTAAAAAATAAAGTAGCCTATGTTTAAGCTTAGATTATCAACTATATTTATGTCAAAAATTCATTACATTTGGTCAAGCGGTTTACATTTTTCATATAAACTTTCATCCCCTATTTCAACCCTTTGGAGGTTGATTTTTGAAAAAATAAGTAGCCTATGTTAGTCCCAGTCACTTTTACTATTTTCATTCTAAATTTCATTCGAATCGGACCGGTAGATTTGCCGTGAAAGCGTGACAGACAAACACACAGACTTTCGCATTTATAATATAAGTATGGATTAGGTTGTTAGTGTGGATCAACCACTAACATTCTTATTTAAATAAATTATAAAACATTGATACGTTTTTAAATGTCTTATTTACGGTATGTACATATTTACACATATACAGTGTTGAGTGACTTATAAACAACTCACGTGGACAAAAGTTATTGTCACGCGGAAAAGTTTTTGTCACGTGGAGAAAGCTTTTTTGGTTTCTTGGGGTGAAAGGGGAGTGCTAAAAACAGGATTTCCCAAAATTACTACTACGGATACGCAAAAAGAGGAGTTTACACAAACGAAGTTACGATAACTAGTCCATGCTTATATTATAAATGCGAAAGTCTGTGTGTTTGTCTGTCATGCTTTCACGGCTAATCTACCGGTCCGATTTGGATGAAATTTAGAATAAAAGTAGAAAAAGTTACTGGTTCTAACATAGGCTACTTATTTTTTCAAAAATCAACCTCTAAAGGGTTGAAATAGAGGATGAAAGTTTATATGAAAAATCTAAGCCGCTTGACCGATTGTAACAAAATTAGGTATAAATATAGTTGATAAGCTAAGCTTAAGCATAGACTTCTTCATTTTTCAAAAATCCACCCCCGAGGGTTGCAATATGAGGAAACAGTTACGTAGTTCACGCGGCGAAGCCGGGAGCGGGCTGCTAGTTTCATATAATTTTTTACTGTTACAAAATGTTGTTTAGGTGTTATTTCTTTGTAAATTTAAGAAACCTTGCAAAGTAGTTAGCAACTTTTATTCAGGAGTTAAGTATCATTTTTCACTGTTTATTAAATAGAGGACGCGTGAATTGCATTCTTGAAATATTCACAAAATACAAGTTTACTTTAAAACATTGAAGCAAAATCACAAAAAATATACATTACACATTTTATAATCGATATCTAATAGAGAAGAGAGAGGTCAGCTTTAAAGCGCCAAGGTAATTGTAGCTTATCGACATCGACAGGTGATGCTTACACTGCAGACTGCAGAGGGGATAAGACTATGTACTTGTATGTTAACGAGCCTATATTGGAAAGATAAGGTTTTTGTTCTCACTAATTACAACACACTCTAATAAGTAGTGTTTGAGAGACTAGCTACGTATATTTTATAAGTGTTATTTTCGATTTGGCGTCCACATTCATATGAGCCGTTTTTTTTTGTTTAATATATATTCCATTATGCAGTCATAATAATAAATTAATAACCTATTCTTAATACTTTGCTGTACTTTACCCAAAGCCACGAACGGGAAGCTTTAAATAAACTTAACATGTCAACGTGAAGCTTTATATGAACTAACATGGCTTCGTAATCTACAAACAAAGGCAAAATGAAGTTGAGTGTGGCTAAGTGCATTGATTAAAGTATAGCGTAAAATATTAAAGCTTGAGCTGACTACGCGAAATCTTACTTTTAAGCAAATAAAGTGATCCATACTTATATTATAAATGCGAATGTCTGTGTGTTTGTCTGTCACGCTTTCGCGGTTAATCTACTGGTTCGATTTGGATGAAATTTAGAATGAAACTAGTAATAATAACTGGGGCTACTTAGTTTTTCAAAAATCAACCTCTAAAGGGTTGAAATAGGGGATGAAAGTTTATATGAAAAATCTATATCACTTGACCGATTGTAATGATTTTTTGTATATACATACATATATAGTGGATAATCCAAGGTAAAACGTAGGCTACTTTATTTTTTAAAAAAATAAGTGTCTACTTAATTTATTATAAGTTAACTGTTATAGTTGTAGTAACTATTTTTTTTCAAGCCAGTTTGAGTACAAAACCGGTGATCTAACTCTATAGAAAGGTCGAATTAAGTTTGAATAGGCAGCGTTAAAGAAGCTACGCTAAAGCTAAATCTTCACCCTCAAATTACTTCAGTGCCACAAATTTAGTGAGTGTTGCCAGTGATAACGTACGGGAGCGAGACTTCGACACTATCTGTATGTATATCTCGAAAGAACGCTCTTTCAGCTCCATATGATAGAATTAGAAATGTAGACATGCGTAGAAAAACAAAAATAACCGATATTGCTTGAAAATTCCTCAGATGAAGTGGCAGTTGGCGGAACACATAGCGGTAAGAGCCGATGGATGTCGAGTGGCCACCACGAACCGGACGATGCTTATAGGGGAAGGCCCCTTATTAGGTAGATCACGGACTCTTAGAGTATTTCAGCTAGATAAACTCTGCTTTTCACCAAAGCGTTTTTTGAATATATATATTTCCTATTCTGCTAGTGTATAAGTATTATTTGTAGTTGTATAGTTTTGTGTTACCTTACCAAGAATCTCGATAATATTAACATGCATTTTACATGCGTACGTTACATGCCTTCTCCTTCAATATCCTTGTCAATAAATTCAATAATATTCATAAAACTCCTTGACTGTCATTAAAAAATAAAAGTAACTTCTGATATCTGCCTAGTCTCCTGAGCCGTTTGTTTGAATTTGATATGGATAGTTTGAACTTTGGGGAAAGCGGTAGATTGGGCTTTTATCAACACATCATGCGGGCGAACCCAGCAAAAGCTAATTTGTACACGTCTACAATTTTTTATAGCGCAGGCAATAAATTTTATTGTTTCATTTAGTTCACAAAATGTACAAATCTTTAAAACTAACATAACGCAATAATTTGCTGGCAGATATTATGTAAACCGTAATCTAACTTTTAATAAATATAAAAAGAAAGAAAGTAAACTAAGAAAAGAAAACACAAAAACAAAGAAGAGATGATAAAAATGAAGAGTTTGTAATATTCATTAATAGTTTTGATAACATTTACTTTATTTCTGCGCTAAAAACTAGTTATGAATACTGAAAGTTTGTCATTTCATAAACAAGTTTCCAAAAAAAGAAACAAAAAAAATCTATAAGTCACAACAGTGTTGCGAAAAAGACTGTTGGATCATAGTAATATTCTGCTGTAAGCAAGTATTTATGGTATCAAATGCATCTTTAGTTTAATCTGTGCTGTTAATATGATGCCAGGGAAGTCAATTATTGGATATATCTACAATTATCATGCTTGAAATATATCTGAAGGAATCTGATATACAGTTGCAATGTAAATGTACAAGATATATTTGATCCGTTCGACTGTTAAATGATATTCGAAATTGTTAATTAGTGTATATTTTTCTTTAACTTTACGCTATATCCCGTCCACAGCAGGGTAGGTAGAGCAACCTTGTGTTAAGACATTTCGTTTTTTAATGTAATTTTGGAGGCATTGCGTGTTAAATTACAGAACTTAATACTACGCTTTGCCTCTAGTTTATACTTAGGTAAGCAATAAAAAAGAAATGTTTCGAATCTGTGCTACGTACGAATATTCGTAGCTTTTATATACTTGTAATCACCATAATTGATAAAAAATAAGCGGACGAAGGATATAATTAAATAATGTAGATAAGAAGGGCGAGAATACAATTTTTTAGAGTAATATATTAAACTACCTACAATGAAAAATATTCCTACTCTTCAGTAATTAATTAGTAATCACATGCTGATAACGCAACGCATACTTCAGGCGTCTCATACTTTGATTAATTGTCCATTTGCATATGAAAAGCAAATTTAGTTTAAGCAGATTAAACCAAAATGAACGAAAAGTTATACGTCATATTATCCCCGATTATAATAATAGTTATTGAATATAATATAACATACAAAATATACTAGTTCTTTTTGATATTTCAAAGTAGGGTACAACTACATCTTTGTTAGTTGATTTTGTACAAAAAAATGTACAGCAATATGAATTTCATTTCGGCATACCTTGTCCATTGTTTCAAGCCAAAAGCGGTTTCACATGTACATTATAACATAATTTCATTTAATTTCAGTATACTTAGTTCAAATATAATAATTAAATTTCATTACCGCCGTAACTTCATTTTATAGTAAGTATTTTTAATTAGCTTTGCTCTTCATTCTTATCATAAAAAATAGTACAATTTATGAGAAATCCGTGTGAAGAGTTATTTTTAATTAAGATCATAAAGTAAGTAGTTTTACTCTTTGATCGACGTTAATTTCTTGCATAAATAAAATGCAGATCGTTACGCGCTCGCCTGCTCTTGGTTTTTATATACTCGTGATATTTTTTCAATTTACTATTTAACTGACTTCAATTATATAACAATACATTGATAAAAAAATATTTCTAAGTGTATATCTAATATATTTTGAATGTATTACTTTTATTTCTCTCTGTTGTATAAGACAAAGCGTTGGCGTTTAGTTCCCCACTTAACACGCTATGTCTCTATTCTCTATCGGTGGGGGACAGAGTGTCCTAACCGTAGGGCTTAATCGTAGGGCCAGGCGGTGCAGTGCACCGGGGCCCTGAAGCTTCGGGGACCGTCGAAACAAGTGTGGATTCATACTATGGGCATGCCCATAACTTAAATTGCTAGTGTCATCTTATTTTATAGGTTCATTTGATTGGTAAGCAAAAAAAATAATTAATTAAAAAAAATAATTTAATTAAAAAACATATTTGAGTGGTAGTTGCAAGAAAACCAGATATGTATATATCTATACCTATAACCCTGGGCTTCCTCTGAAATTTCTAAATTTTTCCCATTAAAGAGTGTGCCTATCACTGGTTTACTGAGTTACGCCCGATTTCATTATCAACGTATCACCTTAATAATGAAAAAACATTGGTGCGAATGTCTCAATTGTAATTATCTCCGTGTACATAGTCGTGTTTGGCCATTTTTAAGGTAACTGTACACACAAACTTTTTTGAGGGCGGGATCCGTCTTTCTTCTACCTAGGCTTGTAGTAGAGAGGAGCATAAAAACAGAATACGGCGAATAGATTTAGCCGCCTACTGGGGATAAGTTCAACTCGCTATAACCTATTATTTCTATTACAATTTTGAAGGCCAATATAAGTTCAAGCTAAGCGGAAAGAGGAGGTGAGGGCCTGATTTTTCCCATCGGGACCCTTGTACACCTAGCTACGCCACTGGTCTAAAAACTAGGTTCTCTCAGATTATACTGCTACGCTAGAAAAAGCGTGAGACTGCTTTTTTAAAATTATAATCAAGAAAAAGATTTGCCTTTTGTTCAAATTGGCAATTGCAAGTAACGGTTTGTCAAAAAGTGACGAGGTTCTTAAAG